>CM062289.1:284142680-284636829 GCA_031216915.1 Pictodentalium vernedei | reverse complement strand
ATTTGGTATGCAACATCTCTAGGTGGGTCAGATTCAAGTTTGTTCAAATTGGGACCCTGAGTTAATATTTGGGCTTTATATTGGAGCCCAAAGTTTAACTTAGTGCAACATGTGGAAATTTCTTTAAAAATCTTTTTCTTCAGATCCACCAATCAGAATCCTTTCATATTTGGTGTACAACATCTTTAGGGGGGGTCAGATTCAAGTTTGTTCAAATTGGGTCCTAGTGTTAATATTTGGGCTCCCTATGGAAATTTTAACAGTGCAGTATGGGGAATAATCTTTAAAAATCTTCTTCTTCAGATCCACCAGTCAGAATCTTTTGATGATGTATTTTCAAATCAAGTCCCTGGAGTCATATTTGGGCTCACTGGTGGAGCCAGAATTTTAACTTAGTGTAATATGAGCTGGATTTTAAAAAAATCTTCTTCTCCAGTTCCATCTGGTAAAATTTTTTGATGCAAAAAATGTAAAAAATTAGTTATTCTTGACGTTCAGATTCAAGTTTGTTCAAATCAAGTTCCAAGGGTCATATATGGAGTCCCGATGGGAGACGGAATTTTAACTACTTAGTGCAATATGAGGAACATTCTCTAAAAATCCTTTTCATCTGATCCATCAATCAGCTTCTTTTGATACTTGGTTTGCAGTATCCTTAGTGGAGCCAGATTCCTGTTCGGTCAAATCAAGTCCTAGGGTTCATATTTGTGCTCTCTATGGCAACCTAAATTTTGACTTAAAACTTCGTCTTCAGATCCACCAGTCAGAATCTTATGATATTGATATGCAACAACCTTAGGAGGTTCAGATTCCAGTTTGTACAAATGAAGACTCTTAGGTCATATTTGGGCTCCCTGTGGGATCCAGATTTTAACTTAGTGCACTATAAGGACTATTCTTTAAAAAATCATCTTCTTCACATCCACAAATCAGATTCTTTTGTTACATAGTATTGAAATGCTTTGTGTGGTGAGATTCAAGTTTGTTCAAATCAAATTCCTGGGCTCTTATTTGGGCTCCCAGTGATATTTGGTATATAGCATTACTATGACTCCTAGATTAAAGTTTGTTCAAAGTGTTATCTTGACTAATTTTGTTGGCACCAGAGGGGTTTGAAATTTAAGACAAAACCCAGTGGAGAATTTACTATTTGTTTATTGAAGTGTGCCCACAAGTGACAGCTGATTGTGGTAAACTTTAGTTAAATGTAATTGTGAATACATAAGATTAGCATTGGCTCAAATGGGGACCATCAGGCCACTTGAGGCCCAGTTGTGGGAGGGGGGGGGGGGGGCGGGAGGATCCTCAGGGCAAAATATATATTTTTGGCTTGAAAAAAAAATTTGGAGGATTTTTATGCAAAAAAATGAACTTTCATCTTGTTGGAGGTCGGGAGTTTGAGGGTATCCTCTGATTGATTTTTCTCTCTCTTTGCACATTTTGAATGTGCGAGTGATTTTATGCCAGAAAAAAAAATAACACACCAGACTCTTCTCACTCCAAACCCCACACCTCTGGCTAAATAAGATTAACTATATTAACCTGTAGATGCTGAATGTGACCTTAAATCCATTTTTTAGCTAATTTTATCAAGTGAGAGATTAAGGCCCATTGGGACCTTTTGGAACAAGCTCTTCGAGTTACATGTTTTTGAGGAGAAAAAAATTGAAGTTTTTTTAGTTATTCAAAATATTATTGATAAGTGTTGTATGCTAGCAATGTTAGGTAAAGAGCTGCTACCAGTAATCATACTCAAAAAACTTCTTCTTGCTCCATTGAAAGCTGGGGGTCACATATTTGTTGAAAAAAAATTCATGTCTCTTTTATTTTTCTTTTTTCTTTCAGTATTCTTTTGAACTCACACAAAGAGAAGTCTTCCAATATATCAAAACAACAGAAATCACCTTCAAAACCTCATCCAGTCAAAGGTAGGTAGGAGCAAAAGACAGTCCATCAGACTTATGGCTTTTTTATCTGCTTAAGTTTGCTCCCCCCCCCCCCCCAAAATGTCTCAGGCAACCCCTCACTGAAATCCCCCCTCCCCCCCTACTCACTGAACAGTTTTTATTGGCTTGCAGTGTCTTCTAAAGTCAATGACAAATCTTTAAAATTTTACTTCTTCTGATAGATGTATATTCATTTGGACATTGACATGATTAACCCTTTATAGAACAAATCAACCACATCAGCCCATGTAATATGCAAATTCAGCAGCTGAAAAATTATTTTTCAAAAAATTTCAACAAAACCATATCATGTGACCCCTCTTTGGATTGAGCTTGTTGAGATCGTTCCAGTGAGGGCTTACAAGATCCTCCAGTCAGAATGCTTTGATATTTGGTATGCAACATCTCTATGGGGGTCAGATTTCAAGTTTGTTCAAATCAAATCCCTAGGTATACATTTGGGCTCACTATGGTAGCCCAAATTTTAACTTAGTTCAATATGACGAAATTTATTTTAAAATCTTCTTCTTCAGCTCCACCCATTGGAATGCTTTCATATTTGGTATACAAATGTAGCTGAAGAATTAAAAATTTTGTATTCAGTACCCTCTAGAGGTGTGTAACCAAGATTAATCCACACAGGTTGTATCAAGGGGCTTCATAGGGGAGCTCCACATTTTACATTATGATCAACTGAAGAAAAGGCATGATGCCCAGACTATTTTTGTCACTCCTGAGGGGCTCAAGGATTGACAATGTATCCTATAGAGATGGATTGCTTAATGTAGACTCCTTCGTGGACTCTGTTTATATCGTGTTCTGTTCAAGGTGAGTGCTTCAGGACCCTTGGGGCCTCTTGTTTAAATTTAATTTTCAATAAAACTTGACTCTGTTAGAATGTAATATTGTAATATTCGTCGACCGTCTGAAACCACTGGTCCGATTTTCACGGAACTTCATGTGGATGTTCATTACTATATGGCAATTCATGTTTGTTCAAATGAAATGGCCTCGTCCCTTGGGGACTCTGTATGGGGCATAACTCTGATAGCACCATATGAATTATAGAAAAATTATTTAAAAATCTTCTTCTCCAGAACCAATGGGCAGAATCATTTGATATTTGATATACAGCATTATGGGGTGGATCTGATTCGAACTTCCTCATCTGATCATCACCAAACGTTCTTTGAAAATCTTCTTCCCCAGATTCCGCAGGCGGAATCTTTTGATATATGGTGTGCAACATTGTGGGGGTGGATCTGATTCAAGTTTGTTCAAATCGGCTCTCTAGATTCATATTTGGGCTCACTTTAGAAGCCCGAATTCGAACTTAGTGCATTTCAGGAAAATTTCTTAAAAAATCTTCTTCTCCAGATCCAGCAGGCAGAATCTTTTGAAATTTGGTATGCAACATTGTGGGGTGGATCTGATTCAAGTTTGGCAAATCAGAGCCCTGGGTTTATATTTGGGCTCAGTATAGGAGCCCAAATTTGAACTTAGTGCATTTCAGGCAAATTTCTTAAAAAATCTTCTTCTCCAGATCCAGCAGGCAGAATCTTTTGATATTGAGTATGCGGCATGCATAGGGGGGTGAGATTCAAGTTTGTTCCTGGGTTCATATTTGGGCTCACTGTGGTACCAAATTATAACCTAGTTCAAAATGAGGAATTTTCTTTAAAAATCTTCTTCAGATCCAGCAGTCGGAATGTTTTGATATTTGGTATGCAGCATCCTTAGGGTGTTCAAGCCATGTCCCTAGGTCCATATTTGGGCTCACTGTGGGAGCCCGAATGATAACTTATTCAAAATGAGGAACTTTCTTTGAAAATCTTCTTCTTCAGATCCAGCAGTCCGAATGTTTTGGTATTTGGTATGCAGCATCCTTAGGGGGGGGGGGGGGGGGGGGGGGGGGGGGGGGGGGGGGGTGAGATTCAAGTTTGTTCAAACCATGTCCCTAGGTCCATATTTGGGCTCACTGTGGGAGCTTGAATTGTAACTTAGTTCAAAATGAGGAATTTTCTTAAAAAATCTTCTACAGATCCAGCTGTCGGAATGTTTTGATATGTGGTGTGTAGTATCCTTAGCGGGGTGAGATTCAAGTTTATTAAAGCCAGGTCCCTTGGTCCATATTTGGGCTCCCTGTGGGAGCCGGTATTATAACTTAGTCAGTATGAGGAATTTTTCTTTAAAAATCTTCTTCAGATTCAGCAGTCAGAATGTTTTGATATTTGGCATGCAGCATCCTTAGGGGGTGAGATTCAGGTTTGTTGAAGCCAAGTCCCTGGGTTCATATTTGGCTCACTGTGGGAGCCCGAATTATAACTTAGTTCAAAATGAGGAATTTTCTTTAAAAATCTTCTTCAGATCCAGCAGATGAATGCTTTTGATATTTGGTATGCAGAATGTTTTGATATTTGGCATGCAGCATCCTTAGGGGGTGAGATTCAGGTTTGATGAAGCTGCCCCTGGGTTCATATTTGGCTCACTGTGGAAGCCCGAATTATAACTTAGTTATTTTCTTTAAAAATCTTCTTCAGATCCAGCAGATGAATGCTTTTGATATTTGGTATGCAGCATCCTTAGGGGGGTAAGATTCAAGTTTGTTCAAGCCATGTCCCTAGTTCCATATTTGGGCTCACTGTGAGGAATTTTCTTAAAAAATCTTCTTCTTCAGATCCAGCAGCCGGAATGTTTTGATATTTGGTGTGCAGCATTCTTAGGGGAGTAAGACTCATGTTTGTTAAAGCCAAGTCCCTGGGTTCATATATGAGCTCCCAGTGGGAGCCCAAATTATAGCTTAGTTCAGTATGAGGAATATTCTTTAAAAATCCTTTTTTTTTAGATCTACTGGTCAGAATCTTTGGATATTTGGTATAAGCATTTCTTAGGAGGAGCAGATGCAACTTGTTGAAATCAATTCTCTGGGCTGATAATTAGGCTACCATGTCAGGTGAGCGCCCTCAGGCACCCTAGGGCCTCTTATTAGCTCACCTGACTGAAAGTCAGGGTGAGCTATTCTGATCACTTTTCGTCCGTCGTGAAGGTGGTGTTTAGGCCTTTTTCTCCCAGACCACTGGCCGCATATTAATGAAATTTCATGTGATTAGGGGTTATATAAGGGCATTTTGATTTTTTGTCAAATTAGGTTTCGGCTCCTATTGAGTAGAGGGATGGGGCAAAAATGCTCCAATTCTTAAAAATCTTCTTCTCAAGAACCAGCAATAGCAGAGACTTGATATTTGGTATGCAGCTTCCTTTTGAGGTGTAGACTCAAGTTTGTTCAAGAGAAGTTGGAGGGGCTATATTTGACGATGTTAAAGGAGGGGCAAAAATTTTGGCCCCGCCCCAAATTTCTGTTTTCCAAACCGTGAGGCCGATTTGAACCAAATTTTACGTGAGTGCTTATTGGGTCATAAGTACCTAATTTATGCAGAAATTTTTTTTTCCATAGCCCCGTGGGAACCACAGGAGCTAAAAATAGAAAAAAATTAAAACGCCCATATCTCCAAAACTACACGGCACTGAGAATTCTTATTTGTTGTGAAGCTTCCTTAGGACCAACAGAATGGAATGGAAAAAAAAACTGCCATCGGTTTTATCATGGGGGTACTTTTTGGGGACTTTGAAAAAGTGCTGAGTCAGCATTTTTTAACACTGTGGGAAATGGGAAAAACATAAGACTACTTTTCTCCCAAACCACTGCTCCAAAAGATTTAAAATTTCACATATAACATCTTTGGAAGATTGTTTCACATGTTTATTGAAATCAATTGCCTGGGTCGATATTTGGGCTCTCTATGGGAGCCCAAATGTTTAAATTTGTGCAGTATGTGGAATATTCTTTAAAAATCTTCTTCTTCAGATCTACCAATAAGAATCTTTTGATATTTGGTATACAGCATTCTTAGGGGGGTGAGATTCAAGTTTGTTCAAGCCATGTCCTTGGGTTCATATTTAGGCTGAAAATTTGGGGTCCTGGTCCGGATATAGAAATTTTTGACCAAAATCCAGAAATGAGTTTTTTTGGTTTTTTTATGCACTTCGGTCAATTTTAAGACAAGAAATATTTTCTTTTTACACTGAAAATTTTGGGGTCCCAGTGGGACTTAGCAATTTTGGACCAAAATCCAGAAATTAGTTTTTGTTTTTTATACGTTTTGGTCAATTTTAAGAAAAAAATTTTTTTTTTTTTTTTACACTGAAAATTTGGGGACTGGGTGGGACTTAAAAAATTTGGTCCAAATTCCGGAAATTATAGTTTTTTGGTTTTTTATGCTTTTTGGTCAATTTAAAGAAGAAGGGAAAAAAATTTTAGTCTGAAAATAGTTTGTTTGGGACTTCGAAAATTTCTAAACAAAAATAAAAAAAAATCTGTTTTTTTTATGCGTTTATCTCAATTTTGGGATGTAAAAGGGCAGGAACTGAAAATAGAAGGGAAATTCTGTGTATTGTGTAGGCACAATCGCTTCATCTAGTTGGTATATGCTTTTCTTAGGAGGGGCGTATGCAGCTTATTCAAGTCAAGTCGCTGGTTTGATATTTAGACTACCATGTGAGGTGAGGGCCCCTGGGGCCTCTTGTTTGAATTTCCGACTTGCGAGGCAGTGTCAGCACGATAGCATGAATACACATCAGATTTTTACCAAATTTAGTGAGTTCAACTCATGAATGTCTTGGATGAGTTTGAAAACCATTCCTGGGATAATTGTTTTTCAAGAGTTATGCCTTTAGGCCATAAAAAAAAGAACCTCTGTTTCTCAGGCCCGCGCGCATGGTCATTTTTGGTGCGCATGCAACCTTTTTATGACACAAAAAAAATTTTGAGATATTGTGCTCATTTCGGTAAATCGATATCGATGCGTTCGCAAATTTTAAATTAACACACTTCAAGCTTTTTCTACATCATACCTTAATGAAGTGGGTGGGTTCTAGCAGTATTCACGACAGAAAGTGTTTTATTCTGTAAAAGGTAAGTCATAATGACAGCAAGAAGGAAGGTGTCTTTCAGTCTGACAACAAACAGTCACAAAGGGGAATGGTCGATTCGCACCACGTTTGATTCGCACCAACCCTCAGAAAGTCTGCAAAGTCAGGTGCTATGTTGAATGGAACACTGTCTCCTGGCATTTATTTTTAGTAACATTTGTATTGTAAATGGCCGTCATTGGGAATTTGTGTACTGTTATTTGAAACCGTTACGAGTTTCCCAGTTAATTTAAATAAATGCATTTGAGATGCAGGATAATTGGATAACTAATAGTAACCGTTGCTTGATATAAAAGTAACAGTCATAGTTGAAAATAAATCGCATATAGGCAGGTATGTGCGGTCGAATTGGTTAATAAAAACACGCAAACATTCGTTTTGTATTTCATTTTCAGATTTAAAAAAAATATGATTTATGGATGAACTGCCCGTTCAAATGGGTTGTGATAATTTTGAATATAATGGGGAAAAATTGCGATTCACGATTTTATTAGGCAGGTTGTGAAAGGATTTTTTTTTTTGGGTCAAATAAATCTCTGAAAGTTTGCACTTCGACATTTGATTTGTCCCAGAGACGTTTCAACCCGAGACGTTTCACCCACGAGGCGTTTCGTGACTTTCGTCCTGTGTTATAATTTTCATGTTTCACTGAAAAAACAAACATTCAAACCCCACTTCATTTACGACCCAACACCCCTGTGGTGAATAACCAATATATTTGCAAAATTTTGCATGGTCCACCAGGCGTTTGGGTGGGGGTCAAATTACCACAAACAACCTCTCGGGGAGAAAATAAAAAGAAAAAAAAAAAAACGCCCGCCCGCATGCTTTTTGGAAAAAATGGCCTGAGAAACAGACAATCAACTTTGTATGGCCTTAAGTTTGTTTTCTTGTTTGAATTTCCATGGTGTCAGCATGATGACTTGAACAAACGTAATCCTATATTTACCAAATTTAATCTGTGAGTTTTACTCAGGAATGTCTTTGATGAGTTTGAATACCAGAGTACCAGAGAATACCAGAGTAGCCCAAATTTTTTTCAGGAGTTCAGTGCTCCTTAGTTTGTGTTCATGTTTGAATTTACAACTTATTGATGGTGTTGGCATGATAACTTGAACTACCATTATCCCATTCTTGACAAATTTAGTCTGTGAGTTCCATGTGAGAATGTCTTGGCAGGATTTGAAAACCAGTCAGGGAACAAATGTTATCAGATTTTGACCAAATTTGTCCTATGCCTCTTGATTTGTTTCATAGTTTCAGTAGTTTCAGATTCTAGAAAAGATTTCCTTTTTTAGCCACCACAATGCGATCCCAGTATCTCTAATGTGAAGTTGTTGTTTTTAGCTCATTGCTTTCCGTCCATCCATCGATTGTCCGGCATCTGTCGTCCGTCAACACCATGTTTTGGTCTTCTCCTCCAAAACCACAGTGTCAAGCTGAGCTATTGCCATCACTTATGTATATATGTCCAGGCATATGTACGTACGTACGTACTTTGGCACACCTCTCATGTTGCATTTATGATCAGATCGCTTTGAAACTTGGTATGCTTGTTTGGGGTGACCTCTAGATAGGAGCTTTCGATTTTCTTCAATTTCCGTCAAAAATTGTTGCCGTGGCCAACGTTCTTAGAACTTAGTTTAGTCAGACCTCAATATTTCCCTTTGGCACACCCTACAGGGCAAATTTATGATCGGATTACTTTAAAGCCTGGCATGCTTGTTTGGGGAGACCTCTAGATGGGAGCTATCGATTTTCTTCCATTTCCATCAAAAAATGTTGCCGCTGGCAACAATCTTTGATCTTAGTTTAGTCAGGCATCAATATATTCCTTTGGCATGCCCTACAGGGCACATTTATGATCAGATCGGTTTGAAACTTTGTATGCTTGTTTGGTGTTACCTCTAGATGGGAGCTATCGATTTTCTTCAATTTCCATCAAAAATGTTGTTGCTGGCAATGACTTTTGATGAACTCAGTGCAATTATTCATCAATATTTGCCTTTGGCACACCCTGCAGTACACATTTTTGACCAGATCACTTTGAAACTTGGTAGGCTTATTTGCGGTGACCTCTAGATGGGAGCTATCGATTTTCTTTCATTTCCATCAAAAAAACGACCCTTGATGAACTTAGTAAAAATTTGGTGCAGTTATGCATCAATATTTCCCTTTGACACACCCTGCAGTGCACATTTATAATTGGATCGCTTGGAAACTTTGTGTGCTTGTGTAGGGTGATATCTACATGGGAGTTATCGATTTTCTTCCATTTCTGTAAAAAAATGTTTGAAGAAACCTTTGAATTTAGTTTAGTCAGGGTTCAATATTTCCCTCTGGCACACCCTTTAGGGCACATTTATGATCGGATCACTTTGAAACTTGGTATGTGTGTTCGGGGTGATCTTTAGATGTGAGCTATTGATTTTTTTCATTTCCATAAAAAATTAGTGTTGTTATCACCAGCCTTTGAACTTACTGCATTTGTGCAGCAACTTATATGCAGCACCTTATCCCTTTTACACTCTCTGCAGAGTATATTTATGAATTTCCATAAAAATAGAGATATAAAAAAAACATTGCCACATGCAATGTTCTTCAAACTTGGTGCATTTGTGTATTAACATCTTTCTTTGGGATGCCTCAGAAAGCGTATTCATTATCAGGTTGTTTTGAAACTTTGTATGCTTATGTAGGGTGACATAGGTAGGAGCTATCGATTTTCTTTTCATTTCCATCAAAAACTGTTGCTGTTAGCAACAATGTTTGAATTTATTGCATTTGTGCATCAACAGTCTTCTTTGACATGACCTATAGGCCACATTTATCGTAAGATTGTTTTTTAACTTGTTGTGCTCATTAGGCGAGACCTTTAGATAAGAGCTTACTACATTTGTGTATCAACATTCTTCCTTTAACCAGTCTTACAGTTTACTTTTAAAAATGCATGGATTACTCTGACATTGTGCACACACAATGCTGTTATGTTGAAATTTCACCAAATAACATTGGTACCAATGATCTTCAATTTTGCCATTTCACTTATAACTTACCAAGTTCAAGTTTGTCAAGTTGAGCTACCGTGTCATTGACACTTTCATTGTTCAACTCAACATACCCAGCCCCATAGAGAGGGAGTGGGGGGAAATGCTCCAAAATATTTTAAAAATCTTCTCATTAACCAGTGGGTGCAATAATGGGAGGGGTAAGATTTTTGGTCCCGCCCAGAATTTTCTGAACTGATGGTCCCATTTGAACCAAATTCGGTATGTGGTATTATTGGGTCATAAGTACTTGACTCATTTAAAAAAAACATTCCTGCATCCCCATGGGAACCCTGGGAGCTAAATATAGAAATATTTTCAAACATCCATATTTCCCAAACCACATGGAACAGAGAGCTGTTATTTGGTATGAAGCATCCTTAGGACCAGTAGAATTGAATGATAAAAAAAAATTGCCATCGGTTATGATAGGGTGTTCTGTAGTGGGCATCGAAAAAATGCAGAGTCAGCATATTTGTAAATATTTAAAAAAGGCTTTTCTCCAGAACCAGTCATCAGAATCTTTTGAGATTCGGTATACAGCATTCATAAAGTGGGAGAGGGGAAAGGGGGTGGGGGGGGGGGGGGGGGGCTCAATACATGAGGCCAAATTTTTAACTTAGGGTAATATGGGGAATATTCTTTAAAAAATCTTCTTCTTCAGAACCCCCAGTCAGAATCTTTTAATGTTTGGTGTACATCATTGTTATGAGTGTCAGATTCAAGAGTGTTCAAACCAAGTCCCTATGTTAAATTTTAACTTAGTTCAATATGGGGATAATTTTAAAAAATCATCTTCTTCAGATCCACCAGTCAGAATGCTTTCATATTTGGTATGAAATATTTCTAGGGGGGTCAGATTCAAGTTTGTTCAAATTGGGTTCGTAGATTAATATTTGGACTCGCTATGGTAGTGTTTTCAAATCGGATCCCTAGGTATTTATTTGGGCTTGCTTTGGTAGCCCAAATTTTAACTTAATGCAATGTGAGGAAATTTCTATAAAAATCTTCTTCAGATCCTCTAGTCAGAATGCTTTCATATTTGGTATACAACATCTCTAAGAGGTCAGATTCAAGTTTGTTCAATTTGAGTGCCTGGGTTAATATTTGGGCTTCATATGGAAACCTGAAATTTAACTTAGTACAATATGAGGGAATTTCTTTAAAAATCTTCTTCAGATCCACTAGTCAGAATGCTTTCATATTTGGTATACATCACATCTAGGAAGGTCAGATTCAAGTTTGTTCAATTCGGATCCGTAGGTTAATATTTGGGCTTGCTATGGTAGCCCAAATTTTAACTTAGCGCAATATGAAGAAATTTCTTTAAAATTTCTCTTCTTCAGATCCAAAAGTCAGAATGCTTTCATATTTGGTACACAACATCTCTAGGGAAGTCAGATTCAACTGTGTTCAAATCGAGAGCCTGGGTTAATATTTGGGCTCCCTATGGGAGCCAGAATTGGCCATTTAGCTGAAGAATTAGAAATTTTGTATTCAGTACCCTCTAGAGGTGTGTAACTAAGATTAATCCACACAGGTTGTATCAAGGGGCTTCATAGGGGAGCTCCACATTTTACATTATGATCAACTGAAGAAAAGCCATGATGGTCAGACTATTTCTTATCAACCTACCTTAAAGTTGTTTACTACAGGCTTGCACTACAGTGGAAGACCTCAACTCGGATAAAATACTCTCTATTTTAATCTTTCCCAAGAGATTAGGGAAAGAAAAGTGGTGTAAAAACACCACCAAAAAATAAGTCAAAACTGGGTCGAGCGCCATCAGCACACACCCAGTAGGAGACTCTCTTCTCTTAGTACAATTCCACAACTTCCGTTAACCAGTGTGCAAGTCATGTTGTCGGATGTTATACTGGCAGCCTACTGAAGAAATGCTACCTTCTCCATTTATCTGCGACAGTTGCTGGAGCCGACAGAGGACCTTTGTCCTACGGGCCATCTTTCTTCGGCTCAGGCTGTTGTCTATCCCAGCCATTCAGCTTTTTACAGGGTCAGTTCCAGCTCCATGCTGTTACTGCCCTTTCTGTCTGTGCGTCGCACTTCACCATACACCTCATCTTTCATTGTCTTTTACTAATGTTTGTGATGTTTGATAGGCCTAGGGATCTCTTCCTCTGTCCACGGTTCCAGTGCTATTGAGTTATGTGTGGGTTGGTTATGTGATTCCCTCCATCCTATTGTCTATTCAGCCTGTAGTAAACAATTGTAAGGTAGGTTGATAAGAAATATAAATTTTATAGTAAATTTTTTTTCTTATACCTACCGCAATTGTTTACGTGGAGGCCCTCCCGTCTTCTTATTCGGGTAAGAATCCTTCCTCCCCGCTGATCACATACCTCCAATGTTGGCGGACTCAGAAGAATGGTTTGATGACTGCTTGCACACTGGTTAACGAAAGTCATGGAATTGTATAAGAGAAGATCGTCCCTTACCGGGTGTGCGCCGATGGCACTCGACCCAGTTTTGGCTTATTTTTTCGTGGTGTTTTTACACCACTTTTCTTTCTGAAATCTCTTGGGAAAGATTAAAATACAGAGTATTTTATCCGAGTTAGGGTCTTCCACTGTAGTGCAAGCCTGTAGTAAACAATTGCGGTAGGTATAATAAGATAGGAAATTTACTATAAAATTTATATTGTTGTCACTCCTGGGGTTCTCAAGGATTGACAATGTATCCTATGGAGATAGATTGCTTAATGTAGACTCATTCTTGGACTATGTTTATATTGTATTCTGTTCAAGGTGAGTGCTTCAGGCCCAGCAGGGCCTCTTGTTCTTTTTACTTTTGAAATCAATTTTGAATTAATTAACCCTTAAAAGTTATTAAGTAAAACTAAAACTGTAATGGAAATGATGTTGCTCTTGTTATAAGTAAATAATGTAATGAATAATAATGTTTTTTTTTTATTTGCAGAGAGTGCAAAACAACAGCATTCAAAACCGTCTCAAAGGCCTCCAGTCAAAGTGAGTAAAGATTTTATTTTATACTTGATGTAATACAATATTTTTATACTGTACCAATGACCCAGACATAGCTGGTGCTAACTCTTAAAATATAGGGCCAAACACAAATTTTGCCCCCCAATCCCCAAAATTTGCATCTAAAACCAAAGAAAACATATCCTGAAAGGCCCTCCACACTTCGCCCCTACTGCGCATGCGCAGTGTCAAGGACGTTCCGAAATTGGCGCCATTAATCATTCTAAGTTTGGCCCTTCATCAGTTAACATCTGACTGATCTTTGTGCTTATAAATCTCAGTTTAAATGATGCCAGACACATAAATATTAGTGAAATGGTGATTCTAAGGAGGATAGAGAAGGAGGAGAGGAAAAAAATGTGTGACAGAATATTATCAGGGCTGTAACTTAAAATTTTTTAATGAAATTATGTTAAGTTACCTATTTTCGAGGCAGCAGCCATTTTGTTGTCATTCTGATTATTTAGTTACACTGTTTTTTAAGTGTTTTCCTCTCTCCCTGTCCTTTAAGTCCCCCCTTGCTATTCTCCCATGCTTTTGGCATAGTTTTTGTAATTATTATTACTAAATTTTCTTGGGAGTTTTAGCTGAATAACAGAATGAATTCTGTTCTTTTCCCCATGTTTACGTCTTCACCTACGGGTGGTTAGGCGTTGTGTTCTGCATCTACCATCTGATGTTCTGCAGTTTCTTCCCTGGAAGTCTCTGTTTTGCATCAGATAGTGTATTTTTGGTAACTGATTTCGGGCCTGGGTGCCTGGAGTCTTATTTTAGTGTTTTTACACTCATTGTTTACATTTACAACAGCCCTCTGTGTGAGGGGGGGATTTCTGGAAAATAATATCTTGATGTTATTTTAATCATAACTAGATACATTATTATTGTTCGTAAGTGTTGAATAAATTGTTTAAAATATTTTTAAAATTTTTGTCCACACTTAGGCTTGGGATCCATTGGGGCTCAACGTTACTTTTCAGAAACTTGGGCTGTTCTGAAAAAATATTTTTTCAAAATATTTTGATTTCAATTATTTTTTCTATATTAATGGATCATATTATTATTATGTATTTTGATTGCAGGGGTTAGTGCGAGTACCAGGACTTGTTTTCTTTTCACATTGAAAGGATATTGATCAATTGTTTTAAGAGGAAGTCTTCCTCTGACTTTATTATCATTCTATATGTGGTCAGTGTACTCGCATTAACTCCTGTTCTGTATCGTATGATTTCGATGACAATATGGGAAGCGTATGTCACGGTATGTTATTGGGGATTTGGACACTCCGGTCCTTTCCCCGCAGGGTCACTCTACTTTATCAATTTCTATTTCAGACGATCAAGATTAGGGTGATGTATCTGTGATGTCTTCCAACAGTGTGCCTCCGTCGTCACAATTAATGAAGGGCTAGCGGAAAAGTGCTCATGTAAATACGCCAATTGCCTAAGAGGACCCTAGTAGGTTCGACGGCCTTTGACGTCCGCTAGCTCGCCCGGTGTAGCGTCCATTCACCGAATGGTTCGGCAGCCGGGTTCGTCCGTTGCGGTCTAGAAGGAATTTTGGGGTGATGCGAGCACTATAAATTAACCTAATGCACACCCAGTGACGGCGGATCGGAGGGAGAACGGAGGAAGCCTTTTAGTCCGGTTCATAGCTCGTTCCGGTCCATCCGGACGGCAAGCGAGAGAGGCCCCTCTCTCGTTCAACAACATCTGGCCCCAGATGTTGTGGTACAAAATGTGTCGCAAGCGGAGCATACGTCCGTCGCTCGGGACACTCCGTAGTATAGGCAGTCCGCGGAGACTGCTAAGGCTTCCTCTTCTCGTCAGCGCACACGACCGCACCTTGGCTGCGTGACCGCCGATATATTACCAGCTTCGCCGATCAAGGATTCTTCGGCGACCAGGTCACACCATCCGGTAGCCAGGGACACGAGGCCTGCAGACTCCGGACGTTCGCATAGGAAGTGTGCGGGAGTCAACGTTCACGGAGCTTCCGGCGGCAATGCATCGTAAGACCGCTACTGCACAGGCCTCGGGAACGGACGTGCTTTCCTTAATAGCACAGTTTATCGCAGCATCCCAGCATCAACTGAATCTGTCGCATATATTTTATCCGACGATGCTGGGGCGGGACGCTCCGCGGAAGCGGGTACGGACGTCCGAAAGTTTCATCCGGTCCGACGGGATACCGAAAGGGATTTGGAGGATTTCGAGCTTTCCCTTTCGGAACAACATATGCTGTTGTGTATGTCATCTGACTTGGTCTTCTACAGCTTCTTTCGTCGGACCAGAATGCTGCGATGCCGGATAAGAAACTGATAGCGTCGGTGGACTTAGAAATTTTTGGTTCGGTTCAGGGACATCGTCCCTCAGTTCCGACATAGTCCAATAATGTCACACAAACTTTCGAATTATTGCACGACGCTATATATATTATTATTTTATGCTTGCTATAACCAAGCATTTCTGGTTTCTTGTTCGCAGAGTTATGGAGATGTCTTTCATAAGTGTGCCTCTGTCGTCATAGTTAATGAAGAGCTAGCGGCAATAAGTGCTCATGGAATATGTCTATCGCCTACGGAGTGACATTCGCTAGCTCACCCGGTGTAGCGTACATTCATCGAATGGTTCGGCTGCCGGGTTCGTCCGTTGCGGTCTAGGAAGGAGATTTGGGTGATGCGAGCACTTTAATTACTTTAGTACTCACCCAGTGACGGCAGATTGAGGACAGATTGGAGGAAGCCTGTTAGTCCGGTTCCTGGCTTGTCCAGGTCCGTCCGGGCTGTGAGCGAGAGAGGTCCCTCTCTCGTCCAACAACATAGGGGACCGCATGTTGTGGTTCAGATATTTTACATTCGGAGCATATGTCCGTCGGTCGGGACGCTCCGTTATATTGACAGTCCGAGAGACTGTCCTTAATGCTTCCTCATCCTCACAGCAGGGCACACGACCGCACATTGGCTACGTGACCTCGAGTATCCGATCAGTTTCGTCATTCAGTGATTCCACGGCGAATAGGTCGCGCCATCCGGTAGCCAAGGGACACGAGGCCTATACACTCCGTTCTCTCGCATATTGGTAGTATGCACGAGGTAACGATCATGGAGCTTCCAGCGGCAATGCATCGTAAGACCGCTTCTCCTCAGGCCTCAGTGACGGACGTGCTATCCGAGTTAGCACAGTTGTTTCGCAGCATCCCAGCAATTGACAGTTTCTCGGTCGAATCAGGAATTATCCGACGGCGCTGGGTCGGTGCGGTCCGCGGTTGCATCAGCTACGGACGACCGAACGCTTTATAGGGTCCGACAGGATGGCGAAAGGGATTCGAAAGATTTCGAGTTTTCCCTTTAGTAGTATCGGAAGCTGCCTTTCATATCTTCTGGCATTATCTTCCAGTGATTGTTATTTCGGACTTCATTGCTGCGATCTTGGATAAGAGACTTATAGCGTCATTGGACTCGGATTTTTCGATCGGTTCAGGGACATTGTCCCTGACTTCCCGACGCAGTCCAATATTGTCATTACAACATGTGTTTTATTTTTCGACGCTATATATATATATATATCTACAAGCCTGCTACCAAGCATGATAGTTTAGTTTCTTGTCCGCGTTGCTCATTTCTGCCATTTTATCTTTTATACGAATAGTTTATTTTGGCAGAGCAGGGCATACCGAGAGTTCTTATGCGTCTAGACGGTGTGGTTAAAGACTGCATATATTCTTTTTCGCCGTTTATGTCTTTTCCAATTTCAATGTTGGAAACGACATGATGTATAGTAGACTTAACTTAGACGCTTTATCATACGTAATCCGCCTTACTGAGGCGTTATCATTACGTCTTCAAGAAAAGATTTACGGGATATTATTCTCAATGTAATTTCTTTTGAGGGCAGTAGTTTGTTCACGTATAACTCCGCCCTTCAGTGGCTGATTGGAGTTGGTTAGACGTGACGCAGCCCTAGCTACATCCACACGCGTGGATAGTAAGGTTAAGAACTCTCTCAGAGTCGCTTCGTTCTCGGAGGAGCTTCTCTTCGACGGCAACTTTTCGGCAATCCATGATTTGCTCGATTTACACGTTCTCTTGTCTATCTAGTGTTACAAGAGATTCAGACTGGGGCAAACATTCGGTGGTTGACTCAGAGAGTGCCACCGCAGTTGCCGGACCCGAGTGTGGCTGTTATGACGGTTGCCAGTCAAACAGATTGGGATATAATACTGATCCCTACGGATTCGAAGTGCCAGGGTCTTTGGGTTCCGCAGTCTCTTAGCAATCAGTTTTCTTCCGCAGAATAATGTTTTTTAGGCTTGCTTTATGTCATTGCATGAACATTATTCAGAAACGCATGCCCAAATCCTGTCCTTTAATTCGACAGTAGTGGCGTATCTCCGGAACCAGGGAGGCACTCTTTCGTTTCCGTTATTCAATTTAATGGAAAGAATCCGTCTGTTGGTTATAGTACACCAAGTTCTGTTTTGGTCCGTCATATTCCGGGTAGTCTGATTGTTTTACCGGACTCCCGTCCTCTTACGGGTCGCTTGTTGCTGTCAGAATGGACTCTCAACAAACAAGTATTCGATCAGATTTGCTATCTATGGGAGCGCCCAATGATGATTTATTTACGACACAGCTTGCTAATCAATTGCAGACGTATGTGTTAGCTTGTCCAGATCTCTGAGCTAATGTTGTTAACGCTCTATTGATCTATAGGACGGAATGATAGGATACGCGTATCCTCCGGCGCTGTTGTTTCAGCAGGTATTGCTAAGATAAACAACTACAATACATTTCTGTTGATAGCATCTCTATCTTCACAGAGATCATGGGTAATTTACTCTCTTGTCTACTGTGGGTCTTAACGTGAAATCTTCCTCTATGTGAGGATCTTTTTTCACTGGGTAAATCGTGTCATCTTTATCACAACCCGCAAGGTCGCAACCTTCATGTATTCCGTTGTGTGGTCCGTATTGCATTGTATGCACTGTACTGGACGAGCTTTGGACGCGATTTCTTACTATAGGAGATCCTCTTCTTCGCTATTCTATGCGGCTAAAGTGGAGGCTCTTCCGTCGTGGTGTAGGGATCATTATGTTCATATTGTTGATCCCTCCATACTACTCATTGCAATTTTTTAGTATACTTGTTTCATAAGATCTACTGCAGCCTGTTATTATTTAGGTTATAGGTTTATGTTACCTCATACCTATGCACTCTACGATAGTTTACAATTGAGTCTTTTGTCTCTTTATCTAAGTCAGTTAGTAACTTGTTGATAAATAGACTTAGAATCTTTAGATTAAATTCCTATATGGATTTTAACTTCGGTTCTTATTTAGCTAAGTAATCATTTGAGCCTCTGGAAACAGTAGTTTTCAAATTCTGACCTTTTAGACAGTAATTCTGTTGGTTTCTCTTTTACTGTAGAGTCAGTGAGTTTCATGCACTATCGATGGATGATTTTCACTTTTGTAGTTTCGGAATCACTACTTCCGTTACTATTTAGGTTGGATTTTTGCATAAGAGTTAGGCTCCTATTATCCGGAACCTATTATTTTAAGGTCCTTCCGTCTTCGTATGGGCATAGGCCTTTACTCTTTCCGGGTACAGTTTATGTATTTATAAACAGATATCTGTTTATTACTATGGGCGTAAGCTTCTTCTGTCTTTGATGCCTAGTAGAAGGACGTTACGCTCCATTTTATTGTTAATGGATTCTATTTACTATCGGTACTGCTTATGGTATATCATTGACATAGCAGTTGTGCTTAAGATTTCGGCTCATGAAGTAAGAGCTCTTCTACTTCTTGGGCTTACATTAATAGTGTCGCTATTATAGATTTTTGAAGGCCGCTCATTGCGCTCAGCCATCCACATTCATGAATTTTATCTCAGAAATATCGAGTCCATTTCTGGAGGCCTCTATTGTTAGGTCTATTATCTACTGCTCAGAATGTCATTCAGTTAACAGTTGCTACTATAGCTAGGTAGGCTGTCTGTTTCGGCAGTGTCTCTGTTCTGCTGCCCTCTTCGCTCTGGGCTATTTGACCCAGGGCAAGAAAAAGGGGGGGGGGGGAGGGTGTTCCCTTGGGTCACCTGTTTTACTATGAAAACAAGGGGATACCTCCTCCGGAGTTAGTTATTCTGAGCTGTTATTGGGATGGTTGTTTAGTGAGAAGTTTAGGTTTTTAAAATTCATTCAAGTCTTAGTTTTTAAAGTATAGCTTTTGAATATTGCATATGTCAACGGACATGATTATGCAATCCTCAGACACTTTTAGGAGTATAAGAGTCTCTATTCTATAGACTTACTTTATTTATTGGCTTACTTTAAAAATTATTAGTATAAGGATTATATTGGATATTAATAGAGTACATGGATGTATTAAGTTCAATTTTGGAAGGTGTTGTATCTTTCTAATTTATCATAAATAAGAAAGATACATGTAAGGCCTATTACTTCTTTTTCCCTACAGGGGATGACTCTATTTTATTTTATTGAGCGTATTCCATTTTGCTCTATGTCCTTGGCCCTCCAGCCTTTTTACTATTCAGCTATGTCTGGGTCATTGGTACAGTATAAAAATGTTAAAAAATTTATAGTAATTTATATATATTTTTATACTGTACCAATGACCCAGACATAGCTGGTGCTAACTCTTAAAATATAGGGCCAAACACAAATTTTGCCCCCCAATCCCCCAAATTTGCATCTAAAACCAAAGAAAACATGTCCTGAAAGGCCCTCCACACTTCGCCTCTACTGCGCATACGCAGTGTCAAGGACGTTCCGAAATTGGCGCCATTAATCATTCTAAGTTTGGCCCTTCATCAGTTAACATCTGACTGATCTTTGTGCTTATAAATCTCAGTTTAAATGATGCCAGACACATAAATATTAGTGAAATGGTGATTTTAAGGAGGATAGAGAAGGAGGAGAGGAAAAAAATGTGTGACAGAATATTATCAGGGCTGTAACTTAAAATTTTTTAATGAAATTATGTTAAGTTACCTATTTTCGAGGCAGCAGCCATTTTGTTATCATTCTGATTAATTAGTTACACTGTTTTTTAAGTGTTTTCCTCTCTCCCTGTCCTTTAAGTCCCCCCTTGCTATTCTCCCATGCTTTTGGCATAGTTTTTGTAATTATTATTACTAAATTTTCTTGGGAGTTTTAGCTGAATAACAGAATGAATTCTGTTTCTTTTCCCCATGTTTACGTCTTCACCTACGGGTGGTTAGGCATTGTGTTCTGCATCTACCATCTGATGTTCTGCAGTTTCTTCCCTGGAAGTCTCTGTTTTGCATCAGATAGTGTATTTTTGGTAACTGATTTCAGGCCTGGGTGCCTGGAGTCTTATTTTAGTGTTTTTACACTCATTGTTTACATTTTCAACAGCCCCCTGTGTGAGGGGGGGATTTCTGGAAAATAATATCTTGATGTTATTTTAATCATAACTACATACCTTATTATTGTTCGTAAGTGTTGAATAAATTGTTTAAAATATTTTTAAAATTTTTGTCCACACTTAGGCTTGGGATCCATTGGGGCTCAACGTTACTTTTCAGAAACTTGGGCTGTTCTGAAAAAATATTTTTTCAAAATATTTTGTTTTCAATTATTTTTTCAATATTAATGGATCATATTATTATTATGTATTTTGATTGCCAGGGGTTAGTGCGAGTACCAGGACTTGTTTTCTTTTCACATTGAAAGGATATTGATCAATTGTAATAAGAGGAACTCTTCCTCTGACTTTATAATCATTCTATATGTGGTCAGTGTACTCGCATTAACTCCTGTTCTGTATCGTATGATTTCGATGACAATATGGGAAGCGTATGTCACGGTATGTTATTGGGGAATTGGACACTCCGGTCCTTTCCCCCGCAGGGTCACTCTACTTTATCAATTTCTATTTCAGACGATCAAGATTAGGGTGATGTATCTGTGATGTCTTCCAACAGTGTGCCTCCGTCGTCACAATTAATGAAGGGCTAGCGGAAAAGTGCTCATGTAAATACGCCAATTGCCTAAGAGGACCCTAGTAGGTTCGACGGCCTTTGACATCCGCTAGCTCGCCCGGTGTAGCGTCCATTCACCGAATGGTTCGGCAGCTGGGTTCGTCCGTTGCGGTCTAGAAGGAATTTTGGGGTGATGCGAGCACTATAAATCAACCTAATGCACACCCAGTGACGGCGGATCGGAGGGAGAACGGAGGAAGCCTTTTAGTCCGGTTCATAGCTCGTTCCGGTCCATCCGGACGGCAAGCGAGAGAGGCCCCTCTCTCGTTCACAACATCTGGCCCCAGATGTTGTGGTACAAAATGTTTCGCATTCGGAGCATACGTCCGTCGCTCGGGACGCTCCGACATATAGTCAGTCCGGAGTAGACTGTCAATAAGGCTTCCTCATTCTCATAGTTGCGCACACGACCGCTCTTGGCTACGTGACCACGGATATCCAGTCAGCTTCGTCAGTCAGAGATTCATCGGCGACCAGGTCACACCATCCGGTAGCCAGGGACACGAGGCCTGCAGACTCCGGACGTTCGCATAGGAAGTGTGCGGGAGTCAACGTACACGGAGCTTCCGGCGGCAATGCATCGTAAGACCGCTACTGCACAGGCCTCGGGAACGGATGTGCTTTCCTAAATAGCACAGTTTATCGCAGCATCCCAGCATCAACTGAATCTGTCGCATATTTTTTATCCGACGATGCTGGGTCGGGATGCTCCGCAGAAGCGGGTACGGACGTCCGAAAATTTCATCCGGTCCGACGGGATACCGAAAGGGATTTGGAGGATTTCGAGCTTTCCCTTTCGGAACAACATATGCTGTTGTGTATGTCATCTGACTTGGTCTTCTACAGCTTCTTTCGTCGGACCAGAATGCTGCGATGCCAGATAAGAAACTGATAGCGTCGGAGGACTTAGAAATTTTTTGTTCGGTTCAGAGACATCGTCCCTCAGTTCCGACATAGTCCAATAATGTCACGCAAACTTTCGAATTATTGAACGACGCTATATATTTATTATTTTTATATGCTTGCTATAACCAAGCATTTCTGGTTTCTTGTTCGCAAAGTTACGGAGACGTCTTTCAAAAGTGTGCCTCTGTCGTCATAGTTAATGAAGAGCTAGCGGCAATAAGTGCTCATGGAATATGTCTATCGCCTACGGAGTGACATTCGCTAGCTCACCCGGTGTAGCATACATTCATCGAATGGTTCGGCTGCCGGGTTCGTCCGTTGCGGTCTAGGAAGGAGATTTGGGTGATGCGAGCACTTTAATTACTTTAGTACTCACCCAGTGACGGCAGATTGAGGACAGATCGGAGGAAGCCTGTTAGTCCGGTTCCTGGCTTGTCCAGGTCCGTCCGGGCTGTGAGCGAGAGAGGTCCCTCTCTCGTCCAACAACATAGGGGACCGCATGTTGTGGTTCAGATATTTTACATTCGGAGCATATGTCTGTCGGTCGGGACGCTCCGTTATATTGACAGTCCGAGAGACTGTCCTTAATGCTTCCTCATCCTCACAGCAGGGCACACGACCGCACATTGGCTACGTGACCTCGAGTATCCGATCAGTTTCGTCATTCAGTGATTCCACGGCGAATAGGTCGCGCCATCCGGTTGCCAAGGGACACGAGGCCTATACACTCCGTTCGCTCGCATATTGGTAGTATGCACGGGGTAACGATCACGGAGCTTCCAGCGGCAATGCATTGTAGGACCGCTTCTCCTCAGGCCTCAGTGACGGACGTGCTATCCGAGTTAGCACAGTTGTTTCGCAGCATCCCAGCAATTGACAGTTTCTTGGTCGAATCAGGAATTATCCGACGTCACTGGGTCGGTGCGGTCCGCGGTTGCATCAGGTACGGACGACCGCACGCTTTATAGGGTCCGACAGGATGGCGAAAGGGATTCAAAAGATTTCAAGTTTTCCCTTTAGTAGTATCGGAAGCTGCCTTTCATATCTTCTGGCATTATCTTCCAGTGATTGTTATTTCGGACTTCATTGCTGCGATCTTGGATAAGAGACTTATAGCGTCATTGGACTCGGATTTTTCGATCGGTTCAGGGACATTGTCCCTGACTTACCGACGCATTCCAATAATGTCATTACAACATGTGTTTTATTTTTCGACGCTATATATGCATACAAGCCTGCTACCAAGCATGATAGTTTAGTTTCTTGTCCGCGTTGCTCATTTCTGCCGTTTTATCATTTATACGATTAGTTTATTTGGCAGAGCAGGGCATACCGAGAGTTCATATGCGTCTAGACAGTGTGGTTAAAGACTGAAAATATTCTTTTTCGCCGTTTATGTCTTTTCCAACTTCAATGTTGGAAACGACATGATGTATAGTAGACTTAACTTAGACGCTTTATCATACGTAATCCGCCTTACTGAGGCGTTATCATTACGTTTTCAAGAAAAGATTTACGGGATATTATTCTCAATGTAATTTCTTTTGAGGGCAGTAGTTTGTTCACGTATAACTCCGCCCTTCAGTGGCTGATTGGAGTTGGTTGACGTGACGCAGCCCTAGCTACATCCATACGCGTGGATAGTAAGGTTAAGAACTCTCTCAGAGTCGCTTCGTTCTCGGAGGAGCTTCTCTTCGACGGCAACTTTTCGGCAATCCATGAATTGCTCGATTTACACGTTCTCTTGTCTATCTAGTGTTACAAGAGATTCAGACTGGGGCAAACATTCGGTGGTTGACTCAAGAGTGCCACCGCAGTTGCCGGACCCGAGTGTGGCTGTTATGACGGTTGCCAGTCAAACAGATTGGGATATAATACTGATCCCAACGGATTCGAAGTGCCAGGGTCTTTGGGTTCCGCAGTCTCTTAGCAACCAATTTTCTTCCGCGGAATAATGTTTTTTAGGCTTGCTTTATGTCATTGCATGAACATTATTCAGAAACGCATGCCCAAATCCTGTCCGTTAATTCGACAGTAGTGGCGTATCTCCGGAACCAGGGAGGCACTCTTTCTTTTCCGTTATTCAATTTAATGGAAAGAATCCGTCTGTTGGTTATAATACACCAAGTCCTGTTTTGGTCCGTCATATTCCGGGTCATCTGATTGTTTTACCGGACTCCCGTTCACTTACGGGTCGCTTGTTGCTGTCAGAATGGACTCTCAACAAACAAGTATTCAATCAGATTTGCTATCTTTGGGAGCGCCCAATGATGATTTATTTACGACACAGCTTGCTAATCAATTGCAGACGTATGTGTTGGCTTGTCCAGATCTCTGAGCTAATGTTGTTAACGCTCTATTGATCTATAGGACGGAATGATAGGATACGCGTATCCTCCGGCGCTGTTGTTTCAGCAGGTATTGCTAAGATAAACAACCTCAATACATTTCTGTTGATAGCATCCCTATCTTCACAGAGATCATGGGTAATTTACTCTCTTGTCTACTGTGGGTCTTAACGTGAAATCTTCCTCAATGTGAGGATCTTTTTTCACTGGGTAAATCGTGTCATCTTTATCACAACCCGCAAGGTCTCAACCTTCATGTATTCCGTTGTGTGGTCCGTATGGCATTGTAAGCATTGAACTGGACGAGCTTTGGACGCGATTTCTTACTATAGGAGGTCCTCTTCTTCGCTATTCTATGCGGCTAAAGTGGAGGCTCTTCCGTCGTTGGTGTAGGGATCATTATGTTCATATTGTTGATCCCTCCATACTACTCATTGCAATTTTTTAGTATACTTGTTTCACAAGATCTACTGCAGCCTGTTATTAGTAAGGTTATAGGTTTATATTACCTCATACCTATGCACTCTACGATAGTTTACAATTGAGTCTTATGTCTCTTTATCTAAGTCAGTTAGTAACTTTTTGATATATAGACTTAGAATCTTTAGATTAAATTCCTATATGGATTTTAACTTCGGTTTTTATTTAGCTAAGTAATCATTTGAGCCTCTGGAAACAGTAGTTTTCAAATTCTGACCTTTTAGACAGTAATTCTGTTGGTTTCTCTTTTACTGTAGAGTCAGTGAGTTTCATGCACTATCGATGGATGATTTTCACTTTCGTAGTTTCGGAATCACTATTCCGTTACTATTTAGGTTGGATTTTTGCATAAGAGTTAGGCTCCTAATATCCGGAACCTATTGTTATTAAGGTCCTTCCTTCTTCGTACGGGCATAGGCCTTTACTCTTTCCGGGTAGAGTTTATGTATTTATAAACAGATATCTGTTTATTACTATGGGTGTAAGCTTCTTCTGTCTTTGATGCCTAGTAGAAGGACGTTACGCTCCATTCTATTGTTAATGGATTCTATTAACTATCGGTACTGCTTATGGTATATCATTGACTTAGCAGTTGTGCTTAAGATTTCGGCTCATGAAGTAAGAGTTCTTCTACATCTTGGGCTTACATTAATAGTGTCGCTATTATAGATTTTTGAAGGCTGCTCATTGCGCTCAGCCATCCACATTCATGAATTTTTATCTCAGAAATATCGAGTCCATTTCTGGAGGCCTCTATTGTTAGGTCTATTATCTACTGCTCAGAATGTCATTCACTTAACAGTTGCTACTATAGCTAGGTAGGTTGTCTGTTTCGGCAGTGTCTCCGTTCTGCTGCCCTCTTCGCTCTGGGCTATTTGACCCAGGGCAAGAAAAGGGGGGGGGGGGGGAGAGGGTGTTCCCTTGGGTCACCTGTTTTACTATGAAAACAAGGGGATACCTCCTCCGGAGTTAGTAATTCTGAGCTGTTATTGGGATGGTTGTTTAGTGAGAAGTTTAGGTTTTTAAAATTCATTCAAGTCTTAGTTTTTAAAGTATAGCTTTTGATTATTGCATATGTCAACGGACATGATTATGCAATCCTCAGACACTTTTAGGAGTATAAGAGTCTCTATTCTCTAGACTTACTTTATTTATTGGCTTACTTTAAAAATTATTAGTATTAGGATTATATTGGATATTAATAGAGTACATGGATGTATGAAGCTCAATTTTGGAAGGTGTTGTATCTTTCTAATTTATCATAAATAAGAAAGATACATGTAAGGCCTATTACTTCTTTTTCCCTACAGGGGATGACTCTTTTTATATTATTGAGCGTATTCCATTTTGCTCTATGTCCTTGGCCCTCCAGCCTTTTTACTATTCAGCTATGTCTGGGTCATTGGTACAGTATAAAAATGTTAAAAAATTTATAGTAATTTCTATATTTTTTATACTTACCAGTGACCCAGACGGGGATGGCCCTCCCAGGAGTTGGGAACTCTTGCCTCCCCGCTGAGTACATAGCGCTTACCAGGCACTGGTTTTTAGAATGATTAATGGCTCCAGTTTCGGAACGTCCTTGACACTGCGTATGCGCAGTAGAGGCGAAGTGTGGAGGGCCTTTCAGGACATGTTTTCTTTGGTTTTAGATGCAAATTTTGGGGATTGGGGGGCAAAATTTGTGTTTGGCCCTATATTTTAAGAGTTAGCACCAGCTATGTCTGGGTCATTGGTAAGTATAAAAAATATAGAAATTACTATAAATTTTTTAACTTTTTATACTTACCAATGACCCAGACGGGGCTGGCCCTCCCAGGAGTTGGGAACTCTTGCCTCCCCTCTGAGTACATAGCGCTTACCAGGCACTGGTTATTAGAATGATTAATGGCGCCAATTTCGGAACGTCCTTGACACTGCGCATGCGCAGTAGGGGCGAAGTGTGGAGGGCCTTTCAGGACATGTTTTCTTTGGTTTTAGATGCAAATTTTGGGGATTGGGGGGCAAAATTTGTGTTTGGCCCTTTATTTTAAGAGTTAGCACCAGCTATGTCTGGGTCATTGGTAAGTATAAAAAATATATAAATTACTATAAATTTTTTAACTTTTGTTTAAAAATTCAACTGTATCAATGCTGTGATAAAATCTTGTGCCATAATAGATTATTTTTTAGCTCACCTGACTGAAAGTCAGGGTGAGATTTTCTGATCACCTTCACCCATCCACCAATTTAGAAGAGAAAAATATAATTTCCAGCAAGGGATAAAATATCATGGCCTACCTTCCTTTCAAGTTATGAACATTTTTAAACTTATTTCATTATTTAAGAAATTCATCCTTATTATCCATTTTCCAGGCTCTTAACTCTTAAAGGCTAATTTCTGACTTTTACAACCTCAAAATAGTCACCCTTAACACGCCATCATGAGGAGGTTCTGCTGACAATAGACAAATTATCTGGGTAGTGGTTTCTAGTTACAGTCTTGGCTACCACTGGACATTTTAAGGCTGCGGGCTGGTAGGAATTCAGGATACTTGTCCATGCCCTAAGGGTTAAGCATAAGTTCACTGTTGGTTGGAGAAAAAATTGTCAGACAGGGGAAAATTCAGCTGTTCTCAGCCACATCTGAAAACTTATATTTCCTTGCAGTCACTCATGAGATTATTATACTACCTTGTAAAAAACAATAGACATCCTCTTTTTCTTTCACTACATATATTTCAGAAACAACCTTTAGCAAGATTTAGATCTTTGGGCCATCAACCAGAACAAAGCAGTCCAGATTCAGAAGGTGAGTGATGTATAGTACTTAAGATGAACAGGTTAATTTGCTGGTTCAAGTAAGATTCCCTTGGGTGATGGAAAAGTATGGAAATGAATTTTGGAAATTGTAGTCCTGTGAAAAGTATTGAAAATGAGTAATTTAAAAAAAAACTTCAGGAAACTTTTGGAAAATGAAAAAGTGCACTTCTGCTTGTCAAATATCTTGTCTTTACATAAATTTGACCAGTGCCTTTGGCTTATGGTCAAATTTTGTTGCAGTCAAGTTACTCGACTAGCAGTTGTGCTGAAGAACTTAAAAAAAAGTATAAAAATTAGAGAAACAATTAAACATCACAAATTAGATGGGTACAAAAAGGAAAAAAAGACATAAGATGTAATCTCTGTAAATTAAAATAAGACAGAATTTTATTTATATTGACCTCCATATTTCAGTTGATTGGTTCTACATTGATATAGTCTCAATAAGTTATGGAAATTAAATGCATTTACATTTCTAAGATCCACATGGATATATTTTTATACGACAACCAATGGCCCAGACTTGCTGGTGCCAACTCGGAAATTATCAAGGGCCAAACACAAATTTTGAACTCCCCAATCCCCAAAATTTGCATACTAAACTAAAAATTAAAAGTCCTATCTGGCCCTTCATACTTTTACTCTCTGCGCATGCGCAGTGATCAGGAAGAGCCCGAAATTGGCGCCAACATCATTCTTTGTTTCGCCCTAAAGTCAATAACAATGAGCTGACATGTGTGCTTTAAAATCTCCTTTTTTGAGGATGCCAGACACAAATCAATGCAAGAATTGGTGGATCCAAGGCTGTGAATGGATAATGGAAGTGAACTATGGTGGTTTCAGACATTCAGGGCTGTAACTTTATAATAATTATTAGCTCAACTTGACAAAGTCAAGCTGAGCTATTGCCATCACTTCTCGTCCGTCGGCGTACGTACGTACGTACGTACATACGTTAGTATGTTAGTACGTTAGTACGTACGTCCACAATTTCCTTTGGCACACCTCACAGGTCGCATTTATGATCAGATTACTTTGAAACTTGGCATGCTTGTTTGGGGTGACTTCTAGATGGGAGCTATCGATTTTCTTCAATTTCCATCAAAAAATGTTGCCGCGGCCAACGTTCTTAGAACTTAGTTTAGTCAAACCACAATATTTCCCTTTGGCACACCCTACAGGGCACATTTTTGATTTGATTGCTTTGAAGCCTGGTATGCTTATTTAGGGTGACCTCTAGATGGGAGCTATCGATTTTCTTCAATTTCCGGCAAAAAATGTTGCCACGGTCAACGTTCGTAGAACTTAGTTTAGTCAGACCTCAATATTTCCCTTTGGCACACCCTACAGGGCACATTTATGATCAAATTGCTTTGAAACCTGGTATGCTTGTTTGGGGAGACCTCTAGATGGGTGCTATCGATTTTCTTCAATTTCTGTCAAAAAATGTTGCCGCGGCCAACGTTCTTAGAACTTAGTTTAGTCAGAAGACTCAATATTTCCCTTTGGCACACTCTACAGGGTACATTTATGATCGGATTGCTTTGAAACCTGGCATGCTTGTTCGGGGTGACCTCTAGATGGGAGCTATCGATTTTCTTCAATTTCCGTCAAAAAATGTTGCCGCGGCCAACGTTCTTAGAACTTAGTTTAGTCAAACCACAATATTTCCCTTTGGCACACCCTACAGGGCACATTTATGATTTGATTGCTTTGAAACCTGGTATGCTTATTTAGGGTGACCTCTAGATGGGAGCTATTGATTTTTTTCAATTTCCGGCAAAAAATGTTGCCACGGCCAACGTTCGTAGAACTTAGTTTAGTCAGACCTCAATATTTTCCTTTGACACACCCTACAGGGCCCATTTATGATCAGATTGCTTTGAAACCTGGTATGCTTGTTTGGGGAGACCTCTAGATGGGAGCTATCGATTTTCTGCAATTTCTGTCAAAAAATGTTGCCGCGACCAACGTTCTTAGAACTTAGTTTAGTCAGAAGACTCAATATTTCCCTTTGGCACACCCTACAGGGTACATTTATGATTTGATTGCTTTGAAACCTGGTATGCTTATTTACGGTGACCTCTAGATGGGAGCTATCGATTTTCTTCCATTTCCGCAAAAAATGTTGTTACGGCCAACATTCTTAGAATTGAGTCTAGTCAGACCACAATATTTCCCTTTTATACACCCTACAGGGCACATTTATGATCAGATTGCTTTGAAACCTGGCGTGCTTGTTTGGGGCGGCCTCTAGATGGAAGCTATCGATTTTCTTCGGTTTCTGTCAAAAAATGTTGCCACTGGCAAAAAAAATGACATTGGTACCAATGATCTTCAATTTTGCCATTTCATTTATAACTTACCAAGTTCAAGTTTGTCAAGTTGAGCTACAGTGTCATTGACACTTTCATATAGAGTATTTCATGTTTCCCATTTTTAGCTTAACTTGACATAGTCAAGATAAGCTATTGCCATCACGCATGCGGAAGTCTGTGAGTCTGTTCACATTTTCCTTTAGCACGGGCTGCACCCTGCAGTTCTTGTCTGATCATCACGAAATTTCATATGCAGGTTTGGGGTCATGTCTAGATGAGAACGCCCCCTTTTGGTCGCGATTGGGCACCCGGTATGACTGCCCGAGCCCAAAACCCCAAAACCATTAGCACAGTGTACAGGTCATATTTATGAAGGGATTTCATTGTAACTTGGTAGGATGCCTCTGTATAATGCCTAGATGAGAACGTCCCCTTTTGGGCCTGATCTATCAACCATGATGGCTGCCCAAGCCCGAAACCCAAAAACTTTTAGCACAGTCTGCAGGTCATGTTTAATGTGGAGGGATTTCATTGTAACGTGGTAGGATGACTCCTTATGATGTCTAAATGAGAATTTCCCCATTTGGGCATGATCTGCCAACCGTTTTGGTCGCGATCATTCAGCCTTGATGGCTGCCCGAGCCCAAACCCCGAAAACCTTTAGCACAGTCTACAGGTCATATTTATTGAGGAATTTCATTCTAACTTGCTGGATTGACTTCATATAATGTCTAGATGAGAAAGTCCCCCTTTGGATGTGATTGGGCAACTGTGATGGCTACAGGGGCCAGAAGCCCGAAAGCCTTTAGCACAGTCTACAGGTCATATTTATGAAGGGATTTCATTGTACCTTGGTAGGATGATTCCAAATAATGTCTAGATGAGAACGTCCCATTTTGGTCGTGATCATTCAGCCTTGATGGGTGCCCAAGCCCAAAAACCTTTATCATAGGCAAAAGGTCATATTTATAGAAGGATTTCATTGTAACCTGTTAGGTTGACTCCATATAATGCCTAGATGATGACATCCCCTTTTGGTCGTGATTGGTCAACTGTGATGGCTACAGGTGCCCGAAGCCTGAAAACCTTGAGCACAGTCTACAGGTCATATTTATGAAGGGATTTCATTGTAACTTTGCAGGATCACTCCATATGATGCCCAGATGAGATTGTCCCCTTTGGTTGTGATTATTCAACCATGATGGCGGCCCAAGCCCGAAGCCCGAAAACCTTTAGCACAGTCTACAGGTCATATTTATGAAGGGATTTCATTGTAACTTGGTAGGTTAATTTCATATAATGTTTAGATGAGAACGTCCCCTTTTGGACATGATTGGGCAACTGTGATGGTTACAGGGGCCCAAAGCCCGAAAACCTTTAGAACAGTCTACAGGTCATAATTATGAAGGGATTTCATTGTAGCTTGGTAGGATGACTCCAAATAATGTCTAGATGAGAACGTCCCCTTTTGGTCGCGATCATTCAGCCTTGATGGCTGCCTGAGCCCAAAAACCTTTAGCGTGTCTGAAGGTCGTATTTATGGAAGGATTTCATTGTAACTTGTTAGGTTGACTCCATATAATGTCTAGATGATGACATCCCCTTTTGGTCGTGGTTGATCAACTGTGATGGCTACAGGTGCCCGAAGCCCGAAAATCTTGAGCACAGTCTACAGGTCATATTTATGAAGAAATTTCATTGTAACTTCGTAGGATCACTCCAGATGATGTCCAGATGAGAATGTCCCCTTTTGGTTGCGATCATTCAACCATGATGGCTGCCCGAGCCTAAAGCCTGAAAACCTTTTGCACAGTCTTCAGGTCATATATATGAAGGGATTTCATTGTAACTTGGTAGGTTGACTTCATATAATGTCTAGATGAGAACAGCCCCTTTTGGACACCATTAGGCAACTGTGATGGCTACTGGGGCCTGAAGCCCGAAAACCTTTAGCACAGTCCACAGGTGATATTTATGAAGGGATTTCATTGTACCTTGGTAGGATGATTCCAAGTAATGTCTAGATGAGAACGTCCCCTTTTGGTCATGCTCATTCAGCCTTGATGGCTGCCAGAAACCCCAAAACCTTTGGCATAGTCTATTGGTCATATTTATGGAAGGACTTCATTGTAACCCGTAAGTTTGACTCCATATAATGCCTAGATGATGACATCCCCGTTTGGTTGTGATTGGTCAGTTGTGACGGCTTCAGGGACCCGAAGCCCAAAAACCTTGAGCACAGTCTACAGGTCATATTTACGAAGGGATTTCATTGTAACTTCATAGGATCACTCCAGATGATGCCCAGATGAGAATGTCCCCTTTTGGTTGTGATCATTCAACCATGATGTCTGCCAGAGCACAAAGCCCAAAAACCTTTAGCACAGTCTACATGTCATATTTATGAAGGGATTTCATTGTAACTTGGTAGGTTGACTTCATATAATGTCTAGATGAGAAAGTCCCCTTTGGATGCAATTGGGAAACTGACGGCTACAGGGGCCCGAAGCCCGAAAACCTTTAGCGCTGTCTACAGGCCATATTTATGAAGGGATTTTAATGTAACTTGATAGGATGATTCATTTTGGAATAATTTCACTGTAATTTGGTAACTTTCGTTGATATACGTTAACTGTGAGGGCCACATACATTAACTGCGAGGTCATATTAACCCACCCCTCAGCTCTTTAGTACAGTGTACACCTCATATTACTTTTATCAAAAACATAGCATACAGGGAACAGAAATGAACATATTCCCAATTATCACAATTCTTGTCTTATTTCATAATCCTTTCATAAACATTGAACATTATCCTTTTCATCAAACACAATGCACAAGTTAAGCTACAGTGTCATTGACACTTTCATTGGGACATACACCTGACGTCATCATTCTTGCTAATGATTATTCCACTGTTTGTTCAGTATTTCTTCCCTATCCTTCCATGAACCCTTCCTGTTCAACTCCTTAGCTTTTGGCTATTTTTTATTGAAATTTTTTATTAAATTTCTTGGGAGTTTAATGTATATTACAGAATATTTTTTCTGTTTATCCCCATGGTTACATCCTCACCCTAGGTGTTTTAGTCTTCAATTTCTATCCAATGTCTCGTTTTCTCTCCGTATGAAGATCTAGCTTGGCATCAAAATTGGTTTCTGACTGAGCCTTTTTGTGCCTGATGTCTTGTTTCCATTTTTAGCTCAACTTTGGCGAAGCCAAATTTGAGCTTATGCCATGGCCCGTCGTCCATCGTCCGTCTGGCCGTCTGGCCGTCTGTCCGTCAACAATTGGATACGGCTCGGGCTAGAGGCCGTATTTATGAACCGATCTTTACGAAACTTCTTGGGTACCTTTGTTATGACTGTGGAACGAGAACGATTGTTTTTGGGTGCGATCCGAAGTTCAAGAAGGTTGCCAGCCACCATTTTGTACCGACGATGCAGAAATCTGTTTTTTGTACAGAACTTCCATATGAAAGCTCTGATTTGAATAATTTTTTGTATGAATGTTTAGTACCATGGGATACATCACATATAATACAGGTTTTTTTCTCGTGTGTAAATTATGCAAATTAGACTAACTTTGATGTTTTTTGGTGTTACTTTCAGCACTGTAAGTGCAAATGCCAATACGGCTCAGGCTAGAGGCCGTATTTATGAACCGATCTTTACGAAACTCCTTGGGTACCTTTGTTATCACCGCGGGACGAGAACAAGTGTTTTGGGGTTCGGTCCGAAATTCAAGATGACCGATGGCAGCCATTTTGTACAAAATTTGGTGCAATCAGATTTTTGCACAGAACTTCCAGCCACCATTTTGTACCGACGATGCAGAAATCTGTTTTTTGTACAGAACTTCCATATGAAAGCTCTGATTTGAATAATTTTTTGTATGAATGTTTAGTACCATGGGATACATCACATATAATACGGGTTTTTTTCTCGTGTGTAAATTATGCAATTTAGACTAACTTTGATGTTTTTTGGTGTTACTTTCAGCACTGTAAGTGCAAATGCCAATACGGCTCAGGCTAGAGGCCGTATTTATGAACTGATCTTTACGAAACTCCTTGGGTACCGTTGTTATCACCGCGGGACGAGAACGAGTGTTTTGGGGTTCGGTCCGAAATTCAAGATGGCCGATGGCAGCCATTTTGTACAAAATTTGGTGCAATCAGATTTTTGCACAGAACTTCCATATGAAAGCACTGATTTGAATAATTTTTTGTGTGAATGTTTAGTACCATGGGATACATCACATATAATACAGGTTTTTTTCTTGTGCAGAAATTATGCAAATTAGATGAACTTTGATTTTTTCAGTGCTACTTACACACAGTAAGTACACATGTCAATACGGCTCGGGCTAGAGTCTGTATTTATGAACCGATCTTCACGAAACATCTTGGGTACCTTTGTTATCACCTTGGGACGAGAACGAGTGTTTCTGGGTGCGGTCCAAAATTCAAGATGGCTGCCAGTGGCCATTTTGTACCGAAATTAGGTCTAAATCAGTTTTTTGTCCACAACTTCTATACGGCTCAGGCTAGAGGCCGTATTTATGAACCGATCTTTACGAAACTTCTTGGGTACCTTTGTTATCACCGTGGGATGAGAACGAGTGTTTTTGGGTGTGGTCCGAAATTCAAGATGGCCACCTGCAGCCATTTTGTACCAAAATTATTGCAATCAGTCTTTTGTACAGAACTTCTGTCTGAAAGTTCTGATTTGAATAAATTTTTGTATGAATGTTTAGTAACATGGAATACATCACATATAGTACAGGTTTTTTTCTCGTGCAGAAATTATGCAAATTAGATGAACTTTGATTTATTCAGTGCTACTTATACACTGTAAGTGCACATGTCAATACGGCTCGGGCTAGAGGCTGTATTTATGAACCGATCTTCACAAAACTTCTTGGGTACCTTTGTTATCACCTTGGGACGAGAATGAGTGTTTCTGGGTGCGGTCCAAATTCAAGATGGCAGCCAGTGGCCATTTTGTACCGAAATTAGGTCCAATCAGTTTTTTGTCACAACTTCTACACAGCTCATATTTGTGAACTGATCTTCACGAAACTTCTTGGGTACCTTTGTTTTTACCTTGGGACAGGAATGAGTGTGTTTTGGGGTGCCTTTGCTATCATTGTGCTATGAGAACAAATATTTTGGGGTTCAGTCAGACCCATTCTAGGACGCAAAGATTTCTTTTCTAGTTTAGCATCTGACTGTCACCCACCTTTACAATACTTTACCTATACATTTGTTACAGGCAACGGTCAGTATTTATGTACAGACGGTTATAATACTTTATATGTACCTTTGTTATCAGGTCATTACCTAGATGTTTGTCATTGCTGTATCACATACTATACATGTACATGTCTTTGTCTTTGTCTTGACAAGTTGAGCTACAGTGTCATTGACACTTTCATTTTCCTTGACGTTGTTTACATTTTCAACATCCCTAAATATATGTAGTATTTCATATTATATTACTGTAGAGTTACTTTAGGATACATTGATTATTATTCTGGTAGTGTTGCTTATAATATTTGGATTTTGTCCACACTTAGGCTCTATAGGGATGCCCTTGGGCTCATTATGTTCCCTTTGGGAACTTAGGCTTTTTTTCTAAATTTTTTCCAAAATTTTTGAATTTAATTTTGATTGCAATTATTTGTGCATCTTTATCATATATTTTGTTGTGGAGTTTGTAGGAGTGCTATCGACTTTGTCTTTTGATTGTAATTATAAAAGCTTGCTGCTCTGAATGCAAGTCGAGGAAGTCTTCCTCAGATTTACATGCTAGTTGCCTTGCCTGTAGTCGATGACTCCCACGGATTCTTGTCTACTGTGTAACATTGGCATGACAGACGGAGACGGGTGTCGCGATGCTTTGTTGGCGGTGAGGTTCCTGTGCCGGAACTCTCACTGTAATATAATTCAAGTTTTTCAGTTACTATTTTCAGAGGAACATGAACATGGTGATGGTTTTGTGACACCCATCCAAGTGTGTTACTGTCGTCGCGCTCTTTTGAGCAAATAGAGCTGACTGCAAGGTGCTCATGAATTAAGCAAGGGATAGGGCCTATAGTTAGTGTTCTTAATCCCCTGCAAGCAGCTAGCTCAACTGGTGAAGTGGTTACTCCATCCATGGTAGTCGTGACACCGGGTATGTCCATTGCAGTCAAAGGAAGTGTAGATTTGGGTAGAGCAAGCACCTTGAAAACAAAAGCTCACCGAGTGACGACGGAAATAGGGAGGAAGTCAGCAAGTTTCTTGTTGGGAGCCTTGGCGAGGTCTGACAGGGCCATGAGCCGGAGAGGCCCCTCTCTAACCTAGAAACTTCTGGGGCCAGAGGTTGTTATGAGAAACTTGCACAAGCCGGAACCAAGTTTTCTTTTTGTGAGGCTAGGCGAGGTCTGATAAGACTGCGATTGGTAGAGGTCCCTCTCTAACCCAACAACCTTTGGGGCCAAATGTTGTTTTGAGAAACTTGCATGAGTTGAAAATTTGTTCGCCCACCACTCGGGATGCTCCGTCTAGTCTGCAGCCGGGGTTGGCTTCAGTCATAGCTTCCTCCGCTATGTTATAAAAGCACACACGACCGCATGCTAGCTACCTGACTTCAGATATCCAGACAGTTGCATGAAGACAGAGCCAGTCTTTGCCGTGAAGTCGGACCATCCGGTAGCTAGTGATCCGAGGCTTTGTTCATCGGGACGTTCGGAGAAGAGATCTATTTCTGGATCTTAGTCCCAGGAGTAGCAAGCGACGAAAAAACAGATAACTGCCTCGCAAGCCTCGGTAACAGACTTGCTGTCGCAGATTGCACAGCTGATCGCAGCATCCCTGCAGGTACAAGAGCAGCCTCCTGCAGACTCCGGTGGTGAGCTGTCAGACATTGCTTTGTCAGTCCAATCATCTGTTCATGCCGATGCAAATGATCGAATGTCACAGCTGAATCAGTCAGATGGCGAAAGGGACAAGGAAGAGGATTACCCTTCCCTTTCAGAGCAGCATATGGTAGCCATGAATTTTATTTATCAATACTATACTGACTTTGTTCCACCTGAGCAGCAAGCTGCGACTACTATAAAGAAACCGCTGTCATCTCAACAGGTGCCGGAGGCCTTCGGCCATGTTATTGATGTCATATTCACCTCTCTGGTGCTAAGAGGAAGGCGGTTTCTTATCGACATCTTTAATAATATACCGTTCCTTGGACTGCGTTCATTTAAAACGGTTGAAGAAGATGTTCAGAGAGCTCCTCTGCATTTAGATGAACAGGCCGGGGATGAAAATATGTCCCTATCTGCATCATTCACAATATGCTCGGAAGTGATGGAATGTGCTATTTCATCCAGTAGAGTGAATCTGGACGTGATGTCCTATGCAGATCACCTCACCAGATCTATGGCGCAACGTCTTAATTGGAGGGAATTTGAGGCCGTTGTTCCTCGCTTAGAGTTCATTCCAGGGCAGTCATGTATGCCACATACAACTCCGTCCTGACAGTGGCAATTGGGAGTTGATCAGACTTGATGATGCCCTGCATCATCATCACTTATAGATGACAAGGTGAAAAGCTTTCTCTGAGTCACTCCGAGTCACTCTGGTCTCCAGATATACTCTATTTGACGACGAGCTTTCGTTAGTCTATGAACAGGCTAGCTAGGCTACTGAAGTCTGCACCTCAACATGCTTCAGCAGACCGGGGTAAGCGAGGTCGTTCCACTTATTCAGCTAGGGGATCTCCTCATGATGGTACAATTAACCCTCTTATACTTACTCTGGGGGTCGTTAGTATAGCGTCTCGGGAAAAGGAGGTGCAGCTCTGATCCAGACTATAGGTCAGACGCCCCTAGACGATGGGACGAGGTTTTTCGCGGGATGGATGTGGTTTCTACTTCTCTAAGCCTTGTTAGTCATACAAGTGATAAATAAGACCTCTATTGCTTACCGGTTGACAGAAGGTTATCAACTTAGGGAGAAACTGGATTTATGTTGAGGAGGATCAGTGGGTAAAGTGTTGTCTCGGAAGGCCTACTGCTATGATTCTGAACATAATCCCCACTTACAAAGTGTCCGTGTTGGACAAATCTTCCGGCGTATCCCTTCAAAAGTGAGTCGCTTCTTGTGGAGGTACAGGCTCTCTTATTGAAGGAAGCAATAGAGATCGTCGAGAATAGACTTCTATTGTTTTCTGCTTAGCAGAAGGTTATCAGCCTGGATGAAATTGTGGTCAGTGGATGAGTATGTAGTCTCAGCAGGCCTGTGGCTATCAGTCTGAGCAAAGCTCCACTTACTACAAGTATGTGTTGATCAAATCTTACAGCGAATTCTTCCAAGAGAGTCTCTCCTTGCGGAGGTACAGGCTCTCCTCCTGTTGATGAAAAGCAATAGAGGTTGTCGAAATATTCTCCAGGTTATTTCAGTCACCTGTTTTTCGTCCTTAAGTTGGACGAATTGTGCATAGAAAGGCTGAGATAACTGTCTTGTTTGGAATAGAACCGTTGGAGGAAATAAGTACGTCTTTTCTCTCTCGGTGTTCTATTTCTTGGCGTCAAGACATTTAATGTCATTGTGGAAGCCATAGTCGCCTTATGTACTGTTACAGCGGTCTTTTCTTGCAGCTAGTGTTGTAAGTCTCCATTTAGTGAGCTTTCAAGGCCGCAAGTGACAGAGATATGTCTTCAGGTAGATGAAGACTCATAACTGCGTAGCTACCTTGAAATTACTGTCTCTTTGGGAATTACAGCTGTTAGAATGGCGTCCTGTCATTCGCTACCTTGTGCGACGATGGTTGTAAGTCTCCAATTAGTGAGCTTTCAAGTCGCTAGTTACGAGATATCTGTCTTCACGGAGAGGAAGACTTCAAGCTACATTAGCCAGGCTATGACCACTGTCTTTTGGGATTAAAACCGATAAGGTACACTGTTTTTCAGTTTGTTTCCATAGGTGTCATAGACTTGAGTCTTATTGTTTACACCATAGTAGCCTAGCTAGAATCAAAGTTTCAGTTATTATGCAGTGACATAACTGAATTTATTTTCTCTGGGGACTGCTGTCTCTGGGAATTTAGGGCTGTTAAATAGCGGCTCTTCATTCCCTACCTTGCGTGACGATAGTTGTAAGTCTCCATTCAGTGAGCCTTCAAGGTCGCAACTTACACCGATATATCTGTTTTCACGGAGATGAAGACTTATAAGCTATGGCTAGCGTTGTAAGTCTCCTTAGTGAGTTTCTAAGGCTGCAGTTATCAGCCTTTTATTGTCTTCACGTATGGGAAGACCTTTAGCTGCTTCAGCTAGGCTGAGTTTATTGTCCTATCAAGCATGATACCGTATGTTAGAGGAGGTTATTCTCTTCCTACCGGTATAGTTTGGTGTTAGTTATATGAGACGATAAGCCCTATTAATGACACCATATTTACCTAGTGTGATTATTTCGCTATGGTGTATTTGTTCTTCATGTCCCTTTTCGTCTTTAGTGGCATTATGGAGTCGGTCGGATGTGAGGGAGCCCTGCGGTTCCTATTCCATTTCATGACTAACACAAGAACGATTCAAGTAATGCGGGTTAGGGGGTTCGATATGTATTTGACCCTCCCCCTCCCCCCACCAATGTGTTAAGAGGCGATTACAGGGCAGGACATAGTTTTCCTCCTGTTAGCTTTGTATGCATTTAGTATATACATGTCTTTCATGGCTTCTTGATCGGCGGGCGGCTGGGTCATGTTCTAACGACGTCCTCATGGGCACATCCACTTTTTAGTTGGTTTGTTTCCAGTAGTTGTTCGATTACGTATGAGCTTATTACTCAGTTAATTGCATATTAACGTTGTATTATTCATTCAGTTTCCTGGTTACACTTGTATCACTTGGTCATACTGTGGTTACGAGCTGTATTCAGATGAGTATATGTGGGATTTCATTACTCGCATGCATAATATGTCTATTATTAGGCAGATGCATTGTTGACAAGACTATATAAATTCTTGCTCTGCTTATAGAGCTTATGAGAATTTTGGGTGCTATTTGGATCAGTGATGGAACTGCCAATAAGCTGTCTATGTATATGTTCTCATTTTTTGTGATCATTATTTGGAGTATTATATTCTTCGAAGAACACTCATTGGTTGTACGGACTTAGGAAACTATGAATTATTTCGGGGACGGTCCGTGACAGGTCTGTTAATCATAGCTCGTTCCATGTTCTATATCCACTTTTCTATGAAGATATCAATTGTACACATGAATTGGGCTGCCTGTAGGTTGCCTTAGAAGCGTGTTAATCCTTCAGATACCATTTAGTTGGTATTAAATTGGACAAATGTACAGTTGTACACTTAATATTACTGGTTTCATCCTATCTACGTATTCTGACTCCAGTATACGTGAGAAGCGTGCTCTGTTAATTACCGGAATTGACACAATAGCCTTAGCTTCTGAAGTGGCGTTAAGCACCAATAATTAATATCTGGGTGCTTATTGGGAGAATATATTTGGATTATTTAGTATCGCTTTGCACTGATTCCTGATTTGTTTTGAAGAATATTCCTTCAAAAAAAGGGGTGGGGGGATTTTCCTTGTAAAATCTCCTCCGGCTTGATAAGTGTGTAACTATGAGTGAAGCTGTTTTTTCTGTAGATTATATCTGACCCTAGATACAGCTTGTTTATTATTTATATATGGCGTATGTTTGTGGGGGTTAGTCTCTCACCCTCAAATATGCCATCCTAATTTATGGGACTTAGTCTGGACTATCCTTAAAATTGGGGGCTCATTACACCCATTTGGCATAATCATTCATGCTAAGAATATGGAATTACTTGGATATGGCTCCTTATTTATGATACGTCTTCTCTATTATTGTATAGAGAGACATACATGTAATTCCTTTTAAATGTATTTTCCGTTCACCTTGGAATGAAGGCTTAGGAGCTATATTTGGTCAGCTAATTCTTAAATCCTAGGCCCTCCGCCTTTTTACGATTCAGCTAGTCTGGGCCATTGGTTGTCCTATAAAAATATGATAAATTTTAAGTAATTTGTATTTTTAGCTGCTCTATAAGTGGCAATGTTGGTCTGTCTGTCGGTCTGTCTGTCAGTCGGTCAGTTTGTCGGTCGGTCAATCTGTCTGTAGGTCGGTCGCGGTCGGTCGGTCGGTCGGTCTGTCTGTGACCAACGAGTTTCAAAACTCAATAACTTTTGAAATACTTGATAGAATGACTTTATATTTGGCATGTAAGTGTATCTTATTGATGTCTAGCCACTGTTCAATGCATGTGTTGTTCCAAATATTTTTCTGGGAGTTATGGCCCTTGATGAACTTAGAATTTTGTGAGATTGCACCACCTGTCGCAACTACGGCGTCGATGTCACGATTTTTTTATACTTACCAGTGGCCCAGGCGGTGATGGCCCTCCCATGAGTGGGCACTCATACCTCCCCGCTGAGTTATTAATAGTACGCTCATCCACAAAGAATGATGTTGGTGCCAATTCTGGTCTCTTCCTGACCACTGTGCATGCGCAGAGATTAAAAGTATGGAGGGCCAGATAGGACTTTTAATTTTCGGTTTTCTATGCAAATTTTGGGGATGGGGGTGGGGGGGGGTTTCAGAATTTATGTTTGGCCTTTGATAATGTCGAGTTTGCACCAGCTAGTCTGGGCCATTGGAAAGTATAAAAAATATACAAATTACTTAAAATTTATCATTTTCTCAATAAGTTATGAAACATTATGGAAATTAACTGCATTTTCATTCCTAATGTCATGGAATTTGAATTAAACAGGTCATGAAAAGTCATGGAATTCAATTTTTCAAAAGCTGCAGGAAGCATGTCAAATTTATGCTCACACATCTTTGGATTGTCTTGCTACTTTTAGTTTTTGTATGCAAAACTTGCTTTAGAATTGCAAGAAAATAATAACTTTTATCACTTGACTTAGAAGGCTTGTCTCATAGGAAAGCTTTCAAGGTCATGATCATAATTGAAGGTCAAAAATCATCTCTTTGCCATTACTCTGAATGTATTACATGTGTTTGGATGCAACAAAACGTGTTGTGAATTATTGCCATATCTGATCATGTTTTTACCCTGGTCTAGAACAGGATGTAAATCATCCAAGACCATGAAGGTTAGAGGCATAATTTCTTTCTATCTTCCAATTAAACTACTAAATTCCTTTCTTGCAGGTTTAAAATTGAGGACTTGAAAATTTTTTTTTTTTTAATTTTTCAACAGAACCATATCATGTGACCCCTCATTGGAACGAGCTCATTGACCTCATTCCATTGAAGGGTCACATGATATGGTTTTGTTGACAATTTTTTTTTAAATTTAAAAAAATAGTAATAAAAATAATAAATTTTGATATTCTCTATGTTGGGTAAAGGGTTAAAAAGACTATTTTCTGTTTAACCCTTTACCTAACATGAAAAGCAGACGACACTTGCAAAAATAATTCTTGAATAACTAATTTTTTTCATTTTTTGTCTCAAAAACATAGGTTCTGACCCCTCGTTGGAACGGCTCGATGAGCTCGTTCCAACGAGGGCTCATAACCTATGTTTTTGAGACAAAAAATGAAAAAAATAATGAAAATTAATAGGTGATTTTTGAGAATAGCGCTGGCCGGTTTTGGCCGTTACGTTAGGTAAAGGGTTAAAATATTCCATGTCAGGGAAAAACAATTTGAAAAAGTTTCTTTATTCCCCACCAAGTCATAGACCTGAAAGGAGAATCCTGCAGCTGCCTATATTAGATGATATGAGTATGCATCATTTATCTGTCTGTTCAACTTCATTTCACAGAGATGACTGATTGGATCTTTCTCAGGTTGCATACCTACTTCCTATATTGTGCCTGGTTCATCAGAATTGTGAAATGCCCACCTACCATAGGAAACTCATGAGCTAAGACCATTAAAAAAGTCTTATTTCTTGAACAATTATACCAAATATTTTCGATAAGGACAGGACATTTTTTGGAGGGTTCTTTTATGGTTACAGTCTGTTTGCAGGGTCATATCGTGTAAGACGTTTTACAGGAGGAAGGATGGAGTATCTGGTGAGAACCACCAAGCAATAGCGAGTAAATGTTGGACTCTACAGCTTGCTAACCCTGATTGAGCAGGGTTTGTATTGTCTGAAAGCAAGTGTACTGTTGTCGTGCTCTATGCCTGAGTACACACCAACACCATACTCCCACTGTGGTCACAATATTAATAGTATTCGAAAAACTGTTCACTACAGTGGAGCCTACTTAATTGGATATCCCTTAATAGAATGATCCTGTTGATTGATTATAACTTTCAAACACAAAACCATTCACCATACCTTCAGTACAAATTTGACCTGTTAATCACATGTAGGTTCTGATCTAAACTCCTCTTAATTGAATAAAACATCTTGTATTATGTCAAGAAATGACCTTGATGATCTCTCAATTCTTCTTGTTTATAGATCTGCTTGGCCTCAGTATAACCAATAAGGCATTTATTAGCTCACCTAACTGAAAGTCAGGGTGAGCTTTTCTTATCACTCTTTGTCCGTCGTCCGACCGTCCGTCCATCCATCGTCCATCATCTGTCGCCCATCGTCCTGCGTGGTGTTTGAGCCTCTTTCTCCTAAACCACTGGCCACATTTTAATTAAATTTCATGTAAGTAGTGATTATATAGGGGCATTTTGATTTTTATGCAAATTAGGTTTCGGCTCATATTGAGCAGAAGGGTGTGGAAAAAATGGCCAAATTTTTTGAAAATCTTCTAACCACCAGTAGCAGAGACTTGATATGTGGTATACAGAGTCCTTTTGAGGTTTAGAATCAAGTTTGTTCAAGAGAAGTTTGTCGGGCATTATTTTCAGAATCGTGAGGTCGATTTAAACCAAATTTGATATGAGATGATAATGGGTCATAAGTACTTGATTGATGCAAAAAATTTTTTTTCTCATTACCCCGTGGGAACCTCGTGAGCTAAAAATAGGGAAAACCTTAAAACTGCTATATCTCCCAAACTACATGGCACAGAGAATTCTTATTTTGTATAAAGCTTACTTTTATCCAGTAGAATAGAATGGTTATAAAAATTCTTTATCGGTTTGATCACAAGGTACTTTTTTCAGGAGTTGGAAAAAGTGCTGAGTCAAATTCCCCCCTCCCCCCTCCCCCCCCCCCCCCCCCCATTCATATTTGGGCTCAGTATAGGAGCCCGATTTCGAACTTCCTCATCTGATCATCACCAAACGTTCTTTGAAAATCTTCTTCCCCAGATTCCGCAGGCGGAATCTTTTGATATATGGTATGCAACATTGTGGGGGTGGATCTGATTCAAGTTTGTTCAAATCGGCTCTCTAGATTCATATTTGGGCTCACTTTAGAAGCCCGAATTCGAACTTAGTGCATTTCAGGAAAATTTCTTAAAAAATCTTCTTCTCCAGATCCAGCAGGCAGAATCTTTTGAAATTTGGTATGCAACATTGTGGGGTGGATCTGATTCAAGTTTGGCAAATCAGAGCCCTGGGTTTATATTTGGGCTCAGTATAGGAGCCCAAATTTGAACTTAGTGCATTTCAGGCAAATTTCTTTGAAAATCTTTTTCTCAAGATCCGGCAGGCAGAATCTTTTGATATTGGGTATGCAGCATGCTTAGGGGCGGTGAGATTCAAGTTTGTTCAAGCCAAGTCCCTGGGTTCATATTTGGGCTCACTGTGGTAGCCCGAATTATAACTTAGTTCAAAATGATGAATGTTCTTTAAAAATCTTCAGATCCAGCAGTCAGAATGTTTTGATATTTGGTATGCAGCATCCTTAAGGGGGTGAGATTCAAGTTTGTTCAAGCCATGTCCCCAGGTCCATATTTGGACTCTCCAGGGGAGCTTGAATTGTAACTTAGTTCAAAATGAGGAATTTTCTTTAAAAATCGTCTTCAGATCCAGCAGTCGGAATGTTTTGATATTTTTGGTGTGCAGCATCCTTAAGGGGGTGAGATTCAAGTTTGTTAAAGCCAAGTCCCTGGGTTCATATATGGGCTCCCTGTGGTAGCCCGAATTATAACTTAGTTCAATATGAGGAATATTCTTTAAAAATCCTTTTTTTTTTTAGATCCACTGGTCAGAATCTTTTGATATTTAGTATAAGCTTTTCTTAGGAGGAGCAGATGCAACTTGTTGAAATCAATTCTCTAGGTTGATATTTAAGCTACCATGTCAGGTGAGTGCCCTCAGGCCCCCTGGGGCCTCTTGTTCTATAATATCTTGTTTTGATAGGGCCCATAAGCTCTATCAAACAAGATATAATAGAATAAATTCTCAGTTTAATATCTCTAGAACATAGGACAGTGACTAAGTCCCTTTTAACTGGTTGAGTGCGAGAAGACACTATTAGGGCTTTCAGAAAAATGAGGGTACCAGAGCAAAGCCCGTATTTCTTGCTCATATTTCATATTCAGTCATATGCAAATAATATTTTGTTTGTATAAATTTGTTCTATTTCAATATTTGAGCTTGTCCCATTAGGGGCAAAATTTATAGCATCCTTTATTTCCAGTTTTGGGAACCGCTTGGTATATATTATTATTGGGTGATATGTAATGCATTTATTCAAAAAACTTCACATATTTCTGTGAAAACCCCATGGCAAAAGATGGAAAATAATTATAATACTTCTCTCGAAGAGAATGAGGGGTATACCGGATTACATGCATCCATCCATCAATTTATTTGTTCATCCATCCATCCATCATACACAGTGATATCTTACCAGTGAGTGGATGGATTTCAGGGATCCTTATGACAAGCCACTTTTGCAAATCTTATAAAAAAAGTTCCCCACATTTTTTCAACAGATTTACAGTCTTTACTTTGCTTTTAATTTATTTTTGCTTCATTGGTCCATCACTGCAGTGGGGGTATGAATTGTTTTCAGTAATTGCTCTTGTTTAAAATGCCCATCTTTCCATAACCCATTTATCAAACAATGATATCAAGCACATACAATATCAAAATTTGTTATTTGTTATCCCCGCATTTTAAAAAATGCGGGGATATTGTCATGATCTCCGTCCGTACGTCTGTACGTCCGTACTTCCGTACGTCCGGTTTTGTAATTCGAAATGCTGTAACTTTCTACAGTTGTTCGATAGGGTCTGTGCAACCCAAAAATACAATTTTTAAATTTTTGTGCCACCAGGTGGCTTCTGTGGAGCCACTTAAAAAATGCGTTATTTTTTCACTTTTTTGCTGAATAGTCCCAACCTATGTAATTCGGAGTTCTAAAATTACACTAGGGTGTTGCTAAATGATCTGTAGATATGTAGGAAGGTTTCGGATTTTTCGGGTGCCACGTGGCTGTGCAACCGTAGCCACTTTTGTGTTTTCTTAGACCGTTTCCGGCAAAAGGCTCGTAGGATATGTAATTCGAAATGCTAAATCCATGCTCAGATGTTGCAGTAGGGTCTATAGATGCGCACAAAGGTTTCGGATTTTTCAGGTGCCACGTGGCTGTGCCACCGTAGTCACTTTTGTGTTTTCTTAGACCGTTTCCGACAAAAGGCTCGTAGGATATGTAATTCGAAACGCTAAATCCATGCTCAGAAGTTGCAGTAGGGGCTATAGATGCGCAGGAAGGTTTCAGATTTTTCGGGTGCCACGTGGCTGTGCCACCGTAGCCACTTTTGTGTTTTCTTGAACCGTTTCCGGCGAAAGGCTCGTAGGGTATGTAATTCGAAATGCTAAAACCATGCTCATATGTTGCAGTAGGGTCTATAGATGCACACGAAGGTTTCAGATTTTTCGGGTGCCACGTGGCTGTGCCACCGTAGCCACTTTCGTGTTTTCTTAGATCGTTTCCGGTGAAAGGCTCGTAGGGAATGTAATTCGAAATGCTAAAACCATGCTCATATCTTGCAGTAGGGACTATAGATGCGCACAAAGGTTTCGGATTTTTCGGGTGCCACGTGGCTGTGCCACCGTAGCCACTTTTGTGTTTTCTTAGACCGTTTCCGGCAAAAGGCTCGTAGGATATGTAATTCGAAACGCTAAATCCATGCTCAGATGTTGCAGTAGGGGCTATAGATGCGCAGGAAGGTTTTGGATTTTTCGGGTGCCACGTGGCTGTGCCACCGTAGCCACTTTTGTGTTTTCTTGAACCGTTTCCGGCGAAAGGCTCGTAGGGTATGTAATTCAAAATGCTAAAACCATGCTCATATGTTGTAGTAGGGTCTATAGATGCACACAAAGGTTTCGGATTTTTCGGGCGCCACATGGCTGTGCCACAGTAGCCACTTTCGTGTTTTCTTAGATCCTTTCCGGCGAAAGGCTAGTAGGGAATGTAATTCGAAATGCTCAAACCATGCTCATATGTTGCAGTAGGGACTATAGATGTGCACAAAGGTTTCTGATTTTTCGGGTGTCACGTGGCTGTGCCGCTTTAGCCACTTTTATGTTTTCTTACACCGTTTCCGCCGAAAGTCTCGTAGGGTATGTAATTCGAAATGCTAAAACTATTCTCAGATGTTGCAGTATGGTCTATAGATGCGTACGAAGGTTTTGTATTTTTTGGGTGCCACGTGGCTGTGCCACCGTTGCCACTTTTGTGTTTTCTTAGACCTTTTCCGATGAAAGGCTCCTAGGGTATGTAATTCGAAATGCTAAAACCATGCTCAAATGTTGCAGTGGGGTCTGTAGATGCGCACAAAGGTTTCGGATTTTTCAGCCGCCATGTGGCTGCGCCACCATTGCCACTTTCGTGTTTTTTTAGACCGTTTCCGTCGAAAGGCTCCTAGGGTATGTAATTCGAAACACTAAAACCATGCTCAAATGTTGCAGTGGGGTCTGTAGATGCGCACGAAGGTTTCCGATTTTTCAGGTGCCACGTGGCTGTGCCACCATTGCCACTTTTGTGTTTTCTTAGACCGTTTCCGGCGAAAGGCTCCTAGGGTATGTAATTCGAAACGCTAAAACCATGCTCAAATGTTGCAGTGGGGTCTGTAGATGCACACGAAGGCTTCAGATTTTTCAGCTGCCACGTGGCTGCGCCACCATTGCCGCTTTCGTGTTTTCTTAGACCGTTTCCGGCAAAAGGCTCCTAGGGTATGTAATTCAAAACGCTAAAACCATGCTCAAATGTTGCAGTAGGGTCTGTAGATGTGCATGAAGGTTTCGGATTTTTCAGGTGCCACGTGGCTGTGCCACCGTTGCCACTTTTGTGTTTTCTTAGACCGTTTCTGGCGAAAGGCTCCTAGAGTATGTAATTTGAAACACTAAAACCATGCTCAAATGTTGCAGTGGGGTCTGTAGATGCGCACGAAGGTTTCGGATTTTTCAGGTTCCACGTGGCTGTGCCACCGTTGCCACTTTTGTGTTTTCTTAGACTGTTTCTGGCGAAAGGCTCCTAGGGTATGTAATTCAAAACACTAAAACCATGCTCAAATGTTGCAGTGGGGTCTGTAGATGCGCACGAAGGTTTCAGATTTTTCAGCTGCCATGTGACTGCGCCACCATTGTCACTTTCGTGTTTTCTTAGACCGTTTCCGGCGAAAGGCTCCTAGGGTATGTAATTCAAAACACTAAAACCATGCTCAAATGTTGCAGTGGGGTCTGTAGATGCACACGAAGGTTTCAGATTTTTCAGGTGCCACGTGGCTGTGCCACCGTTGCCACTTTTGTGTTTTCTTAGACCGTTTCCGGCGAAAGGCTCCTAGGATATGTAATTCGAAATGCTAAAACCATGCTCAAATGTTTCAGTGGGGTCTGTAGATGTGCACGAAGGTTTCAGATTTTTCAGCTGCCTAGTGGCTGTGCTGTTGCCACTTTCATGTTTTCTTAGACCGTTTCTGGCGAAAGGCTCCTAGGGTATGTAATTCAAAATCCTAAAACCATGCTCAAATGTTGCAGTGGGGTCTGTAGATGCGCACGAAGGTTTTGGATTTTTGGGGTGCCCTGTGGCTGTGCTACAGTTGCCTCTTTCATGTTCTCTTAGACCATTTCCGGCGAAAGGCTCCTACAGTATGTATTTCGAAATGGTAAAACCATGCTCAAATGCTGCAGGAGGGTCTGTAGATGTGCACAAAGATTTCGGATTTTTCAGGTGCCACATGGCTGTGCCACCATTGCCACTTTCGTGTTTTCTTAGACCGTTTCCGGCGAAAGGCTCCTAGAATATGTAATTCGAAATGCTAAAACCATGCTGAGATGTTGCAGTAGAGTCTGTAAATGCGTAGGAAGGTTTTGGATTTTTTGGGTGCTAAGTGGCTGTGTCACCGTTGCCACTTTTGTGTTTTCTTAGACCGTTTCCAGCGAAAGGCTCCTAGGGTATGTAATTCGAAATGCTAAACGCATGCTTAAATGTTGCAGTAAGGTCTGTAGATGCGTACAAAGGTTTCAGATTTTTCAGATGCCACGTGGCGGTGCCACCATTTTTCTTTCGTGTTTTCTTAGATCATTTCCGGCGAAAAGCTCCCAGAGTATGTAATTTGAAATGCTAAAACTATGCTCAAAAGTTGCAGTAGGGTCTGTAGATGTGCACGAAGGTTTCTGATTTTTGGGGTGCCACCGTTGCCACTTTCATGTTTTCTTAGACCGTTTCCGGCGAAAGGCCCCCAGGGTACATGTATGTAATTCGAAACGCTAAAACCATGCCCAAATGTTGCAGTGGAGTCTGTAGGTGCGCATGAAGCTGTGTCACCTGTGCCACTCAATATGATTTTGATGTGTCATATAATACATTTCATCTTTGTATCAAGCATTCATACAAAGTCAAGGATGCAAATGCGGGGATACACTATAGTGTGCTTTGCACACAAGTGACACCATCTAGTTAAAATTTGTCAAAAGATTTCAACAAAACTATGTCATGTGAATGAGCACGCCAAGCCATTCCAATGAGGGATCACATGAAATGTTTTATTAAAAATTTTTGAAAAAGATTTTGTTTCCAACTGCTCAGTTTGTAAATTCTGTGGGAGGATACAACCTATATTAGGTGAAGGGTTAACTACCTTGGACATATGTTTGTTTTTTGGGAAAAAATGTCCTAAGGAGAAGTTGAATTAGGTGTGTCATAAAATGCTGTTGGTTGACTGATGGGAAAAACCATTTGGGAACCCCCATTTTAACACTCTGGGTAATAGAAAAACTCCAAAAAGGTTTCTTTTCATGAACTACTCGCTAATTTGCTCTCATTTTTAGCTTATCTTGACAAAGTCAAGCTAGGCTATTGTCATGGGGCATGCAGAAGTCTGTGAGTCTGTGACTCTGTCTGTCCACAATTTGTATGGTGTTGGCTACAAGCCGTAGGTCTTAGCCAATCATCACCAAATTTCATATGCATGTTTAGGTTGGTGTCTAGATGAGAACATCCTATTTTGGTCATGGTTGGCTGCTTACATTGGCTGCTGCAGCAGCCATCATGAATTTTGTATGGCACAGGCTACAGGCCGTAATTCTCATCTGATCATCACCAAACATCCTATTTTGGTCATAGTTGGCTGCACACAATGGCTGCTGCAGCAGCAGTGTGGGGTGATTTTAAAAAAAATGTTTTTCTTAACCAATTTTCTTGAAATTTGGAAAGTTGTCTTAGACTGATGAGTAGATGGAACCTTCCTATTTTGGTCATGGTGGCTGCCCCTGGGGTGTCGGAATTGAGGGTGAAATTGTTTTGGCTTGTTTTTTCTTCTACTACATTGAGTGAAAAAAACCAGTAAAACACTGAATAAAATTGTCTTTTTGTGAATATAATATGATATCTCAGGCATGTAGGACACTATCATCAACTGTGTGTGTTTGAGATCAGTAAGTGCATTCTAAATGTGTATTTATTTTTTCCAATTGATGAAATTTCATTTGCAGGTTTTATAGCTTTGACCATGACTACTTTTCGTAATGTTTGACTTCAAATCAGCCAGTGGTAGCATGGCTGCTACAGCCGTGTATTTTTTCTCTGATTTTAACAAAATTTCATATGCAGGTTTATCTTTGACCATGACTACTTTTCATAATGTTTGGCTTCAAACCAGCCAATGGTAGCATGGCTGCTGCAGCCATGTATTTTTTTCTCCAATTTTACAAAATTTATATACGAGTTCAGCTTTGACCATGACTACTTTTCATAATGTTTGGCTTTAAATCAGTCAGTGGTAGCATGGCTGCTGCAGCCATGTATTTTTTCTCCGAGTTCAACAAAATTTCATATGTAGGTTTAACTTTGACCATGTCTATTTTTCATAATGTTTGGCTTCAAATCAGCCAATTGTAGCATGGCTGCTGCAACCATGTATTTTTTTTCTCCCAATTTCAGCAAAATTTCATATGCAGGTTCAGCTTTGACCATCAGTACTTTTCATAATGGTTGGCTTCAAATCAGCCAATGGTAGCATGGCTACTGCAGCTATATTTTTTTCTGCTTTCAAATGAGTTTTGAAGGATTGGAAGTGATTTTATGCAATATATATATATATAATTGTCCAGGTCAGCCCATGGGGGGGGGGGGGGGGGGGGGGAGGGGGGTTCCTTGGGTGAATTTTTTTTACCTGCATTGCCAGTGGCAGAGCAGGTCTAGTAACCGCTCGACTCTGTCCGTCAGTCCTCCCAAACCACTTCCGTCAAAGTTTTCTTGGCTTCTATGAAAGGGAATGATTTTATATTTGGTCTGCTGCTTCATAATGATGAGTTGTATCATGTATCTAATTTTCAGATCTGTCGTGCCGCCACTTCCTGTTTGCCGATACTTTGAAGTCTGTTCATCTCTGTAATCAATTGCATGCTGCGACGCAGGTCCACACCCGGGGAGATTTTGAGTACTTTCATGACAAAAAAATTTCATCCACGGAGCCATTCAGTTTTTAGCTCAACTTTGGCGTAAGTCAAATTTGAGCTTATGCCATGGCTTGTCCATCGTCCATCTGGCCATCTCCATCAACAGTTCAATACGGCTCGGGCTAGAGGCCGTATTTATGAACCGATCTTTACGAAACTTCTTGCGATCTTTATGAAACAAGTGTTTTGGAGTCCGGTCCGAAATTCAAGATGGCTGCTGGCAGCCATTTTGTACCAAATTAGGTGCAATCAGATTTTTGCGCAGAACTGCATATGAAAGCTCTGATTCGAATAATGTTTTGTATAAATGTTTAGTACCATCGGATACATCACATGTAATACAGATTTTTTTCTCGTGCGTAAATTATGCAAATTAGACTAACTTTGATTAATTTAGTGTTTCTTTCAGCGCTGTAAGTTCAAATGCCAATATGGCTCGGGCTAGAGGATGTATTTATGAACCGATCTTTACAAAACTTCTTGGGTCCCTTTGTTATCACCATGGGACGAGAACGAGTGTTTAGGGGTCCAGTCTGAAATTCAAGATGGCCACTGGCAGCCATTTTGTACAAAATTAGGTGCAATCAGATTTTTGCACAGAACTTCCATATGAAAGCTCTGATTTGAATAATTTTTTGTATGAATGTTTTGTACCATGTACTTTAGTTAGTGCAATCAGTTTTTTGCACAGAACTTCTGTATGAAAGTTCTGATTTGAATATATTTTTGTATGAATGTTTAGTAACATGGAATACATCACATATAATACGGGGGGTTTTTTGTTGTGCAGAAATTATGCAAATTTGATGAACTTGGATTTATTCAGTGCTACTTAAACACAGTAAGTGAACATGTCATTACGGCTCAGGCTAGAGTTTGTATTTATGAACCAATCTTCATGAAACTTCTTGGGTACCTTTATTATCACCTTGGGATGAGAACGAGTGTTTCTGGGTGCGGTCCAAAATTCAAGATGGCTGCCAGTGGCCATTTTGTACCGAAATTAGGTCCAATCAGTTTTTTGTACACAACTTCTATATGGCCCAGGCAAGAGGCTGTATTTATGAACCGATCTGTACAAAACTTCTTGGGTACCTTTGTTATCACCGTGGGACGAGAACAAGTGTTTTGGTGTGCAATCCAACATTCAACATGACCGCCAGCAGCCATTTTGTTCCCAAATTAGTGGAATCAGTTTTTTGTACAGAACTTCTGTATGAAAGTTCTGATTTGAATAAATTTTTGTATGAATATTTAGTAACATGGAATACATCACCTATAATACAGGCTTTTTTCTCCTGCAGAAATTATGCAAATTAGATTATTATTATTTTTTTTTTTATTAGGGCTTAACGACACAGTAACAGCCAGGGTCATATCATGTCGGTGATAGTTTTACGGGTGGAAGAAGCCGGAGTACCCGGAGAAAACCACTGAGCAATGACGAGCAGCTGTCAGCTCTCCAACATCGTAACTCTGAACTCTGCACCGCGGCAGAGGTAGGGTTAGATTGATTGAAGACATGCGCACCATTGACGTGCAGTACGCCTTAGAACATAGCATCATCGTGCCCCCTTGCAGGCAATCAGGGTTAAGTGCCTTGCCCAAGGACACAATGCGGGAGTGTGAATCAGTCGCTGAAATGGTCACCCATCCAACTGCTAACCGCGTTCGACGTTGCCTAACTTCGGTGATCTGACGAGAACCGGTTACCACGCCACCACCACGCCCCCTATGCAAATTAGATGAACTTTGATTTATTCAGTGCTACTTATACACAATAAGTGCACATGGCAATACGGCTCAGGCTAGAGTCTGTATTTATGAACCGATCTTCTCGAAACTTCTTGGGATACCTTTGTTATCAGGAACAAGTGTTTTTGGGTGCTTTTGTTATCACTGTGCTATATTTTTGGGTTCAGTCAGACCCACTCAAATATTTCTTTTCTAGTTTAGCATCTAACTGTCACCCCACCTTTACAATACTTTACCTGTACATTTGTTACAGGCTATGGTCAGTATTCATGTACAGACCTGTACAATACATTACATGTACCTTTGTTATCAGGTCATTACCTAGATGTGTGTCATTACTGTGTCATATACTATACATGTACATGTCTTAAACAAGTTGAGCTACATTGTCATTGACACTTTCATTTTTTTAGCTCAAGTTGACAAAGTCAAGCTGAGCTATTGCCATCACTTCTCGTCCATCGGCATATGTACATACGTACACGTACGTCCACAATTTCCTTTGTCACACATCACAGGTCGCATTTATGGTCAGATTGCTTTGAAACTTGGTATGCTTGTTTGGGGTGACCTCTAAATGGGCGCTATCGATTTTCTTCAATTTCCGTCAAAAAATATTGCCGCGGCCAACTTAGAACTTAGTTTAGTCAAACCTCAATATTTCTCTTTGGCACACCCTACAGGGCACATTTATGATTGGATTGCTTTGAAACCTGGCATGCTTGTTTGGGGTGACCTCTAGATGGGATCTATCGATTTTTTTCAATTTCCGTCAAAAAATGTTGCCACGGCCCTCGTTCTTAGAACTTAGTTTAGTCTGATCTCAATATTTCCCTTTGGCACACCCTACAGGGCACATTTATGATCGGATTGCTTTGAAACGTGGTATGCTTGTTTGGGAAGACCTCTAGATGGGAGCTATCGATTTTTTTCAATTTCTGTCAAAAAATGTTGCCATGGCTAACGTTCTTAGAACTTCGTTTAGTCAGACCACAATATTTCCTTTTGGCACACCCTACAGGACACATTTATGATTGGATTGCTTTGAAACCCGGTGTGCTTGCTTAGGGTGACCACTAGATGGGAGCTGTCGATTTTCTTCAATTTCCATCAAAAAATGTTGCCATGGCCAACGTTCTTAGAACTTAGTTTAGTCAGACCACAATATTTCCCTTTGGCACACCCTACAGGGCACATTTATGATCGGATTGCTTTGAAACTTTGTATGCTTGTTTGGGAAGACCTCTAGATGGGAGCTATCGATTTTCTTCAATTTCCGTTGAAAAATGTTGCCGCTGCCAATGTTCTTAGAACTTAGTTTAATCAGACCTCAATATTTCCCTTTGGCACACCCTGCAGGGCACATTTATAATCGGATTGCTTTGAAACCTGACATGCTTGTTTGGGGAGACCTCTAGGTGGGTTCTGTCGATTTTCTTCCATTTCCTTCAAAAAATGTTACTGTGGCCAACGTTCTTAGAACTTAGTTTAGTCAGACCTCAATATTTCCCTTTTGCACACCCTACAGGGCACATTAATGATTGGACTGCTTTTAAAAGATGTTGCCACTGGCAATGATCTTTGAACTTAGTTTAGACAGGCATCAATATATTCCTTTGGCATGCCCTACCTGACACATTTATGATCAGATCGGTTTGAAACTTTGTATGCTTGTTTGGGGTAACCTCTAGATGGGAGCTGTCGATTATCTTTGATTTCCGTCAAAAAATGTTGCCACTGGCAATGACCTTTCCATCAAAAGCTGTTTCTGTTAGCAACAATCTTTGAATTTATTGCATTTGTTTATCATAGGATTGTTTTTTAACTGGGTGTGCTCATTTGACAAGACCTTTAGATAAGAGTTATTGATTAGCATTCATTTCTGTGAAAAAGTTGCCATTTACAATAACCTCTGAACATACCGCATTTGTGTTTCAACATTCTTTTTTTTAGCCAGTCTTATAGTTTACATTTAAAAATGCATGGATTACTCTGACATTGTGCACACACAATGCTGTTATGTTGAAATTTCATCAAATAACATTGGTACCAATGATCTTCAATTTTGCCATTTCATTTAAAACTTACCAAGTTCAAGTTTGTCAAGTTGAGCTACAGTGTCATTGACACTTTCATTTCTGCATGAAATCACTAAAAATGCCCCAAAACACATTTTAAGGCCAAGGAAAAAAATTGTTCACCCAGTTCACCACATGGGGTGGGGTCCGGGGGGGGGGGGGGGGGGGGGGGGGGGGGGGAGGGAATTTTCAGCTCAACTTTGGCGAAACCATAATTGGAGCTTTTGTCATGGCCCGTCGTCCATCTGTCCGTACGTCAACAATTGGATACGGCTCGGGTTAGAGGCCGTATTTATGAACCGATCTTTTCAAAACTTCTTGGGTACCTTTGTTATGACTGTGGGACGAGAACGAGTGTTTTTGGTTGTTGGTTGTCTGCCATTTTGTACCGACGATGCAGAAATCTGTTTTTAGCTCAGCGAAGGGAGCTTAACTTATCACCAGCCGTCCATCGTCCGGCGTCCGGCGTCGTGAACATTTTTCTAACGACTTCTCCTCTGAAACCACTGGTCCGATTTTCACGAAACTTCATGTGGATATTCATTACTACATGGCAATTCATGTTTGTTCAAATGAAATGGCCACGTCCCATAGGGGCTCTGTATGGGGCATAACTCTGATAGCACCTTATGAATTATAGAAAAATTATTAAAAAATCTTCTTCTCCAGAACCAGTGGAGAGAATCTTTTGATACTTGGTATGCAGCATCTTGGTGTGGATCTGATTCAAGTTTGTTCAAATCGGCCCCCTGGATTCACATTTGGGCTCACTCTAGCAGCCCAAATTCGAAATTAGTGCATTTCAGGCAAATTTCTTAAAAAATCTTCTTCACCAGATCCAGCAGGCAGAATCTTTTGATATTTGGTATGCAACATTGTGGGGTGGATCTGATTCAAGTTTGTTCAAATCGGCCCCCTGGATTTATATTTGGGCTCAGTATAGAAGCCCGAATTCGAACTTAGTGCATTTCAGGCAAATTTCTTAAAAAATCTTCTTCTCCAGATCCAGCAGGCAGAATCTTTTGATATTTGGTATGCAACATTGTGGGGTGGATCTGATTCAAGTTTGTTCAAATCGGCCCCCTGGATTCATATTTGGGATCAGTATAGAAGCCCGAATTTGAACTTAGTGCATTTCAGGCAAATTTCTTAAAAAAATCTTCTTCTCAAGATCCAGCTGGCAGAATATTTTGATATTTGGTATGCAACATTGTGGGGTGGATCTGATTCAAGTTTGTTCAAATCGGGCCCCTGGATTCATATTTGGGCTCACTATAAAAGCTTGAATTCGAACTTAGTGCATTTCAGGCAAATTTCTTAAAAAATCTTCTTCTTCAGATCCAGCAGTCAGAATCTTTTGATATTTGGTATGCAACATTGTGGGATGGATCTGATTCAAGTTTGTTCAAATCGGCCCCGTGGGTTCATATTTGGGCTCAGTATAGGAGCCCAAATTTGAACTTAGTGCATTTCAGGCAAATTTCTTAAAAAGTCTTCTTCTCAAGATCCAGCAGGCAGAATCTTTTGATATTTGGTATGCAACATTGTGGGATGGATCTGATTCAAGTTTGTTCAAATTGGCCCCCTGGATTGATATTTGGGCTCACTATAAAAGCTTGATTCGAACTCAGTGCATTTCAGGCAAATTTCTTAAAAAGTCTTCTTCTTCAGATCCAGCAGGCAGAATCTTTTGATATTTGGTATGCAACATTGTGGGGTGGATCTGATTCAAATTTGTTCAAATCGGCCCCCTGGGTTCATATTTGGGCTCAGTATAGGAGCCCAAATTTGAACTTAGTGCATTTCAGGCAAATTTCTTAAAAAGTCTTCTTCTGAAGATCCAGCAGGCAGAATCTTTTGATATTTGGTATGCAACATTGTGGGATGGATCTGATTCAAATTTGTTCAAATCGGCCCCCTGGATTCAAATTTGGGCTCAGTGTAGAAGCCCGAATTTGAACTTAGTGCATTTCAGGCAAATTTCTTCAAAAATCTTCTTCTCAAGATCCAGCAGACAGAATCTTTTGATATTGGGTATGCAGCATGCTTAGGGGGGTGAGATTTAAGTTTGTTCAAGCCAAGTCCCTGGGTTCATATTTGGGCTCACTGTGGTAGCCCAAATTATAACTTAGTTCAAAGTGAGGAATTTTCTTTAAAAATCTTCTTCTTCAGATCCAGCGGCCAGAATGTTTTGATATTTGGTATGCAGCATCTTTGGGGGTGAGATTCAAGTTTGTTCAAACCATGTCCCTCGGTCCATATTTGGACGCACTGTGGGAGCCCGAATGATAACTTAGTTCAAAATGAGGAATTCTCTTTAAAAATCAATCTTCTTCTTCAGATCCAGCAGTCGGAATGTTTTGATATTTGGTATGCAGCATCCTGGAGAGGGGGGGGGGGGGGGGGGGGGTTGAGATTCAAGTTTGTTCAAGCCATATCCCTAGGTCCATATTTGGGCTCACTGTGGGAGCTTGAATTGTAACTTTGTTCGAAATGAGGAATTTTCTTTCTTAGGGGGGTGAGATTCAAGTTTGTTCAAGCCATATCCCTAGGTCCATATTTGGGCTCACTGTGGAAGCTTGAATTGTAACTTAGTTCGAAATGAGGAATTTTCTTTCTTAGGGGGGTGAGATTCAAGTTTGTTAAAGCCAAGTCCTTGGGTTCATATTTGGGCTCACTGTGGGAGCCCGAATGATAACTTAGTTCAAAATGAGGAATTTTCTTTAAAAATCTTCTTCTTTAGATCCAGCAGATGAATGCTTTTGATATTTGGTATGCAGCATCCTTAGGGGGATAAGATTCAAGTTTGTTCAAGCCATGTCCCTAGTTCTATAAAATTTGTCTCTCATTACTTCATTCCTTTGTAGTGTTGATGAACCATGTCTAACTGAATGTGACCCCAAATACTTCTTTGAACCACTTTGTTTGAATCACTTTGCTCGGTGAGCAATTAAGGCCCCTTGGGGCCTCTTGTTTGTACAGAACTTCCATATGAAAGCCCTGATTTGAATAATTTTTTATATGAATGTTTAGTACCATGAGATACATTACATATCATGCAGGTTTTTTCTCGTGCTTAAATTATGCAAATTAGACTAACTTTGATTTATTTAGTGTTACTTTCATCACTGTCAGTGCAAATGGCTATACAGCTCGGGCTAGAGGCCGCATTTATGAACTGATCTTTACGAAACTTCTTGGGTACCTTTGTTATCACCGTGGGACGAGAAAGAGTGTTTTGGGGTTCGGTCTGAAATTCAAGATGGCCGCTGGCATCCATTTTGTTCAAAATTAGGGGCAATCAGATTTTTGCGCAGAACTTCCACATGAAAGCTCTGATTTGAATAATTTTTGTATGAATGTTCAGTACCATGTCTAACTGAATGTGACCCCAAATACTTCTGTGAACCACTTTGTTTGAATCACTTTGTCCGGTGAGCGATTAAGGCCCCTTGGCCTCTTGTTTATACAGAACTTCCGTATGAAAGCTCTGATTTGAATAATTTTTTGTATGAATGTTTAGTACCATGAGATATATCACATATATTAGGGTTTTTTTTCTCTTGCATAAATTATGCAAATTAGACTAACTTAGAATTATTCAGTGTCACTTTCAGCACTGTAAATGTAAATGCCAATTCGGCTCGTGCTAGAGGCCAAATTTATGAACTGATCTTCACAAAACTTCTGGGGTACCTTTGTTATCACGGTGGGGATGAGAACGAGTGTTTTGGGGTCCGGTTCGAAATTCAAGATGGCCACTGGCAGCCATTTTGTACCGAAGTTAGGTGTAATTAGTTTTTTGTACACAACTTCTATACAGCACAGGCTAGAGGCCGTATTTATGAACCGATCTTTACGAAACTTCTTGGGTACCTTTGCTATCACCGTGGGAAAAGAAGGAAACTTCTTGGGTACCTTTGCTATCACCGTGGGACAAGAACAAGTGTTTTTGGGTGTGGTCCAAAATTCAAGATGGCTGCCAGCAGCCATTTTGTACCAAAATTTTTTTTGTACAGAACTTCTGGATGAAAGTTCTGATTTGAATAAATTGTTGTAGGAATGTTTAGTAACTTGAATGCATCACATGTAATAAGCATTTTTTTTTCTCGTGCAGACATTATGCAAATTAGATGAACTTTGATTTGTTCAGTGCTACTTATACCCAGTAAGTGCACATGTCAATACACCTCGTGCTAGAGTCTGTATTTATGAACCAATTTTCACGAAACTTCATGGGGTACCTTTGTTATCACCTTATGACAGGAACAAGTGTTTTTGGGTGCCTTTGTTATCACTGTGCTATGAGAACAAATATTTTGGGGTTCAGTCAGACCCACTCTGGGACTCATAGATTTCATTTCTAGTTTACCATGTAGCTGTCACTCCACCTTTACAATACTTTACCTATATATTTGTTACAGGCTACGGTCAGCATTTATGTACAGACCGTTACAATACTTTACATGTACCTTTGTTATCAGATCATTACCTAGATGTTGTCATTGCTGTGTCACATACTATACATGTACATGTCTTAAACAAGTTGAGCTACAGTGTCATTGACACTTTCATTTCTTTTTTATCTTAATTATACCCCACACAACAAAGTTGCGGGGGTATAATGTTTTTGACTGGTCCGTCCGTCAGTCAGTCCTACTTGTTTTCCGGACTTTTTTTCTACACGCTTCCAGATATTGAGCTGATTTTTGGTATGTGAGTCTAACATGGTGGCCTACAGATATGGTGGCCTACAGATCAAGTTTGCATTTTGTTCCACTCCACTGATTTTTACTAAAATTAAGGCCCTTGGGTTCTGAAAAATTCATCAAAATTACTGTTTTCCAGACTTTTTTTTCTACACGCTTCCAGATATTGAGATGATTTTTGGTATGTTAGTCTAACATGGTGGCCTACAGATCAAGTTTGCATTTTGTTCCGCTCCACTGATTTTTACCGAAATTACAGCCCTTGACCTTTGAAAAGTTCATCAAAATTACAGTTTTGCAGACTTTTTTCCTACACGTTTCCAGATATTGAGCTGATTTTTGGAATGTTTGTCTAACATGGTGGCCTACAGAACAAGTTTGCGTTTTGTTCCGCTCCACTGATTTTTACCAAAATTACGGCCCTTGGACTCTGAAAAATGCATCAAAATTACAGTTTTCTGGACTTTTTTTTCTACACGCTTCCAGATATTGAGCTGATTTTTGTTATGTTAGTCTGACATGGTGGCCTACAGATCAAGATTGCATTTTGTTCCCCTCCACTGATTTTTACCGAAATTACGGCCCTTGAACTTTGAAAAGTTCATCAAAATTACAGTTCTGCGGACTTTTTTCCTACACGCTTCCAGATATTGAGCTGATTTTTGGTATGTTTGTCCAACATGGTGGCCTACAGAACAAGTTTGGGTTTTGTTCCGCTCCACTGATTTTTACCATACTTACGGATCCATAGACTTTGAAAAGTTCATCAAAATTACAGTTTTCCGGGCTTTTTCTCTAATGCTTCCAGATATTGAGCTGATTTTTGGTATGTTTGTCTAACATGGTGGCCTACAGATCAAGTTTGCATTTTGTTCTGCTCCACTGATTTTTACCGAAATTCGGGCCTTCAACTTTGAAAAGTTCATCAAAATTACAGTTTTCCGCACTTTTTTTCTACACGCTTTCAGATATTTTCGAAATTACGGCCATTTTAGTATGTGAGTCTACCACAATGACTTACAGATCAAGTTTGCATTTCGTTCTGCTCGGCTGATTTTTGCGGAAATTATGGGCCCTGGACTCTGAAAAATACAAGTAACAGATTTCTGGGTCATTTTCCTAAAAATTACACTTTTCCGAGTTTGAAATATCGGGGTGCGTGGGGTATGTGAGCGTGCTCACTAAGGTTCTATATTTTTAAAATGTGTTTTGGGGATTTTGAGTAATTTCATGAAAAAAAATGAAGAAATCACCCAATTGACAGGCCCAATACAGTTGGGCTTGGGGGTTAGGTTCATGGGGTGAAATTTTTTTAATAAAATCAAACAAAATCCCCCAAAACACAATTAGGTGCAATATTTTTATTACCTGCATTGGCAGTGGCAGAGCAGGTGTAGTAACCGCTCGACTCTGACAGTCCGTCACTCCGTCCATCAGTCCGTCCGAAACACTTCTTCCGTCAAAGTTTTCTTGGCTTCTATGAAAGGGAATGATTTTATATTTGGTCTGCTGCTTCATAATGATTAGTTGTATTGTGTAAGCAATTTTCAGATCTGCGGTGCAGCCACTTCCTGTTTGCCGATACTTTGAAATTTTACTGTACCCACTGAACATTGAAATTTTCCATCAAGGTTTTCTTGGCTTCTATGCAAGGGAATATTTTATATTTGGTCTGCTGCTTCATAATGATGAGTTGTATCGTGTAAGCAATTTTCAGATCTGCCGTGCAACCACTTCCTGTTTGCCGATACTTTGAAATTTTACTGTACCCACTGAACATTGAAATTTTCTGTCAAGGTTTTCTCGGCTTCAATGCAAGGGAATGATTTTATATTTGGTCTGCTGCTTCATAATGATGAGTTGTATCGAGTAAGCAATTTTCAGATCTGCCGTGCAGCCACTTCCTGTTTGCCGATACTTTGAAATTTTACTGTACCCACTGAACATTGAAATTTTCTGTCAAGGTTTTCTCGGCTTCTATGCAAGGGATTGATTTTATATTTGGTCTGCTGCTTCATTATGATGAGTTGTATCATGTATGCAATTTTCAGATCTGCCGTGCAGCCACTTCCTGTTTGCAGATACTTTGAAATTTTACTGTACCCACTGAACACTGAAATTTTTTGTCAAACTTTTCTCGGCTTCTATGCAAGGGATTGATTGTATATTTCATCTGGAGCCTGATAATGATCAGTTGTATTGTGTATGCAATTTTCAGATCTGCCGTGCAGCCACTTCCTGTTTGCTGATTCATTTGCATGCAGCGATGCAGGTCCAGACCCGGTATTGGTCTTGGCTTGTTTCCTTGTTCACCCCATGGGGTGGGTGTGGGGGTCCCAGTGGATGAAAGTGATTTGATGCAAAAAAATCCCAAAATTCATCCAGTTGGCCATATAAGATGCCTCGAGCAGGTAGTCATGAATTGTTTTTTGCATTAAATTACTCAAAATCCTCCAAAATGCTTTTTAAAGTAAAAAAATATTCACCTTATGGAACCAGTCACATTGAATTACTTGGGATAGACTCTCTGGTAAAAAAAGAAAGAAATTTCACCTCATGCAATGGGGCTGGGAAGAGTGGGTTGAGGCCTGTAGGGTGGATTTTTTTTTTTTTTTTTTTTTTTTATAATGAGTTTTGAAGAATTTTAAGGGGTTTCTGAAAGAACAAAAAACTTCTCTCAATAAACCCCATGGGGGTGGGGCTGGGATGCATTTTTAGCTCAACTTTGACATAAGTCAAATTTGAACCTATGCTATGGCCAGTCGTCCATCATCCATCTGTCAATCTGGCCGTATGTCCATCAACAATTCAATGCGGCTCGGGCTAGAGGCTGTATTTCTGAACTGATCTTTACGAAACTTCTTGGGTATCTTTGTTATGACCGTGGGACGAGAACGAGTGTTTTTGGGTCCGATCCAAAATTCAAGTTGGCTGCTGGCAGCCATTTTGTACAAAATCTGGTGCAATCAGATTTTTGCGCAGAACTTCCATCTGAAAGCTCTGATGTGAATAATTTTTTGTATGAATGTTTAGTACCATGGGATACATCACACATAATACAGATTTTTTTCTTGTGCGTAAATTATGCAAATTAGACTAATTTTGATGTATTTAGTGTTACTTTCAGCACTGTAAGTGGAAATGCCAATATGGCTCGGGCTAGAGACCGTATTTATGAACCGATCTTTACGAAACTTCTTGGGTACCTTTGGTATCACCATGTGACGAGAACGAGTGTTTTGGGGTCCAATCCAAAATTCAAGATGGTCGATGGCAGCCATATTGTACAAAATTTTTGTGTGAATGTTTAGTACCATGAGATACATCACATATATTACAGGGTTTTCTCTCGTGCAGAAATTATGCAAATTAGATGAAATGATTTTTTCAATGCTACTTACACACAGTAAGTACACATGTCAATACGGCTCAGGCTAGAGTCTCTATTTATGAACCGATCTTCACGAAACATCTTGGGTACCTTTGTTATCACCTTGGGACGAGAACGAGTGTTTCTGGGTGCGGTCCAAAATTCAAGATGGTTGCCTGTAGCCATTTTGTACCGAAATTAGATCTAATCAGTTTTTGTACACAACTTCTATACGGCTCAGACTAGAGACTGTATTTAGGAACTGATCTTTACGAAACTTTTTGGGTACCTTTGTTATCCCCGTGGGACGAGAACGAGTGTTTTGGGGTGCGGTCTGAAATTCAAGATGGCCGCCAGCAGCCATTTTGTACCAGAATTAGTGCAATCAGTTTTTTGTACAGAACTTCTGAATGAAAGTTCTGATTTGAATAAATTTTTGTATGAATGTTTAGTAACATGGAATACAACACATATAATAGGGGACTTCCTTGTGCAGAAATTATGTAAATTAGATGAACTTTGATTTATTCAGTGCTACTTATACACAGTAAGTGCACATGTCAATACGGCTCGGGCTAGAGTATGTATTTATGAACCAATCTTCACAAAAATTTCTGGGTACCTTTATTATCACCTTGGGACAGGAACAAGTGTTTTTGGGTTGCCTTTGTTATCACTGCTATGAAAACAAATATTTTTGGGTTCAGTCAGACCCACTCTGGGACTCAAATGATTTCTTTTCTAGTTAGCATCTAACTGTCATCCACCTTTACAATACTTTACCTATACATTTGTTACAGGCTACGGTCAGCATTTATGTACAGACCGTTACAATACTTTATATGTACCTTTGTTATCAGGTCATTACCTAGATGTTTGTCCTTGCTGTGTCAAATACTATACATGAACATGTCTTACACAAGTTGAGCTGCAGTGTCATTGACACTTTCATTTGACTCAAAACATAGCTTGTAACCCCTCATTGGAACGAGCTCGTTCCAATGAGAGGACCATAAATATAAAAAAAAATTGTTGGCTGCTTTTCATGTAAGGTAACATAAGGAGATTATCACGCTCAGAAAAAATTACCGCCAAGACGAAGTCGAGGGTTAATTTTTATTTTGCCTGACTGAAAGTCGGTGCGTGCTATTGCCATCACTTGATGACCATCTCTTGTATGTCATCTGTTAATCTTGCATGCAGTCTTATTCAGAGTTGCTGGACCAAATCCAATCAAACTTATCTATGTTCTTTGGAGAGAAGCAGCTAAGCCCTGTTGTGAAATTCTGCTAAAATCACAAACCACCAGTCACCTTGCTTTGAAATTTGGTATGTAATTCTCTTATGTCTTCAAGATTCAAGTTTGTTCACAAATAGTTTCTCGAGCAATGTTTGGACTCATACTGGGAGGGGCAATATGTTCCAGAGTTGTGAACTATTCTAACCCAAATTTGATATGCAATGATATTAGGAGACATGTACTTGATTAAGGTGTGAAAAAGATTTCACACATACGCCTGTCCTCCCACTCCCTCTACACTGGGAACACCATGAGCAAAAAATAAAAAAAATTAAAGCCTGCAAAAATTAGAATGGACGAAAAAAATTTCAATCTGTTTTGCAATGGGGTGCCATTTGGGAGGGGGAGAAGAGGCAGTAAAGGAAAATTGCTGAGTCAGCACTTTTCTGTAATGAAAAAATTTTCCTCTCCAGAACTACTAATTAGAAGTTTGATATGTGGTAAGGACCTGGTGAATTGTCTTTAATCTTTGCTCCCTCAAAGGAAGGTAACATTGTAGCTTAGCAGTGGTATCTTTTGAAGTATTGGCTGCCAATATAGGCAGCCAAGACTTCAATAGATACCACTACAAGGTACTGTATCTTCCATCTGTAAGACCATCGAAAACCTACATTTTGGAACACATATATTCCGAGACAAGAAAACTTAACAATCTTGCACTAGGGTCGTATCTTGTTGAGTGTTGGTTGTCTAATTTGGGCTTCATTCTGAAGTGCATATAATGGGACTCAAAGTCTTTGTACCTGTGTATGTGCTTTGTATCATCTTTGAAGAAAAAGTTTTAAATCTGGATGAATTTGCCTTGTTACAATTTATGGGACAGTGTCTACAGTGCCTACATTGGCATAGGTTGTCAAGGATAGGTGGAGCCAAAGAGCATAATCTTGCAAATTATCAAGTTTCAATTGTTGAATGAAATGTCTGGTCTGTCATATGATGTATAAGAAATAGAGATTATCAGTAGAGTGAAGTTTTCTGGTACAATGGAGCCCACTTAATTGAATATCTTTTAATTGTATATCCCTGTTAATTAAATATAATTTTCAAACACAAAACCATTTACCATGCCTTCAGTACAAAGTTGATCTGTTAATTGCATATGGGTTGTAGAGTAAACTCCTGATAATTGTATATAAATTTTTGTAATATGTCAAAAAAGTTACTGTGACACGCTCCAAATTTCCCTTATTTATCAACCTTTTTGGCCCCACTACATCCAATACAGACATTTATTCTATTATATCTTGTTTGACAGAGCTCTATGAGCTCTGTCAAACAAGATATAATAGAATAAATGCTCAGTTTACCCCCAGAACACAAGAAACTAACCAAATCCCTGTGTTAATTGTATACTCCTGTTAATCGAATAATTTTCACTGGCAAAATGGATATTCAATTAAGAGGATTCTACTGTATCTGCATTGCATCAGGTTGAAGACCTTCAACCAAGCAGTACCATATCAGTTGGTATAGGCAATGAATGCAATACTGTTTAGGGAAGGTCCTCACTGAGATGTTGTACAGCACACCAGAAAATTTCACTTTTTAGCTCCCATAACTGAAAGTCAGGGGGAGCTTGAATGATCACTTTCTGCTCGTCGTCCATCATCCATCTGTCTGGCTTGAACTTTACATTATTGATTCCTCCTCCTAAACCCCTGGGCCAAATTGAACCAAATTTGATATGCATGGTCCATATCATAGGTCCATTCAAGTTTGTTCAAATCAAGTTGCCACGCTAAAAAGGGAGGGGGTGGGGAAAAATGCTCCAAAATTCTAGAAAAATCTCATGAACCAGTGGGTACAATGACTTGATATTTGGTATGTAGTATCAAGTTTGTTCAAACGAATTTTGTGGAGCTATATTTGCCTTCATAATGGGAGGGGCAAGATTTTTGGCCCCACCCAAAATTTCTATTTTCTGAACTGATGGTCCGATTTGAATGAAATTTTGGTATGTGGTATTATCGAGTCATAAATACTTGATTCATGCTAAAAAAATTATGTGCTAAAAAGAGAAAATATTTTCAAACGCTAATATTTCCCAAACCTCACTGAACAGAGAACTGTTATTTGGTATGAAGCATCCTTAGGACCAGTAAAATCGATTGATAAAAAAAATTGTCATCGATTGTGTGAGTGTGCTCTGTAGAGGGCACTGAAAAAATGTTGAGTCTGCCAGTTCTCGTCATATCACCAAAGTTAAGCAATGTCAAGCCCGGTTAGTCCTTGGATGGGTGACCGTGTGAGCGATTGATTCGGACTCCCACGTTGTGACTTTGGGCAAGGCACTTCACCCTGATTGTCCACATGAGGGCACGATGAAGCTGTGTACTACTGCGTACTGCATATCGATGGTGCACATGTCTTCAACCAATCTAACCCTGCCTGTGCTGCAGTGCAGAGTAACCATATTGGGGAGCTGGCAGCTGCTCGTCGTTGTTCGGTGGTTCTCTCTGGGTAATCCGGCTTCCTCCACCTGTATAACTGTCACTGACACGATATGACCTTGGCTGGTAAAGTGTCATTAAACCCTAATAAATAAATAAATTCTCCAAAACCACAGATCAGAATCTTATATTTGGCATACAGCATCCACAGGGGGTCAGATACAAGTGTGTTCAATTGAAGCCCCTCGGTTCATATTTGGGCTCAATACAGGAGCCCAACTCTTATCTTAGGGCAATATTTGAAATAAGCTTTAAAAATTTTCTTCTTCAGAACCACTGGTCAGAATGTTTTAATATTGAGTAAACGTCATTGTTACAAGGGTCCGATTCAAGTTTGTTCTAATCAAGTCTCTCAATTAATATTTGGGCTTACTATTGGGCCTGAATTTTAACTTAGTGCAATATGAGGAAATTTCTTTAAAAATCTTCATCTTCAGATCCACCAGTCAGAACCCATTCATATTTGGTATACAGCATCTTTAGGCAGGTCAAATTCATGTTTGTTCAAATCGAGTTCCTGGGTCTATATTTGAACTCCCTATGGAAGCCCAAATTTTAACCCAGTGCAATAAGAGGACACTTGTTTAAAAATCTTCTTCAGATCCACTAGTCAGAATCCTCTCATATTTGATGTATATCATCTCTAGGGGGTGGGGGGGGGGGAGGGTCAGATTCATGTTTGTTGAAATCGAGTCCCTGGGTTTATATTTGGGCTCCATTATGGGAGCCCAAATTTCAACTTATTGCAATATGAGAAAATTTCTTTAAAAATCTTCTTCAGATCCACCAGTCAGAATTTAAATTCTATGTAAGCTGTTCATTCTTCACTTCGGTATAAGTGAATCTTGTGAAGGAACAGTGACTACAGACCTTCTGGTTTGTCATGTCAGGTCATTAACATCTCATTGTCACACCTCTGACCAAGTTGCTACCGATGCCATCAAACTCTGGAGAGAATTGAAACAACTGGCCATCACCAGCAGACATTAAATCTCAAGTTTGCATTCCACATCTGGTTTGCATCAAGTGGCCAAGTGTCAGATAACAGGTTCATTCTTCCCACCATCAAGGAGCCATGTGTTAGATTAGCTAATTATTGATAATTATATTAAGTCCCATATATTTGTGTGGAATTTGTCATGGAACAGAAATTAACTTATTCTCAATTATCACAATTTTTGTCTTATTTCATAATCCTTTCATAAACATTAAACATTATCCTTTTCATCAAACACTACACACAGGCAAGTAAAGCTACAGTGTCATTGACACTTTCATTTAGGTTTCTATAACTTAGAGCAATGTGAGGACATTTCTTTAAAAAACCTTCTTCTTCAGATCCACCAGTCAGAATTCTTTCATATTTGGTATATAACATCTCAAGGGGATCGGATTCAAGTTTGTTCAATTTGAGTCTCTGGCTTAATATTTAGGCTCTCTTTGGGGGGGGGGGGGGGGGGGAGGGGAGGGTGTCAGGTAAGGGGAACTGGTTAAGTTCAAGTTGGTCAACTCCATTCCTTAGAGTTTTTCCATCAAATTTGCCTTTCATCACTGAATTGGACTCCAAATACTTCTTTGAACCACTTTGTCAGGTGAGCGATTAAGGCCCCTTGGGGTCTTTGTTTGATGATGTTTTTATTATATACCTGCCCTCAGATAATAGTTATAGACAGAACGCGATGTTTGTTTGAATCAGTGGATGTTTTACATCACAAATTGAAATGGCATAGTCATATCTCGCAAGAGGTATACTCTCGAGTGAAATATGACTACGCCATTCCTACGAGTTATGTAAATTACCCACCCATTCAAACACATCACGTTCTGTGTTTATTACACATCCCCATGCATTAAAATTCATTTAAATAAACAAATTTTAATTCCAATGTTTAAACCCAAAGTTGAACTGTTTGTTATTGTTTGAAGTGGTATTGATCAAATGGATCGATAAAAAATCCAAACAACCTTTAAAGAACCAGTCTAAATTACATTTGTTATCTTTTCTATTGCACGTGTTTGTGGAAATTTCTATCGCTGTTTCTCTTTGGCTGTTGTCCATTCTCACCTAACCAATTGGTGGCTAGAGCTGGGCGATATTGGGGAAAAAACAAATTGCGATATTTTCCGAAAATTATTAGTTCAGCTATCAGAACATTGTGGCTGCCAACTACAGGGCCGCCACAAAGTTTGGATAGCGGAACTAATGGTCGTAACGGTACATGTACATGTGTCTGTAGGAGTGCAAATCTAACAACACAGTTTACTGCTGTCTGCTGAGTGCTGAGTCTGCTGACGATGCCCAATAGCAAGAGCTGGTTAAGTTCAGCTCTCCGAACGTTGTAGATGTCTCACTTGACTAGTGGGGTAGCCGCAACGTTCAGAGAGCTGAACTAGAGCTGGTTCAACTCGGACCACATCATCATGGTCCACATGCATATCTTTCGCAACACCTCCAAATTTCTAACATCCAACAGATGTTAGTCACGTTAGATATTTGCAAGTGTTGTGGTAGCAGTGGTGTTGATTTGGAAACACAAGGAGAGCTGAAAACAACACTTCTAAAAATCGCAAGAGGAGTGATTGGCTGATTGCACTTGCTCTTAATTTTTAGCTCAACTTGACGAAGTCAAGCTGAGCTATTGCCATCACTTCTCATCCGTCGGCGTACGTACATACGTCCACAATTTCCTTTGGCACCCCTCACAGGTCGCATTTATGATCAGATCACTTTGAAACTTGGTATGCTTGTTTGGGCTAACCTCTAGATGGGAGCTATCGATTTTCTTCAATTTCCGTCAAAAAATGTTGCCGCAGCCAACGTTATTAGAACTTAGTTTAGTCAGACCACAATATTTCCCTTTGGCACACCCTACAGGGCACATTTATGATAGGATTGCTTTGAAACCTGGTATGCGTGTTTAGGGTGACCTCTAGATGGGAGCTATCGATTTTCTTCAATTTCTGTCGAAAAAATGTTGCCGCTGCCAACGTTCTTAGAACTTAGTTTAATCAGACCTCAATTTTTCCCTTTGGCACACCCTGTTGGGCACATTTATTAGCTCAACTTTACAAAATCAAGCTGAGCTATTGCCGTCACTTCTCGACCATCGGCGTATGTGCGTACATACGTCCACAATTTCCTTTGGCATACCTCACAGGTCTCATTTATTTTCCTTTCCTTTTAAAACTTATTGTCATTTTCAACAACCTTTGAAATTACTGCATTTGTGTAGCAACTTATCCCTTTCGCAGCTCTCTGCAGGGTATATTTAAGAATTTCCATAAAAATGAGAAAAAAACATTGCCACAAGCAATGACATTCAAACTTAGTGCATTTGTGCATTAACATCTTCCTTTGGCATGCCTTCGAGGGTGCATTCATTATCAGGTTGTTTTGAAACTTTGTATGCTTTTGCAGGATTTCAAAGATAGGAGCTATCGATTTTCTTTTCATTTCCATCAAAAACTGTTGCTGTAGCAACCGTCTTTGAATTTATTGCATTTATGCATCAACATTCCTCTTTGACATGGCCTACAGGCCACATTTATCAGGATTTGTTTTTGAACTTGGTGTGCTCATTAGATGAGACCTTTAAATAAGAGCTATTGATTAGCATTAATTCCTATGAAAAAAGTTGCCTTTTACAATAACCTCTGAACTTACTGCATTTGTGTATCAACATTCTTCCTTTAGCCAATCTTACAGTTTAAATTTTTAAATTCAAGGATTACTCTGATGTTGTGCACACACAATGCTGTTACGTTGAAATTTCACCAAATAACATTGGTACCAATGATCTTCAATTTTGCCATTTCACTTATAACATACCAAGTTCATGTTTGTCAAGTTGAGCTACAGTGTCATTAACACTTTCATTTTAAGAAGAATGAAAATATTTTTCATAATCTTTTTGATTAGGAATAGAATTTACCTTGCACTATTATTATTCACTCCTCGCTCGCATACTGATTACTCTGTCTCAAGATGTGTGAGAATCTTTTAAGCCTCCAGGGGATGTAGACAAAGCCTGGAACCCAAACCAGTCCTACACAGCCAGAGTATGGCTGCATACCTTTACCTTAGAAGCTGATCAACCTTTTTTAAAGTTGTCAGACTCTCACAGTATCCACGGAACGACATGTATGTTCCACTCAACAGAACTTCCGATTAAATATCCGCAGACAAGTACAGCTGTACTCAATGGAATTGCACAGTACAGTGGTATGTTCAAAGCTGTGAATTGTCACTAAGGAAAAGTATTTATCAAATAGAAATAAATCAAAATCCAACTTTCCCCGAAAATTATCTTGACCACAACCTGTATATTGTGGTCTAAAAAAATATCTGCCCTTAACACAAGGAAATTAGAAGTCTGAAGAATGATAGTATTTATCAGCACCTGTTATTATAGTGTTAAAATAATAGTACCACGTCAGCGTTTGCATTTCACTGGCGTCAAGCGACACGAGAATAGATTTTACCAGAATTTATTTGGTTTTCTTAATCATTGAATCGAATCTTCGGCGAACCTTCGCAGGGCAGGGCCCTATAATGTCCAACATACGTCAGTGCTAATATAATTATTTCATATTTTATACTCTATATGAGGAGTTGGGTAAAAGCATGCAGCAAGCTCATGAAATTTGTTTTGAGACAGTTTATTGGAGAATGTCCACAGGCATTCGGCAAAAAATTGACACAAAACAAATTTCATGAACACTGAACAGGCAAGCTCATGAAATTTGTTTTGTGACAATTTATTGGGAGAAAGCCTCCGAGCATTCATCAACAAATTGTCATAAAACAAATTTGATGAACATACATACAACTTCGGTAAACAGTGGGGGGTGGGGGTAGGGGATGTGGTGCGAGGTCGGTTACTGCAAGCTCTTGTAAATTGTTTTGTAACAATTTATTGGAGAGTGTCCGTGGTGGGCATTCGCCAACAAATTGTCACAAAACAAATTTGATGAACTGTTTCAACATACATACAACTCAGTGGCGTAAAAATCTGGGGGGGGGGGGGGTGGAGGGGTGGGGGGGGGGGGGGGGTTCTGGGTAGATACGCATGATATTTGTGGGAAATTGATACCTAAACAAATGGCTCCTCGCTAGCAGTGGCAAAGGAAATTGGGAATGCCTTTTACTGCCATGTAGGGCATAGGCTGCAGTTGTCAGACAAATTTTCACAGTTCAATTTTTAGCTTAACTTGACATTGTCTGTGAATCTGTGAGTCTGTTCACATTTTCCTTTAGCATGGGCTACACCCTGCAGTTCTAGTCTGATTGTCATGAAATTTCATATGCAGGTTTGGGGGTCATGTCTAGATGAGAACATCCCCTTTTGGTTGCGATTGGGCAACCGGTATGGCTGCCCAAGCCCGAAACCCAAAAGCTTTTAGCATACTCTGCAGGGGTCATGTTTAATATGGAGGGATTTCATTGTAACTTGGTAGGATGACTCCTTATGATGTCTAGATGAGAATTTCTTATCAACCTACTCACAATTGTTTACTACAGGCTTGCACTACAGTGGAAGTCCCTAACTCGGATAAAATACTCTCTATTTTTGTCTTTCCCAAGCGAGTTGGGAAAGAAAAGTGGTGCAAAAGCACCAATAAAAATAAGCCAAAACTGGGTCGAGTGCAACCGGCGCAGACCCAGTACGGGACGCTCTCTCCCAAGTACAACTCCACGACTTCCGTTGCCAGTGCGCATATACCGTCTCTAAAGACTCATTCTTTTTAAAATCCGCTTCGTGTCGAGATGTTTTTGCACGCTTATCAGTGTTCCACCAGCTCGATGTTTGATGATTCCTGATTCATTATACCACAGTGTATCCTTTGTATTCTCAGGAACAGTGTTTTATATTCTCTTTTTTCTATTATATGTCCATAATGTATATTTATTTGCTCTCTCTCGAGTCGCGCGCGAATTTCGCGGGCCACGCGGTTCGGACTTAGATTTTTTCACAATTATTGTTAATGCTTTTTTTGCAAATTTTTCTAATTGTGTTAGAGTTAGGTGTCAGCGGGGTACCACTCCTACAGTGTTCCTTCTTTCTGTTGAGAGTAGTCTTCCTGTTGGGTGGTTCCCAGTCGACCGTCTGGGGTCTTTGTTTCTGTCACCTTTCTCTCTTTGGGGGTGTTCTGTTTTCTGATCTCACCTTCTCTGCTCCTCTCACCTCTTTCATGCCTAGGACAATTCCTTGTGGGCAGTGTCTGCTGCCTAAGCATGTGGACGATGTACATTCGTCGTGTTCCTCCTGTAATGGGTGTTCGGCCGAGCAGCCGTGTGGTGTCTGTGGAACATGGTCTTCCACCTTTTGGGCGTCAGTAAATCGTGTCGTTCGTTCTCGTGGCCGTGCCTCCCGCTCCCGCGGGAAAGGAGAACGTGGTCGTTCGGGGCCTCCCGAGCCGACTTTGTCTGGTGAGAGTTATTCCTCCTCCGTGGGGGATGTGCAGTCTTTTCCTGTGGTGGATACTGCGGGAGCCGTTGAGTGTTCTGGTGTAGAGATGCCTGGTTCCGGGACTACGGTCCCCCTCCAGTCGACATCTGAGGCTGTCACTAGGGTTGTGACTCCTCCTTCGGAGCCGAGCCGGTGTGCTCTCTCCACTTTTTCACCAGCCTCAACGACTCTCGACGTATCTACTACTGCTGCTGGTCCGTCTGCTTCGTTGTCTGTTTCAGCCGGCCTCGGCTTTTCGCTGCAGGGGACTGCAGAACTGTCCGATACTGTAGATGTGGGATATCGGCCCCAGCCTTCCCTGACTTCAACTCGGCGAAGTCGGAAGGGGCTGCCGGCCGAGCCCATCGCTGTGGTCTCATCGCCGTCGAGTACCACAGTTGTGTCTTTGGATTCAGATGTTCGTAGTGGAAACACTCTGAACTCCGTGGCGTTTCCGTCCACTCACTCTGGTCACACGACCAGTTTTGGGGGACCAACGCCTTTTGTGCAGCCTGGACCTTCTGCCCCGCAGAGGTCCGCGGTGACTCTCATGAGTTCTCGCAATATTGATCCTCGGGGTGCATCGTACCCCTATACACGTCTGCCTTCAGATGTTTCGGCTGCCGCCCGTCGTCCCGCGTCGGGTGTTTTGGAGGATCGTGACCCTTCGCTGGTTAAGAGGGTCAGAGGTGAAGCCACTTTGCTGGTTCGCTCCCCTGTCGAACCGGTCGGTACAGGCAGTGAGCTTAGGGAGGCCCTCTCCTTACTCACTCAGGTTCTCTCAAAGAGCCTTCCAGTTGCTTCCAGCGAGGCTATGGGTGGTTTCCAGGCGCCTCCTATGGCGCCGCCTCCCGGGATTGGAAACAGGCCGGTTTCCGATTCCTCTGGTGTCCCGACACCATGGGAGGCGTCGGCTGGTTTGCCCACGATGGGCTATGTGTCTTCCGACTCTGGGGAGGAGTCCGACATGCTTGAGGTCGAGGGCCAGCAGTCTTCGGACTTGGGGGCGGCTCTTGACTTTGTGTTTGGGTTTCTGCCTGAGCTCAAACCTGCTAACCAGCCGACAGTGTCAGCCTGGCCGCGATCATCGGTCGCGCGCCAACAGCCTATGGTGCAACCTGCTTCTGGGCGCCTTCGACCATGCCAGTCGGTACAGGTGGTTGAGGCTTTTTCAGCATTGGATGCCAAGCTGAATTCCAAGGCTTTGAAGACTTCGTTCTTCACCAGGGTTGACACCTTTTTGCCTCCTGTGCGTTATCGTTCCTACGATTCCGCCAATCCGTCAGTCTGCCAGACTTTGACGGTTCTGGATCAGGACTCCACTTCCCTCGGGCTTTCCAAGCCCAAGTCTGCCGTCATTCCAATGACGACTCTGGAGTCCACGTTGGGCTTATCTAGAGAGATGCTTGGCATGCTTTCTCTCTCAGATCACGTCGTCTCAGCTTTGGCTGCTTATCTGCCTCCAGATAAGTTTGACGAGGTACAGGCTCCTTTGCGTGTGCTGTCCAAGGCGCTTATGCACCTTACTCACACGCATGCCTGTAACACGGCCAATTTGGAATTAGTTCGAAGGGACGCTGTGCTGGACACAGGACGATCCCTTCTCGAGGAGCAGCGTGCTACTCTTCGATCTGCTTCTTTGGCAGGTCCGCAACTTTTCCATGGTTCCGTGTCGACGGTCCGGGATGACGTGCTATGTCATTCCAAAGATCAGCTGCTGTTTCGTCAGCTTGATCAGCCTTCTCGGGGAGGCAAGGGCCGTTCCAAGCCTAACAAGTACCCTTCTGCTTCCTCTGTGAAGCAAAAGGCTGGTCCTTCTGCCGCCGCCTCTACTTCTTACTCACGGGGTAAAGGTAGGGCTCGGCAGAATCGAGGGAAGTCTCAGGATTCTTCATTTCGCAGAGGAGGTGGTTTCTCCTCTCGCGGGCCTCGTCGGGGCTCGAAATGAAGGTCCTCACCTCGACTCGTCCCAGGTTGGAGGAAGGATAGCAAAGTTCGCAGACCATTGGACCACCATCACATCCGATCCATGGGTGTTAGATGTTGTTCGGCCCGGGCTGCGCATATCCTTCCGACGGCACCCCACTCTGTCCAGGGTGCCTCTTCCAACCACAGTTCCTTCAGACGTTTTACGTCGGGAACTTTTGTCCACGGAGATTGCCAATCTCCTGGCAAAGGGGGCGATCGAGGTCGTCAAGAACGTTCAGTCAGTGGGTTTCTATTCCCGCCTGTTCTTGGTGCCGAAGAAGGACGGCCGACTCCGACCGGTTATCGATCTGAGCATCCTGAACCAGTCTATCATTGCTCCCAAGTTCAGCATGGAGACTTTCAGGTCGGTCCGCCAATCAATTCACCAGGGAGATTTCGCAGCCAGCATCGACCTGCGAGACGCTTACTTCCACGTTCCGATGCATCGGGCGTCACGGAAGTATCTCAGGTTCGCTTTTCTGGGGCGAGTTTACCAGTTCAAGGCCATGCCTTTCGGCCTCAACCTGGCTCCTTGGGCGTTCACCAGACTGATGTCGCATGTGATAGCGTTCCATCGCACACAGTCCAGGGTGACTACTTCGGCATATCTGGGCGATATCCTCCAGAGGCATTCCAATGCTGCCTTACTGGAATCGGATGTCGCCACTCTGTTGAGCTTGCTCACGTCGCTAGGATTCAGAGTCAACGAGGAGAAGTCGGACCTGGTCCCTTCTCAGTCGTTTTGTCATCTGGGGATGTCTTTCCAAACCAAATTCAATTTGGTGGCTGTTCCCCAGGCCAAGGCTGTGATTCTCTCAGCTTTTGCTCTGACTCTGTCCCAGTCCAGGTCCGCGACCGCTCGGAGTTTTCTCCGGCTGATCGGTCTCTGCGGTTCGGTGACGGATCTCATTCCTCTAGGTCGGCTGTGTGTCAGACCTCTCCAACACTTTCTGCTCAGTCGTTGGAGACCGAATGTAGATTCTCTGGATCAGGTGCTTCCGTTTCCGGACTCTCTGTATCCTCACCTTCTTCCCTGGACAGATGTTCAGTGGATTACGCAGGGTGTTCCACTGGACTTACCCACGTCCGATCGCGTTCTGACGGCAGATGCCAGCGATCTCGGATGGGGTGCGACGTTGGATCCTCTCGGTCTTTCCCTACACGGGATGTGGGACCAGGATCAAGCAGCTCTACACATCAACCAGAAGGAGCTTCTTGCTCTTCTTCCGAGTTTCAGGCAGTGGATCCCTCACCTGTCGAATCGCCAGGTCCTTCTACTATCCGACAATTCGACAGTGGTTGCTTACATTCGGAACCAGGGCGGCACGCACTCGCTTCCGATGTACGAGTTAGCTCGGGATCTTTTACTGCTCGCTCAGGAGGTTCACGCCGGAGTGGTTGTTCGTCACATTCCCGGTCGTCTGAACGTCCTAGCCGACTCCCTGTCAGGGCAGGGTTATTTCCACCGAGTGGATGCTTCACAGGGCAGTGTTCCAGTCGCTTTGCGATCTCTGGGGACGTCCCCACATCGATCTCTTTGCGACTCGTTGGAACCATCAGGTGGACACTTTCGTGTCCCCGTGTCCAGATCCTCTGGCTTTTGCCGTGGACGCTATGTCACTCGATTGGAACGGTCTAGTCGGCTACGCCTTCCCGCCGGTTCCGATTCTTCCTCAGGTTCTCGCCAAAATTCGAACCTGCAGTTGTCGAATCATTCTGATCGCTCCCCTGTCGCCTCAGCGGGTGTGGATCAATCAGCTCCGCTCGCTGATGGCGGCGGTTCCGGCACGTCTCCCGCTACGTCGCGACCTTCTTTGTCAAGGTCGCCCGAGGAGGTTTCACGTCGACCCGACTTCATTGTGCCTTCACGCATATCTTTTGTCAGGTCCTGTCTCCTCCGTAGAGGTTTTTCGAGACGAGCAGTGGAGTGCATTTCTTCTTCAAGGAGGCACTCCACTGGTATAGCTTATGCAGCTAAATGGAAGGTCTTCTGTCGATGGTGTGCTGATCACTCTGTTGATTATGCCAATCCTTCGATTTCACAGATTGCGGAGTTTCTGGTTTATCTGTTTGATTCTCGGGGTCTCCAGCCTGTTACCATCAAGGGTTACAGGTCTATGCTTTCAGAGACTTTTTCTTATGTGGGGAAGCGTCGTATCGGCACTAATCCTTACCTCTCCAAGCTTGTTCGGCACTTTTCTTTGAAAAGGCCTCGGACTTTGCAGCTTACTCCACGATGGAATCTTTCGTGGGTGCTGCTTTGCTTGGGGGGGGGGGGGGGGGGGGGGGGGGGGGGGGGGGGGGGCGCCGTTCGAACCTTTATCCCAGGTGGATATGCAATTTCTCACATACAAGACGGCTTTTCTGATGGCATTTGCTTCGGCCAGACGGGTTAGTGAGCTTCACGCCCTCTCGGTTGACCCGGCCTTTTTTAGGAGTTCTCCCAACAGTGTTACTTTTACCACTGATTGCTCCTTTTTGGCTAAGAATCAGTTACCAGATACTACTCCTCCTCCTATCTGTATCAGGGCTCTTCCCTCTGTTGAGGGTACTCGCCCTTTGCTCTGTCCGGTCCGTGCTATTCGCATTTATCTTGATCGGACACGCTTCATTCGGAAGGGCAGAAAACGTTTTTTTTCTGTCTCTCATTCCGGGTCGACAGAAGATCTCTCCTCAATCCATTTCTCAATGGATTTGTCTTGCTATTCGTACGGCTTATAGTCGTTTAGCAGCTGGCGATTGTATTACCAATCGTATTTCTGCCCACGAGGTGCGGGCACTGTCTACCTCTTGGGCTTATTCTAACTCCGTCAAGTTGTCGGATGTTATGCAGGCAGCCTACTGGAGAAATGCTTCTACTTTCTCCACCTTTTATTTACGCCAGTTGCAGGAGCAGTCGGAGGACCTTTTTGCCTTGGGTCCTCTTTCTTCTGCTCAGGCTGTTGTCTGCCATAGCCATTAGGCTTCTTGAAGGTCAGTTTCAGCCTTGTGCTGTTACTGCCCTTTTTTCTGTCTGTGTGTCACACAGGCTCATATGTCTCTTTTCATTGTCCTTTACCAATGATTGCGACATTCTGGTTGATAAGCCTCGGGACCTCTTCCTTCTGCTTCACGGTTCCAGTGCACTAGGGTTATGTGGGGGTTGGTTATGCGATTCCCTCCAGCCTTTTGTCTATTCAGCCTGTAGTAAACAATTGTGAGTAGGTTGATAAGAAATCTAAATTTATAGTAAATTTCCTTTCTTATTATACCTACCACAATTGTTTACATGGAGGCCCTCCCGTCTTCTTTACGGGTAAAGAATCTTTCCTCCCCGCTGATCACATAACTCTAACGTTTACGCATTCAAAAAGAATGAGTCTTTAGAGACGGTATATGCGCACTGGCAACGGAAGTCGTGGAGTTGTACTTGGGAGAGAGCGTCCCGTACTGGGTCTGCGCCGGTTGCACTCGACCCAGTTTTGGCTTATTTTTATTGGTGCTTTTGCACCACTTTTCTTTCCCAACTCGCTTGGGAAAGACAAAAATAGAGAGTATTTTATCCGAGTTAGGGACTTCCACTGTAGTGCAAGCCTGTAGTAAACAATTGTGGTAGGTATAATAAGAAAGGAAATTTACTATAAAATTTAGATTTCCCCATTTGGGCATGATCTGCCAACCGTGATGACTGCCCGAGCCCAAAACCCGAAAACCTTTAGCACAGTCTACAGGTCATATTTATTGAGGAATTTCATTGTAACTTGGTGGGTTGACTTCATACAATGTCCAGATGAGAAAGTCCCCTTTTAGTCCTGATTGGGCAACTGTGATGGCTATAGGGGCCCAAAGCCCGAAAACCTTTAGCACAGTCTACAGGTCATATTTATGAAGGGATTTCATTGTAACTTGGTAATGTCTAGATGAGAACGTCCCATTTTGATCGCGATCATTCAGCCTTGATGGGTGCCTGAATCCAAAAACCTTTAGCATAGGCAAAAGGTCATATTTATGGAAGGATTTCATTGTAACCTGTTAGGTTGACTCCTAATTTGATGAGTCACCCAGTCTGAATAAAATAACACTGTCTGTATTGACTGTAAGTCTGTAAGTTACTCGTCGAGGTTCTTTGCCAAAAATACCAGCATATTGACCTTGTCAGGGTTTAAGCATGTTCTTTTATGCGTAACAATGTTGCCAGAAGTACTAAAGCCTCGCTCTGACGCAGAGCTGGTGGCAGGGATGCATAGATATTTTTATAACAATAACAGGTTACAGTTGAATGCGCTGCAAGGAAATGGCGTAGCCTGAGAGGCTGGCTTCCTGCCATTCCCTTTTGACGAAAAGAATATTCATGACAGCAAGATTTGTGTTGATGGCTCATTAGGTTTAGTGATGGAACCTCTTCCTGGAAAGATTCTATGGGGGATAGTAAACAGTTTGTGAGAGAAATGCTACCAATGTACGAGTGGGCATATCAACCCCTCGAACATAGAATACAAAAAGCACCGATGAGCCGTCGGTCCGCGAACCGTTGGATAAGACCAACCCCCACGACCGAAAACCCATTGCCAGTTCCTGTGGCCTATATTCGCCAGTTATTAGAAACTTGTCGGGTGGAGAATTCACCACTGATACCTCTGTAGCGTCCTCCCTCACCACTCTACAAGGATGTAGACAAGGGATACAACTTTTTTATTTAGTACGATAATTAATACAATAAGTAATACAGTAAGCAACAATTCGGTAAGGGCTATAGTTTCTATCATTGGCACATTAGGTTTAGAGATAGAACCTTTTTTGGAATAATATTATGTTGGATAGTAAACGGTTTGTGAAGAACTGTGTGGTTTTGCAAAAACTGAAATTAATGGAAAAATAATTTCGTTCAGCCCCACCAGATGAGGGGATCTGATTCCTGGTCTGTGAGTGGCAGCTGTAAATAGCTTTCTACTTCAGCTTTTATTCTGCTTTCCAGATTTTTGTTTTGAGCAGAGGCTGCAGAGAATGTATTTTTTTCAGTTTTGAAAAAGCTTGCCAAAGTTTTCTTTTTTTTAGTGGGTGGTGGTGCTTAAGAATTTTCAGTAACAGTTTTAGGGTTTCCATCACTGACAATAGTTGCACTTTTTGCAGTGGCCTCAGTGCCATCCGTTGAGTGACTTGGGTCAATCGTTTGGCTGTTTTTTTTTTATTTCTCGTGGAAGAGAAGTGCTTCTGATGTGAGTTTGCTTTTTGTAAGGGGAGGGTCATTTACATACTGACTTTTGAATCTGGGGTCTAAAAAACTGGCTTCATTCAGGATATCTAACATGGAATCATCCGTAAAATATTTTGTTTTCAAATAACTAAGTAATTTTTTCTTAATATCAGAGCTAAGTGTGGTGTCAGATGAACAGGTCTTTATTATATCATTTTCAAACAAACTAATAACTGGATTGACATATGATATGGTGATATGTTTCTCTCCTGATAATATATCAGAGAAATCCGCAAGTGGGCTAAATGCCTTGCTCATGGATTCCAAAACCTCGATAACTTGCCATTTTGGGATAAGATGGGTAGCTTTTCTGTCGGTGCTTAAAACTTTGCTTATGGCTTTTTCCTGCTCCAAAAATTGACTAATCATTTGATGCTTACCCCCCCCCCCCCCTCCCCTGCCCCCTCCACTCCCCGCCGTGTATCACAATCAGTTATTAAGCTATGGTTGGGTAACTGAAGTTCATTTTGTATTTGACAGAGGTCCCTCTTTTTTTTAACAGCTGTGGGAGAATGACTGATAACAGTTTTAGCAACTGCTGTTTCTCTTCTTATTCTGTTCTCATCTTTTGTAGAGTTTATAACAGCCAAATGAAGGTGATGCCCAATGCAAGACATCCATTGCCAGTTATTTACTTGAAGAGCTTTCACAATGTTGCTCCCATTGTCTGTTGTCATTGCACTCATCAAATTTTCGTCAAGCCCCCACAAGTTCAAAACAGATTTTAAAGCTTCTGCTAAATTCTCCCCAGTGTGATCTTCAGGCGTGAAAATTGTCTCTAAACATTTTGATTATAAGTTCCAGTCTTGGTCAATAAAATGTATGGTAAATCTTAGATATGGTTTACTAGTAGAACTGGACCACATATCCAATGTGGCTGAAAAATATACAGCATTGTGATGAATAGATCTTGCTACATGATCCCTCACGTCATTGTAAAGTTTGGGTATTGCCTTTTTAGAAAAATACTTTCAACTTGGAATAGTATATCTTGGGTCTAATGTTGACAACATATGCTTAAAACCCTCTTTTTTAACAGAATATATTGGCATCATGTCTTTAACAATGCAATACGTGATCGACTCTGTGATACTATTCCACCTTTTACTTGATTTTTCATAACTCTGGCCTCTCATAAAACACTTGTTAATCACACTTTGTTGAATTGTTTTTTTCAGAATATTTCTCTCTCGCGCTGTGTCAGCTTGCTTTTCATTTTCATTTATGTCTTTAACCTGTGTTATCTTAGAGAATTCTATTGGATGGTACAGCTTTTAGGTGGTTGTGTAAGTTTGACTTATTTCCACCCTTAGACTTCACAGACTTTTTACACAGTTTGCATAAGGGGTCATCATGATCTTTTAAGTTTGCATTATTGTCCATAAAATACTGCCAAACTGGTGATTTTCATTTCTTTGGCCCAGCCCTAGTACTAGAAATAGCTGGCAATTCAATACTGCTGCCCATACTTGGAGTTGGATTATCAGTAGGCCTATTGGTCATTGTTCTGTTGTTCATTGTAAAATATTTCAACGAGCCATGCAGGACTGTGCGACAAATTGAATGATTGTTTGGCAAACTCGTGGTTTGTTGTACTGTGACTTGCACAGTGCACCCATTCTCTTCATTTACTGACTTACTGCAGTAGCACTCAACTTCGTCTTCTGAGCAGTTCTTCAAAAGTCAATGTGCTAAAAATAGATCAGAAATTCAGAATGTCACCAGTCACATATGCATACTGACAGTGACAGGCTGACAGCTGTTTATTAATTGTTTACTGTGTGGACACTGTGGAGTAAGTAAATGTTACAGCGCGACGGCTGATATAGAAGAAATCTAACTGCCAGCTTTTGGGGAAATTACTGTTATATCTAGTATATCATGGAACTGTGGACTCCATTCATCATACCGAAAATATACCGGTATTTCAATATTTTGTAGAGGCCTCGATATTGAAACCGTTTTTGATTTTAATATCGCCATTATCAAAAAAATGGTATATCTCCCAGCTCTATTGGTGGCTATTACTGATAGTAAAAATATGTGTAGTTGGAAATGATTATTTTTTAATATTGTCTCATTTTTGGTTAACATATTTTTTTTATGTGATCCAACTTTGTTTTGCTTTGGGTGTTTTCACATGTCAGATGATTGATAAATGTTATCGAAGTTTGGAAACTTTTCGAAGGGTAACTAATGACTTGATGGGAAAGAGAACTAGTCTAAACAGTGTGGGGATAAAGTTCCAGCTTGAACAATCACCATAACCAGGGTCAGAACATCTTACCCCCACCCCTCCCCCCCTCCCCCACCCCAATGTCACCTTGTCAAAGTCCTGTAAACATTCACATACGATTGGAAGAATTTTTTATGCCAAGTTTTCTGTATTATATTTCAATATGGGTGGTGGGAAAGATAACCAGGCCTGGATATCTTGCCCCCCCACCCCACCCTTATGTAACCTTATCAAAGTCGTGTAAACATTCATATGACTTTACAACCATTGTTTGAACTGTGTTATGGTTGGCTGAGAGTGTAAATAAAATCTATTTATTTTTTTCAAATGGTTGTTGCTATGATTTTTGAATGGGTGATGGGTGAGATAATGAGGCGAGGACATCTTCCCCTCCACCCTCTTCCATTTTTGTTACAGAAATTGCTGCAAGGTTCAAAGATTGTCTATTTCTGATTCACTGCTCTAGTTATTTAACAGTATCCATTTGGAAAAAGGTGAGATCTGATGGCAAAATCATGTTTGTATTCATGGTAGGTATATAGTAATATCCCTTTGTCATGTCAACATGGTGCCCATCTTTTCACAATTTGGAACTCATCATGATGGGTTTGTTAACCCTCTGCACTCTGATGTCAAGTTACAGAAATTTCGAGCAGCAAATCATTCCCATGATGATGCAACTAGGAATTTAACCAATTCAGTCTTGTTTCACAGAGCTCATCAAGCTCTGTCAGACAAGATTGAATTACTTAAATTCCTAGAAACCTGAAGTTTGAAATTTTGGTCTTCTGACATCAGAGTTTGAGGGTTAAAGACGATGACTTGGACATAGTTTTTCATAATATCTCATTCAGTTTCAAATGTCATACACAATGGAGAATTTGTATCACACACACAGTAGTCTGAATTACACAAATAATTTCATGCTAACAACTTTATAATTTTCAGCTCTGTTTTCCTTTGATGAGCAAGAACATGTGGAATCTCCTTTCTATGATGATAATGCTAGTTTGGAGGATGAAGCTGACACAGGTTTGTTGTTGTTGTTTCAAGATATTTTACTTTTAGACAGAAACAGCGTCAGTTTAAGTTTCATCATCATATTATAACCTCAAAACTTTTTAATTCTCCAAGTCAGCATCTTTAGCTCACCTGACTTTCAGTCAGGAGAGCTATAGTGATCACTCACCGTCTGCCGTCTGTCATCGGTGAACTTGGTGTTTGCGTCTTCTCCCAAACCACTGAACCAAGTTAATTGATATTTGAGATAATAGTTTGTTATGACATCGCAATTTGATTTTGTTCAAATCAAGTTGCCTTGCCCCTTGATAGGGCAGCACCCAAAAATTGTACTGAAATCTTAAAAAGTCTTCTTCTCCTGAACCAGCAGTAGCAGAGACTTGATATTTGGTGTGCAGCTTCCTTTTGAGGTGTAGACTCAGATTTGTTCAAGAGAAGTTTGTGGGGCTATATTTGCCGTCGTTATTGGAGGGGCAAGAGTATTTGCCCCTCCCAAAGTTTCTATTTTCGAAACCGAGAGGCAGATTTAGACCAAATTTGACATGAGGCTTAATGGACCATAAGTACTTAATTTATGCCAAAAATTTTTTCACGTCGTTCCATGGGAACTGCAGGAGCTAAAAATCGAAAAAAATTAAAACGCCCATATCTTCAAAACTACATGGCACTGAGAATTCTTATTTGGTTTGAAGCTTCCTTAGGACCAAAGGAATGGAATGATAAAAAAAATTGCTATCGGTTTTATCATGGGGTACTTTTCTGGGACTTTTGAAAAAGTGCTGAGTCAGCATTTTTTTACACTGTGGGTAATGGGAAAAACATATAAGACTACTTTTCTCCAAAACCACTGCTCCAAAAGCTTTCAAATTTCACATATAACATCTTTGGAAGATTGCTTCACATGTTTATTGAAATCAATTCCATGAGTCCATATTTGGGCTCTCTATAGGAGCCCAAATGTTTAAATTTGTGCAGTATGAGGAATATTTTTTAAAAATCTTCTTCTTCAGATCTACCAATAAGAATCTTTTGATATTTGGTATGTAGCATCCTTAGGGGGATGAGATTTAAGTTTGTTCAGGCCAAGTCCCTGGGTTCATATTTAGGCTGAAAATTTGGGGTCCTGTTTTGGACTTTGAAATTTTGGACCAAAATCCGGAATTTTTGTTTGTTTATGTGTTTCGGTCAGTTTTAAAACAAAAAAATTTTTTTTTTTTGTACACTGAAAATTTGGGGGCTGGGTGGGACTTCGAAAATTTTGGACCAAAATCCAGAAATTTTTTTGGTTTTTTATGAGTTTCGTTCAATTTTAAGACAAAATTTTTTTTTTTTTTACACTGAAAATTTAGTGGCCTGGTGGGAATTTTGGACCGAAATCTGGAAATTTTTTGTTTGTTTTTTATGCGTTTCGGTCAATTTTAAGATATTTTTTTTTTTTTCACACTGAAAATTTGGTGGCCGGGTGGGACTTCAAAAATTTTGGACCAAAATCCTGAATTTTTTTTTGTTTTATGTATTTCGGTCAATTTTAAGACAAAAAAAAAAAATTTTTTGCACTGAAAATTTGGGGTCCAGATGGAACTTCGAAATTTTGGACCAAAATCCTGAATTTTTGTTTTTGTTTTTTATGTGTTTCGGTCGAATTTGAGACAAAAAAAAAAATTTTTTTTTTGCACTGAAAATTTGGGGTCCAGGTGGGACTTCAAAAATTTTGGACCAAAATCAGGAAATTTTGGGTTTTTTTTTTTATGTGTTTCGGCCAATTTTAAGACAAAAAAATAATTTTTACACTGAAATGCGTTTCGGTCAATTTTAGGCCCCCCCCCCCCCCCCCCCCCCCCCCCAAATTTTTTTTACACTGAAAATTTGGGGACAGGGTGGGAAAATTCTGGAGCAAAATCTGGAAATTTTTTTTTGGTTTTTTATGCATTTCAGTCAATTTTAATTGACTTTTTCAGTCAATTTTAAGACAAAAATAATTTTTTTTTTTCACTGAAAATTTGGAGTCCGGGTGGGACTTTTGGATCAAAATCCGGAAATTAGTTTCTTGGCTTTTAGCTCAACTTTGGCGAAGCCAAATTTGAGCTTATGCCATGGCCAGTCGTTCGTCGTCCATCTGGCCGGGCCAACATTGGGGGTTTAGGGGATATTATTATTAGGGGCTACCTCCAAATTAAGGTAGTGTTAAGGTTAGGAGTGGGGTGGGGTTAGGGTTAGGAGTAGCCCCAGAGTAGGGCTTCAGGTTGGGGAGGGTTAGGTCCTGGGGGTTAGGGTTGGGGGTCAGGGGTGGGGTTTTAGTTTTAGTAGCCCCTAAACTGAAAAATAGATCCTAATCCTATTGGTTTGGCTAGGGTGGGGTAGGGTCAGGGGTGGGGTTAGGGGTAGCCCCAGAGTAGGGCTTAAGGTTGGGGGGTTAGGTCCTGGGGGTGGGTGGGGGTTAGGGTCTGGGGTGGGTTTTTAGGGTTTAGGGTAAGGGTGGGGTAGGGTTAGGGTGTGGTTTTTGGGTGGAGGGGTGGGGTTAGGGTTAAATATAAGTTCTAGGGTGGAGGGGGTGGAGTTCTGGGTAAAATAAGGTTTTGGACATACAAAATGTTTTTTTGGTAGCCCATAAACCCAAAATGTTGGAGCGTCCGTCTGCCCGTCAACAATTCAATGCGGCTCGGGCTAGAGGCCGTATTTATGAACCGATCTTTACGAAACTTTTTGGGTACCTTTGTTATGACCGTGGGACGAGAACGAGTGTTTTTGGGTCCGGTCCGAAATTCAAGATGGCTGCCAGCCGCTATTTTGTACCGACGATGCAGAAATCTGTTTTTTGCACAGATTTTGATTTGAATAATTTTTTCCATGAATGTTTAGTACCATGGGATACATCACATATAATACGGGTTTTTTTCTCGTACGTAAATTATGCAAATTAGACTAACTTTGATGTATTTAGTGTTACTTTCAGCACTGTCAGTGCAAATGCCAATATGGCACGGGCTAGAGGCCGCATTTATGAACCGATCTTTATGAAACTTCTTGGGTACCTTTGGTATCACTGTGGGACGAGAACGAGTGTTTTTGGGTGCGGCCCGAAATTCAAGATGGCCGCTGGCAGCCATTTTGTTCAAAATTAGGGGCAATCAGATTTTTGCGCAGAACTTCCACATGAAAGCTCTGATTTGAATAATTTTTACCATGGGATGCATCACATATAATACAGATTTTTTTCTCGTGCAGAAATTATGCAAATTAGATGAACTTTGATTTTTTTTTAGTGCTACTTACACACAGTAAGTACACATGTCAATACGGCTCGGGCTAGAGGCTGTATTTATCAACCGATCTTCACGAAACTTCTTGGGTACCTCTGCTATCACCTTGGGATGAGAACGAGTGTTTCTGAGTGCGGTCCGAAATTCAAGATGGCTGCCAGTGGCCATTTTGTACCGAAATTAGGTCTGATCAGTTTTTTGTATACAACTTCTATACAGATCAGGCTAGAGGCCGTATTTCTGAACCAATCTTTACGAAACGTCTTGGGTACCTTTGTTATCACTGTGGGATGAGAACGGGTGTTTTGGGGTGTGGTCCGAAATTCAAGATGGCCACCAGCAGCCATTTTGTACCAAAATTAGTACAATCAGTCTTTTGTACAGAACTTCTGTATGAAAGTTCTGATTTGAATAAATTTTTGTATGAATGTTTAGTAAAATAAAATACATCACATACAGTACAGGTTTTTGTCTCGTGCATAAATTATGCAAATTAGATGAATTTTGATTTATTTAGTGCACATGTCAATACGGCTCGGGCTAGAGGCTGTATTTATCAACCGATCTTCACGAAACTTCTTGGGTACCTCTGCTATCACCTTGGGACGAGAATGAGTGTTTCTGAGTGCGGTCAAAAATTCAAGATGGCTGCCAGTGGCCATTTTGTACCGAAATTAGGTCCAACTTCTATACAGCTCGTATTTATGAACTGATCTTCACGAGACTTCTTGGGTACCTTTGTTTTCACCTTGGGACAGGAATGAGTGTGTTTTGGGGTGCCTTTGTTATCACTGTGCTGTGAGAACAAATATTTTGGGGTTCAGTCAGACCCACTCTGGGACTCAAAGATTTCTTTTCTAGTTTAGCATCTGACTGTCACCCACCTTTACAATACTTTACCTATACATTTGTTACAGGCTACGGTCAGTATTTATGTACAGGCCATTACAATACTTTATATGTACCTTTGTTATCAGGTCATTACCTAAATGTTTGTCATTGCTGTGTCACATACTATACATGTACATGTCTTGACAAGTTGAGCTACAGTGTCATTGACACTTTCATTTATGTGTTTTGGTCAGTTTTAAGAAGAAGAAAAAAAATTAGGCTGTAAATATTTTGTTCGGGACTTCGAAAATTTCCAAACAAAAATAAAAAAAATCTGTTTTTTATGCGTTTATCTCAATTTTGGGACGTAAAAGTACAGGAGTTTAAATAGAAGGAAATATCCTGTGTATTCTGTGGGCACAACTGCTTCATCTAGTTGGTATATGCTTTTCTTAGGAGGGGCGTATGCAGCTTATTCAAATCAAGTCCCTGGTTTGATATTTAGACTACCATGTCAGGTGAGCGCCCTCTGGCCCCCTGGGGCCTCTTGTTTAAGGTCATAGTCATATACAAGTTGTAGATTAACCCTTGACCACCATGGATGTGTTGAAAAATGCTGAAACCCACTTTAGTGGCTTTACTCTGAGCACCAGTTGCATGTTGACTCAGAAGAAGAAAAAAAGATATTACAGAGGAGCCCAGTTAATTGTATATCTCTTTAATTGAATAACCCTGTTAATTCTGTATAACTTACAAACACCAAACAATTTATACCTTTCGATATATATAGCGTTATACCTCTATACCTTTAGTACAAATTTGACCTGTTAATTCCATGCAGGTTATAGAGAAAACTCCTGTTAATTGAATAAAAACATTTTGTAATCTGTTGAAAAATTACCCCAAAATCGACTGAATTCCCCATATTTGTAGACATTTTGGACTAAGTACAGCTATTTAATCTAATTTCTCATTTGAAAGAGCACATTGGGATCCGCTGAACAGAATATTATAGAATAAAATTGCTCAGTTTATGACTAGAAAATAGTAAACTGACCCATTTCCTGTTAACTGTATGCTCGTGTAAATAGAATAATAATCCCTATGTCTCAACACGAATATGGTCTAAGTACATCCAGTGCTGACCAATGTAAACATTTTAATCTATTATATCTTGTTTGACAGAGCTTCATGAGCTCTGTCAAACAAGATATAATAGAATAAATGCTCAGTTTTTCACAAGAAAACGTGAAAATGATCTATACACCTGGAACTTAATTAAGCATCCCCTGAAATGTTTCATGACAGTGAAGTTGCTGTTACTGATGATTATGTTATAATGATTGCTATGTCTTGCAGTACATTTCATCTAGTGAAACATGATGTTTCTGGTTGATAGCGTACCCCAAACACATCCCCTCATCCACGTGAAGCATCCTTCCCATGAATGTCACAAAAGACACTGTCTCCCACATGCAATATTTGGGAATAAAACAATAAAATTTGTCATTTCTTTTATCAATAAATGTTGACATGGCAAGGAATTGGCGTTTGGCGTGCATGCAGCAGGCATGTCATTCAAAGTTATTGGAAGGTAACTTGGCTATAGTCATTCAGTCCTCAGCAGACGTGTCCAAAATCTGCAACAAACCAATCATGTTAAGGACTGACTAAGGCCTGGGGAACCCCAAAAGACCTCTCCTCGGGAAGATTGGAGTCTGGCATGCCTCGTCAGACATGAACCCTTTGCTTCATGTGGGGTTTTGAAATGCCTTTGGCTTCCCAACAGGCATTTGAGCAACAGAACTGTCTGAAACCATCTTAAAGCACTTGGTATGAGATCCAGAAGGGTCATAAAGCATCCAGCTCTGTCCGATCAGCATCAAAGATGAACGTTTGGAGTAGTGTATAGCACAACAACATTGGAATCCCTGGACGTGGAGGAGATTCCATTGGTCAGACAAGAGTAGGTTCCTGCTTCATGTCACAGAAGGTCGCATGAGAGTGACAAGCCATACAAATACTTCTTACATGCCCAGGAACATCAGACCTACTTTTCCTTATGGTGGAGGATCAGTAATGATCTGGGGATGCCTCTCTCATGATTGTAAACTTGATATGGTGACTGTACGTGGGAATCTGAATGGTCATTAGTAAATCCAGGACATTCTCAATCCGGTTGTCGTGCCTCATTTTGACAACCACCCGTTGGCTGTTCACTCTGTATTCATGGACATCTATGCAAGGCCACATTGTTCTCATGCTGTGAGAGCATTCCTTCAGAACAATGCTATTACAACACTACCTTGGCCTGCAATGAGCCCGATTTGAATCCCTAGAACACATCTGGACTTTCTTGGACTTTGTGTGCAAGCAAGGAATCTGCCTGTGCAAAATTTGGCCAATTTGAAAGCTGCATTGCATGAGGAGAGGCAGCAGTTGCCTCTGGACCGTATCAGAAAGCTCACTTGTAGCATTAAGAGGGTTCAGGCTGTCATCCGGGCACTTGGTGGATACACTCGCTACTGATGTCAGACACTGCTCTTGTGTTTAGGAGATCACAAGTTACATTTTTGTCAGTAATTACTGGCATTGTTTCATCGTGGACTGTTCCATATCCATACTTGTTGAGAGACCATATCCATCAAAAACATTAATGACAGATATGTGTAATTAGCGCCATTAAAATTCTACATATTTTCATCATTGTGTTGTCTTTCATTTGTCAATAGACCATTCTTTCTGTAAATAATCATTTATTTTTATATGACAACCAATGGCCCAGACTAGCTAGCTGGTGGTAACTCAAATTAATCCAGGGCTAAACACAAATTTTGCCCTCCAATCTCCAAAATTTGCATGCAAAACTGAAAAAATTAAGTCCTAGATGGTCCTCCATACTTTTGAGATCTGCACATGTGCAGTATCCAGGAAGGTCCCAAAATTGGCACAAACCATCATTCTTTTTTTGCTCTAAAGTCAGCAACAATGAACTTACATCTGTGTTTTTAAATCTCCTTTTTTGAGGATGCCAGACACAAATCACTGGGGAAAATTGGTGGATCCAAGGCCGGAAATGGATGATGGAAGTGAACAACGGTGGTTGGTAATGTTCAGGGCTATAACTTTATAATTATTATAAAAATTATTTCATGTTTCCCAATTTTGGGACATATGCCTGACGTCATCATTCTTGCTAATGATTTATCCACTGTTTGTTAAGTGTTTTTTCCCTATCCATCCTTGAAGCTCTCCTGTTAAACTCCTAAGCTTTTTAGCTGTTTTTTATTGAACTTTTTTATTAAATTTCTTGGGAGTTTAATGTGTGTTACATAATGTTTATCACCCATGGTTACGTCCTCACCCTGTTAGGTCGTTTTGGTCTTGCATCTTCTATCCGATGTATCGTTTTTTCTTTGTATGAAGATCTAGCTTTTCATCTGGTAGCATTACAATCTGTTACAGAATTTGGGCCTTTTTTTCTGTGCCTGATGTCTTGTTTCCTTTGACGTTGTTTACATTGGCAACATCTTTAAATATATTTAGATATTATATTACTGTAGGATTATTGTAAGATGCATTGATTATGATTCCAGTAGTGTAGCTCAAAAAATCTGGATTTTGTCCACACTTAGGCTCTATCGTCGGGATGCCCTTGGGCTTTTCATGTTCCCTTTGGGAACTTGAGCTTTTTCCCAAAAATTTTTTTGCATTTTTAAAATAAAACCAAATGTTATTCCTCCTCCTCTATAATCCCAGTACACAACAGTTTATTAACTAACAGCATGCTGGAGTAATTTGGCTAGTGAATATTTATTCACATGGATTTGTTTTAATGGTTTATTGTTGAGTGCATATGGACACTCTCCAATACATTGTCATTAGACAATATGTATAAACCACAACTGGATGTGAAGCACATCTACAGACTACACTACAGGTGAAGTGGGCGATATCTTTGCCTCGGCCCCGCCCACTTTGTGTAATTTCTTATCAACCTACCTTACAATTGTTTACTACAGGCTTGCACTACAATGGAAGACCCTAACTGGGAAAATATACTCTCTATTTTGATTTTTTCCAAGCGATTTTGGAAAGAAAAGTGGTGCAAAAGCACCAAGAAAAAATAAGCTAAAACTGGGTCGAGCACCATCTGCACACACCCAGTAGGGGACGCTCTTCTCTTAGTACAAATCCACGACTTCCGGGAATCAGGGCACATGCAGTAACTAATGAATACTAATTTTTTCATCTGCCCAGGTGGCAGGACGTCCATTTGTCTTCAGAAACAGTGACTGTAATTATAGACCTGAGGATCATATAATATCAGGACTGTGTTTCATATATTCTCATTATTATTTTCAACCACATTTTCATTGTATTTTTTATATTCTCCGTTTTCGCACGTGACTTTCGACTACCGTGCAGTTCGGACATAAAATTTTTTGGTTGATAAATTTTATTAGCTCATCTTGACAAAATCAAGCTGAGCTAATCTCATCGCTCTCCATCCGTCGTCCATCAACACCATGTTTTGGTCTTCTCCTCCAAAGCCACTGGGCCAATTCAAGTGAAAGTTTGTATGAGTGATGGTCCCAAAGGGGCATTGCATTTTTGTTCAACTCAACATGCCCAGCCCCATAGGGAGGGAGTGGGGGAAAATGCTCCAAAATATTTTTTAAAATTTTCTCAAGAACCAGTGTGTTCAATGACTTGATATATGCTATGGAGCTTCCTTTTGAGATGTAGAATCAAGTTTGTTCAAACAAAGTTCATGAAGCAATATTTGGCTTTGTAATGGGAGGGGTAAGATTTTTGGTCCTGCCCCAAATTTCCATTTTCTGAACCGATGATCCGGTTTAAACCAAATTTGGTATGTGGTATTATTGGGTCATAAGTACTTGACCCATGCAAAAAACAAAATTTCTGCGTCCCCATGGGAACGCCCTTATTTCCCAAACCACACGGAACAGAGAGCTGTTATTTGGTGTGAAGTATTCTTAGGACCAGTAGAATTGAATGGTAAAAAAAATTGCCATCGGTTATGTTAGGGTGTTCTGTAATGGGTGTCGAAAAAATGCTGAGTCAGCATATTTGCAAAAATTGAAAAAAATCTTTTCTCCAGAACCAATCATCAGAATCTTTTGACATTCAGTATACATCATTCATAGGGGGGTCAGATACAAGTTTGTTGAAATAAAGCTCATTGGTTCATATGTGAGCTTACTACAGGAGCCCAAATTTTAAACATAGGGTAATATGGGAAATATTCTTTAGAAATCGTCTTCAGAACCACCAGTCAGAATCTTTTAATGTTTGGTATACATCATTGTTATGAGGTTCAGATTCAAGATTGTTCAAACCGTGCCCCTAGGGTAATATTTGGGCTTCCTACAGAAGCCCAAATTTTATCTTTGTTCAATATGGGGAATAATTTAAAAAAAATCTTCTTCAGATCCACCACTAGGAAATCTTTTTTATTTGGTATGCAACATCTCTAGGAGGGTCAGATTCAAGTTTGTTCAAATCAGATCCCTAGGTATATATTTGGGCTCACTATGGTAGCCCAATCTTTACTTAGTGCAATATGAGGAATTTTCTTTTAAAATATTCTTCTTCAGATCCGCTAGCCGGAATGCTTTCATATTTGGTATACAGCATCTCTAGGGGTGTGGGCGGGGGGGTTGGGGATGGGGGGTCAGATTCCAGTTTGTTCAATTCGAGTGCCTGGGTTAATATTTGGGCTCCATATAGGAACCTGAAATTTAACTTAGTACAATATGAGGAAATTTCCTCAAAAATCTTCTTCTTCAGATCCACTAGTCAGAATGCTTTCATATTTGGTATACAACATCTCTAGGTTGTTCAAATCGGATTCATAGGTTAATATTTGGGCTCCCTATGGTAGCCCAAATTTTAACTTAGTGCAATATGAAGAAATTTCTTTAAAATTTCTCTTCTTCAGATCCAACAGTCAAAATGCTTTCATATTTGGTACACAACATCTCTAGGGAAGTCAGATTCAACTTTGTTCAAATCGAAAGCCTGAGTTAATATTTGGGATCTCTATGGGAGCCGGAATTGGCCATTTTGCTGAAGCATTAAAAATTTTGTGTTCAGTACCCTCTAGAGGTGTGTAACTAAGATTAATCCACATAGGTTGTATCAAGGGGCTTCATAGGGGAGCTCTACATTTTACTTTTACGATCAACTGAAGAAAAGGCATGATGCCTGGATTATTTTTGTCATTCCTGAGGGACTCAAGGATTGACAGTGTAGCCTATGGAGAGGCTTGCTAAGTGTACTCATTCTTGGACTCTGTTTATAATATGTTCTGTTCAAGATGAGCGCTTCAGGCCCCGCAGGGCCTTTTGTTATTACTGGAGTTAGGTGTCAATGTGGGGCTGTATGGACAGGATTTCTCCTCTCTGTTGAGGGCAGAATTTCTATTTTTTGGTCCCTGTCGGCTGTCTGGGTTCAATTGTGTTCCCGCCGGTCCTTTTATCGGGCACCTTTCTTTCGTACTTGGGAGTGTTCTTCTACTTTCTGCATCTGTTGAGTTCACCTTTTTCTTCTACTACTCTCTCCTCTGTTATACCCAGGACTGTTCCTTGTGGGCAATGCCTTTTGCCCAAGCATATGGTGCATTTTCGTAGCCGTTACACTCACACCCGAGGAGATAGGGAACGCTGTCGTTTGGGGCCTCTCGACATGACTGCATCTGGTGAGAGTTATACCCCTCTGTGGAGGATGTACAGTCTTTTTCTGTGGTGGATACTGCAGGAGCTGTTGAGTTGTCTGGTGAAGAGATGCCTGGTTCTGGGACTGTGGTCCCTCTCCAGTCGACATCTGAGGCTGACACTAGGGTTGTGACTTCTCCTTTGGAGCCGAGCTAGGTCGCTCTCTCCCCATTTCCAACAGTTTCAACAGCTCCCGTTGTATCTACTGCTACATCTGTTCCGTCTGCAACATCATCGGTCACCGTTTCAGCTGGCCTTGGCTTATGCCTGCAGGGGTCTGCAGTGATGCATGTCTGGTAGTGTGGATGTGGGGTATCAGGCTCAGCCTTCCCTGACCTCAACTCGGCGAGGTCGGAATGGGCTGCTGACCGAACCCTCTGCTGTGGCCTCTCCGCTGTTGAGCACAGCAGTTTTATCCCTGCAGGGGTCTGCAGAGATGTCTGGTAGTGTAGACGTGGGGTATCGGCCTCAGCCTTCCCTGACTTCAACTCAGGGAAGTCGGAAGGGGCTGCCGACCGAGCCCTCTGCTGTGGCCTCTCAGCCGTTGAGCACAGCAGTTTTATCCCTGCAGGGGTCTGCAGAAATGTCTTGTAGTGTAGATGTGCGGTATCGGCCTCAGCCTTCCCTGACTTCAACTCGGCGAAGTCGGAAGGGGCTGCCGACCGAACCCGCTGTTGTGGTCTCTCAGCCATCAAGCACCACAGTTTACTCATTGGATTCGGATGTTCATGGTGGGGCCACTATGAATTCCATGCCGTTTCCATCCACTCACTCTGGTCCCATGGCTAGTTTTGCAGGACCAACGCCTTTTGTGCAGCCTGGACCTTCTGTCCCTCAGAGGTCCACGGCGACTCTCCAACCTACAGCCAGCTGGAGCAACCTGCTTCTGGGCACCTTCGACCGTGCCAGTCGGTACAGGTGGTTGAAGCATTTTCTAAGCTGAGTTCAAAGGCTATGAAAACTTTTTTGCCTCCAGTGCGTTATCGTTCCTACAATTCCACCAATCCATCAGTCTGCCAGACTTTGTCATGGATCAGGTCTCCACCTCCCTCGGGCTTTCCAAGCCCAAGTCGGTTGTTTTTCCTATGGCAACTCTGGAGTCCCTGTTGGGCTTATCGAGAGAGATGCTGGGCATGCTTTCTCTCTCGGATCACGTCGTCTCTGCTTTAGCTGCTTATCTGCCTCCAGATAAGTTTGACGACGTAAGCTCCTTTGCGTGTGCTTTCCAAGGTGCTCATGCAATCGCATGCCTGTAACACGGAATTAGTTCACAGGGACACTGTTTTGGACACATGCTGTTCCCTTCCTGAAGGGCAGCGCACTGCTCTTTGATATGCTTCTTCGGCAGGTCCGCAACTATTCCATGGTTCGGTCCAGAATGATGTCCTACATCATTCCATAGATCAGCTGCTGTGTCGTCAGCTTGATCAGCCTGCTGTTGGAGGCAGGGGCCGTCCAAAGCCTAACACGCGCCCTTCTGCTTCTTATGCGAAGCCAAGGGCTGATCCTCCTGCCGCTGCTTCTCTTTACTCACAGGGTAAGGGTAGGCGTCGGCAGTAGTCACCTAGATTCGTCCCATGTTGAGGCATCCAACTCTGTCGAGAGTGCCTCTTCCAACACAAGTTCCTTTAGACGTTACACGTTGGGAACTTTTGATCACAGAGATAGGCAATCTGTCAAAGGGGGCAATCGAGGTCGTCAAGAACATTCATTCAGTGGGATTTTATTCCTGCCTGTTCTTGTTTCCGAAGTAGGGCAGCTGACTCCAACCAGTTAACGATCAGAGTATCCTGAACCAGTCTATCATTGCTCCTAAGTTCAGCATGGAGACTTTCAGGCCGGTTTGCCACTCCATTCACCAGGGAGTTTTCGCGTCCAGCATCGACCTGCAAGACGCTTACTTCCACATTCCGATTCATTGGACATCGCGAAAGTATCTCAGGTTCGCTTTTCTGGGGCGAGTTTACCAGTTCCAGGCCATGCCCTTCGGCCTCAACCTGGCTTCTTGGGCCTTTATCCGACTGATGTCGAATGTGTTAGCCTTACATCGCAAACACTCCAGGGTGACTACTTCGGCATATCTAGACGATATCCTCCAGAGGCATTCCAGTGCTGCCTTTCTGGAGTCAGATGTCGACACACTGTTGAGCCTGCTCACATCGCTAGGGTTCAGAGTCAATGAGGAGAAGTCAGACCTTGTCCCTTCTCAGGCGTTTTGTCATCTGGGGATGGTCTTCCGTACTCAGCTGAATATGGTGACGATTTCCCGGGCAAGGGCTGTGATTCTCTCAGCTTTTGCCCTGACTCTGTCCCAGTCCACGTCCTTGACAGCTCAGAGTCTTCTCCGGCTGCTTGATCTCTGCAGTTTGGTGAAGGATCTCCTTCCTCTAGGTTGGCTGCATGTCAGAAACTCTCCAACACTTTCTGCTCAGTCCTTGGAGGCCGAATGTTGATCCTCTAGATCTGGTGCTTCAGTTACCGTCTTCATCATCACCTTCTCCCCTGGACAGATGATCAGTGGATTATGCAGGGAGTTCTGTTGGACTTACCCACCCACGTCCGTCCATGTTCGGACAGCAGTCGGCGGTCTCGGATGGGGTGAGATGTTGGATCCTCTAGGTCTTTCCCTTCACGGGGCATGGGACCAGGATCAAGCAGCTCTTCACATCAATCAGAAGGAGCTTCTTCTTCTTCTTCTGAGTTTTCGGCGGTGGATCCCCCACCTTCCGAATCACCAGGTCCTTCCGTTGTCCAACAATTTAACAGTGGTTGTTTACATTCGGAACCAGGGCGACACACACTCTGTTCCCATGTACGAATTGGCTCGGGATCTTCTACTGCTCGCTCAGGATGTCAACGTCGGAGTGGTGGTTTGTCACATTCCAGGTCGTCTGAACATCCTAGCCGACTCCCTGTCCTGATGGGGCAGGGTCATTTCCACTGAGTGGATGCTCCACAGGGCAGTGTTCCAGTCCCTTTGCGATCTCTGGGGTCGTGGTATACAGAGTCCTTTTGAGGTTTAGAATCAAGTTTGTTCAAGAGAAGTTTGTCAGGCATTATTTGCCTTCGTTATGGGAGGGGCAAAAATTTTGGCCACGCCTAAAATTTCTATTTTCAGAACCATCAGGTCAATTTGAACCAAATTTGACATGAGATGATAATGGGTCATAAGTAGTTGATTGATGCAAAAAAAAATTTTCTCATTGCCTCGTGGGAACCTCGGGAGCTAAAAATAGGAAAAACCTTAAAACTGCCATATCTCCAAAACTACATGGCACAGAGAATTCTTATTTTGTATAAAGCTTACTTTTATCCAGTAGAATAGAATGGTTAAAAAAAATCCATATCGGTTGGATCACAAGGTACTTTTTTCAGGACTTTTGAAAAAGTGCTGAGTCAGCACTTTTTAACACTGTAGGCAGTGGGAAAAAGATTAAAAAATCTTCTTCTCCAGATCCAGCAGGCAGAATCTTTTGATATTTGGTATGCAACATTGTAGGGTGGATCTGATTCAAGTTTGTTCAAATCAGCCCCCTGGGTTCATATTTGGGCTCAGTATAGGAGCCCGATTTCGAGCTTAGTGCATTTCAGGCAAATTTCTTTAAAAATATTCTCCAGATCCAGCAGGCAGAATCTTTTGATATTTGGTATGCAACATTGTGGGGTGGATCTGATTCAAGTTTGTTCAAATCGGCCCCCTGGGTTTATATTTGGGCTCAGTGTAGAAGCTCGAATTCGAACTTAGTGCATTTCAGGCAAATTTCTTAAAAAATCTTCTTCTCCAGATCCAGCAGGCAGAATCTTTTGATATTTGGTATGCAGCATTGTGGGGTGAATCTGATTCAAGTTTGTTCAAATCGGCCCCCTGGTTTTATATTTGGGCTCAGTATAGAAGCTCGAATTCGAACTTAGTGCTTTTCAGGCAAATTTCTAAAAAAATCTTCTTCTCCAGATCCAGCAGGCAGAATCTTTTGATATTTGGTGTGCAATATTGTGGGGTGGATCTGATTCAAGTTTGATCAAATCGGCGCCCTGGATTCATATTTGGGCTTACTATAGAAGCCCGAATTTGAACTTAGTGCATTTCAGGCAAATTTCTTAAAAAATCTTTTTCTCCAGATCCAGCTGGCAGAATCTTTTGATATTTGGTATGCAATATTGTGGGGTGGATCTGATTCAAGTTTGTTCAAATCGGCCCCCTGGATTCATATTTGGGCTCAGTATAAAAGCACTAATTCGAACTTAGTGCATTTCAGGCAAATTTCTTCAAAAATCTTCTTCTCCAGATCCAGCAGGCAGAATCTTTTGATATTTGGTATGCAACTTTGTGGGGTGGATCTGATTCAAGCTTGTTCAAATCTGCCCCCTGGGTTTTTATTTGGGCTCAGTGTAGAAGCTCGAATTCGAACTTAGTGCATTTCAGGCAAATTTCTTCAAAAATCTTCTTCTCCAGATCCAGCAGGCAGAATCTTTTGATATTTGGTATGCTACATTGTGGGGTGGATCTGATTCAAGTTTGTTCAAATCGGCCCCCTGGGTTTATATTTGGGCTCAGTATAGAAGCTAGAATTTGAACTTAGTGCATTTCAGGCAAATTTCTTTAAAAATCTTCTTCTCAAGATCCAGCAGGCAGAATCTTTTGATATTGGGTATGCACCATGGGGGGTGAGATTCTAGTTTGTTCAAGCCATGTCCCTAGGTCCATATTTGGACTCACTGTTGGAGCTTGAATTGTAACTTCGTTCAAAATGAGGAATTTTCTTTAAAAATCTTCTTCTTCAGATCCAGCAGTTGGAATGTTTGGATATTTGGTGTGCAGCATCCTTAGGGGTGGGGGGGGGGGGGGAGGTGGGGGGGGGGGGAGATTCAAGTTTGTTAAAGCCAAGTTCCTGTGTTAATATATGGACTCCCTGTGGGAGCCCGAATTATAACTTAGTTCAATATGAGGAATATTCTTTAAAAATCTTCTTTTTTTTTTTAGATCCACTGGTCAGAATCTTTGGATATTTGGTATAAGCTTTTCTTAGGAAGAGCAGATGCAACTTGTTGAAATCAATTCTCTGAGTTGATATTTAGGCTACCATGTCAGGTGAGCACCCTCAGGCCCCTTGGGGTCTCTTGTTTATTAAGGGATTTCATTGTAACTTGGTAGGATAACTTGGTATCATATCTAGATGAGATTCTCCTATTTTGGTCATGATCGGTCAAACGTGACTGCCAAACTGTCACATGACCTAGATTCCTTTTGCAAAGTCTACGAATTATATTTATGATGGGATTTCATTGTAATTTGGTAGGATGACTCGTTTAGGAATAATTTTACTGTAACTTGGCAACCTTGGTTGACATACATTAACTGTGAGGGACACATTAACCCAGGCCTCAATTCTTCAGTACAGTCTACACCTCAAATTATTCTTTTTAAAAACAATGCATATGGGAACATAAATGAACATATTCTAAATTATCACAATTCTTGTCTTATTTTGTAATCCTTTCATAAACTTTTAACATTATCCTTTTCATCAAAAACTACACACAGTCAAGCTAAGCTGCAGTGCAGACATGTTAACTCTCCTGGAGTGCCCGGGAAAATACCAAAATTTCAGTGCAGTTCCCGGCCTCCTGGACAGGAGTCTGTTTTGGACCAAAAATCCTGGAAAACAATGTTGAATATTTCTTTCCCGTTGTAACTTGTGAAATGTTTGGAGTCAAATCACATGCATTTCAAACTCTGGTAAAAACTCACAAAGCAGTAAAATATGGATTTAAGTTAAATTTATTTAAGAAAAGGTTTTTTTATGATATATAAATTAACTGTATTCATGTTTATTTCTGTTTTTTTCTCTTTGTTATCAGAGATTCGTGATCAGTGTCGAAGTGAAAATAGGTGACTTACTTTCAAAAATTGAAAACTCCACCTTCAATACAGTTTTTTGGTAAATAAAATAAATGAAAAGGAATTAAATAATATATATTTATTCATAGAATAGCTTTAATCCTCATCCCTTTTCCAAATCAAAACGTAAATAACACCTTGACCTCAACTATTTAACACAGCTTAAAAATAGGTTAAAGTCGCTTAGGATGCCAAAAAATTATGACTGCATATTTATACACAATGCACTTTCTTTTCTAACACTACATTTATTCCATTGTGCTGACTACAGAACTGTTAACTGTTGGCCATCTGTACCCAGAAAATTTTGAATGGAATTGAAAGAAAAAAAAATGCTTCAATGATGAAAAGAAAAGTTTTGTGCAGTGCACAAGCGTCCGCACATTCAAGAAGGATTTTGATAAAGATACTTTCCAAGTACTAATCTTCTTTCAGTGACTGAACATTAGGAAATCTTTTCCTATTAACATTTCCAGACTTGGGAAATTATTAGCTTAGTAGACTTTGATAAAAGCAAACCACAGGTGCTGGTGCTTTGTGGGAGGGCATGAAGAAGAGGATGGCAATGAAGAGGATGGTGGGGGGGGGGGGGGTGGCGGGTGGAGGGTCAAATCAACAATTATTTTATGATTTTTTAACATAGCATAAATTCATCGGCATAATTGACAACTAGATCTGGATATAACCTGGTGTTAATGGTGGTCCATGAGATGAAAATTTGCTAGTTTTTTCTTTTGTTTTGTCCCCGCACACACTTTTCCCTGAAATCCATCCCATTTTCCTGAAAATCACCCTCAGGTTCCCTGAGAAATTATTCTGGTGTTAACATGTCTGCTGCAGTGTCATATACACTTTCATTTCCATCAACAGAGGTTTTCATACAACTTACTCGAGAGTACCTACAGTGCATATACAGCATATGCCAGGCGCTTCAGAGCTCCTTTGAAAGTGAGGGGGCTGAAGTGTAAGTGCTGAATCCAGAACCCTCTCCTTGAAAATTATGTGAAAAATAATGTGACTTTAGAAGTAATCTGGGTGGTTTTAGTCCTTTGGTGGACTAACAGCACTGATCCTGTGCCGAAAGCCCACTGATTCCCTAAAATCACCCAGATCGCGCAATAGTATTCCATTGTGTAGTCTAAGACACTTAGTTTAGGGTAGTAACTACAGTTAAAACTAGAAGTCCTGTCCCGTATTCTGCACTAATTTGAAATAATAGCGCATTAGGTTAGCACAGCAAATCACCAGAGAATTACATCTGATTCATGGTAGTGTATCGCGATTTCTGCAGAATAGTAACGTGCGGCGGCTGATTGATAATCAGTACATGTAACAGGCAATCAACGGTAATTATACCCCCACTTTCGAAGAAAATGGGGGTATACTGGATTACATGCGTCCATCCGTCCATCCGTCAGTCCGTGTGTGAGTCCATCCGAAACTATTCATAACTTAAGTAAATTATTATTTTTTATAATATTTGTTGGTCATAGGTATGCCCACACTAGTTATTTTTTTTTTTATTATTTTTTTTTCGATTACTTGTTCACTTAGAAATTGTGTCCGTCCGAGCCAAATTTTGTCTGTTGAGCCTGTATCTCGGGTATTGAATATTCTATTGCAATGAAATTTGCCATGAACACTGCTTATGGTATAGGCTTTAAAAAAAAGGATTCAATGATATTTCTCACATTCTCCGTTTTAGAGTTATCCTCCTTTTTTGACTTAGAAATTGTAGGAAATGGACATTATTTGTCTGTTCAGCCTGTATCTGAGGTATGGATTATCGGATTTCAGTGAAATATGGCATGCAGTTTGCCTATGACAAAGGCTTCTGCCTCATTGCATAAAACTTCCAAACACCAAACAATTTACCATACCTTTTGACTTAGAAATTGTTGGAAATTGTTGAAAACTTTCGAAGAAAATGGGAGGGGGGGGGGGCATACTGGATTGGAGTTATCAGATTTCACTGAAATATGGCATGCAGTTTGCCTATGACAAAGGCTTCTGCCTCATTGCATAAAACTTCCAAACACCAAACAATTTACCATACCTTTTGACTTAGAAATTGTTGGAAATTGTTGAAAACTTTCGAAGAAAATGGAAAGGGAGGGGGGGGGGGTGTATACTGGATTGCGTCCATCCATCTGTGCATCCATCCATCAGTCCGTACGAGAATATTTAAGTCTCGCCTCCTTCTGACATAAGGTGGCAATTAAATATTAGAATGCAGATACTCAGAGGACGAGATGATGTTCATTCATCTATATTCCCCCTTTTATCAATCCATTTCGCGACAATATAAAAAATATTGAAAAACGCTTGTTGCGTGATTTTTGTTTTCGAAGATTAATGAAGATCATGCAGGTTGATTCAAGAATTCTAAACATTGAGAAGGTGGAAGTAATGACGTTTTCATTTCAAGAATTTTAGCCTATTATCAATCGCAGCTGTTCTTATGGAGGAACTATATGGGAGGGGCAAGCGTGGTTGGAAACAAAGAACGCTCTCCACAGAATACCCAATTGACAATGTATCGAAAGTGTTGCGAGCGAATTACGAAGTCGGAATGCTCAGCTATTTAAAAATAAAGTTTCAATTTCAAGAGATAGTTGGTGTTCTGTAAAAAAATATGCATTTGGGAGAAAGCTGAACCAGAAATTAATTATTAACTGGGAATTTTGAAAATCAAATCAGCAAAAAGACCCCCACATTCCCTTTCCTCAGCAGAACCCTCAAGTCCTCATGATCCATATCCCTACATAGATGGAAGCATGGGTAGCAAACTGCCATTTCTTTTAGATAGACTTCACAACCCTTCCTTCTCGTGCAAGATTCATTTTTTTAATAAACAGGTAAAAAAAAAAGTATTCTCAAAGTTGTGTGGATGGCCAATGTCATCTTCGATCAACGTGTGTTAAACAGGGTTAACATTATTAGTTAAGGAAGGTTGTGTTAAAAATGCTGATGCGTAATTATTTTATCCATCAAGGCTGGGCTTAATATATCTGGAAAAAATATGCGTTTTTTGAACTGTACAAGACGTGAATAAGCTTTGAAAACAGTCCTGTCAAAATACTAAGCTCCCATTTTATGACTTCAATTAGGAAATGGGTTACTTCACAACAATTAGGTGTCAAATTTATATTTGTTCTTTTATCATCAGTGATTAAGAATTAATGATGAAGAGTGATTGAAAAGACCTGATCCTGAGAAAAATCAGTTTGGGAAAAAAAAAATTAAATTAAAAAAACAACTCATTTTTTTCCGGCTGCGTTATTTGTTTACAGAGATGGGAAATTTTGAGAAATTAAATATTTCTAAATCAGCAGGCTCACTCTGTGTTCTAAAAAAAAAAAAATCCCAGATTTTCACAAATCTTTTTGAAAAATAAAGGAATTTTTACAAATACTTTCTCATACTTGTTACTAGTAACATTAAGGCTTATTTTTTTAGTTGTTGATGTGATGTATTTTTGTTGGGATTAAAAAATGTTTTTCCACAACTCCTCTTTAACCAATGAATGTATTTCAATTACAATTTCAGTGATTCTTCATTACATAATGCCATTTTTCACCTCCTATTTTATTTTTTGATCTGATGTATTTTTATTAGCCCACCTACTTCTATTACAAGTGGTGAGCTTATATGATGACCTCGGGCGTCGGCATCCGGCGTGTCCAATATTGTAAGATTTAATGTTAAGGTTATTTTTTCAAAGATCACTGGCCTCAGGCCTTTCATATTGCATATGTACGTTGTTGGCGACTATCAGCACCTTTAAAGCCGAACGCCTTGACGGATAGACACCAAATTTTTCAGTTGTTGATTTTATACACCAGTTTGAAAAACGGGACATATTATGTGAATGGTCTCTCCACCCGTCTGTCTGTATGTCCATCCATGGACACATTTCGTTTCCGGACGATAACTTTAGTTGTAATGGATTGAGTTTAGTTAAATTTGGCATGTGGATTTAGTATGACAAAATACAGGATGGGTTCGATTTCCATTTCTAGCGGCCTATTTGCAGTAGAGTTATGGCCCTTTATTTATGGGAATTTAGCCCAACTTTTCATTTCCGGACGATAACTTTAGTTTGCCATGACCGATTTATTTCAAATTTTCAGTTTTTTGTTTTTGACCACAAAATACAGCTCAAGTTCACTTTTGACCACAATCGCATATACCTTTCCAGAGTTATTCCCCTTGAATGATTGCAAATTTGTGGATTTTGTGGTTTCCGGATGATAACTTTAGTTTGCCTTGACCGATGTTTTTCAAACTCTCAGATTTTGTTCTTGACCACAAAGCACAGCTCAAGTTCACCTTTGGCCATAATCGTATGAACCGTTCCATAGTTATTCCCCTTGAATGATTGCAAATTTTTGAATTATGTGGTTTCCGGATGATAACTTTAGTTTGTCTTGACTAATTTGTTTCAAATTCTCAGATTTTGTTTATGACCACAAAGCACAGCTCAGGTTCATTTTTGGCCCAAATCGCATGTACCTTTCCAGAGTTATTCCTCTTGAATTTGTGCATTTTGTGTTTTCCGGATTATAACTTTAGTATGGCCTAACTGTTGGACATAGAATGCATCAAATATTTGGTTTCCGGATGATAACTTTTATTATTTTTGTTCCGATTGGTTCAAAACTTGATTTGTTGTTTAATCACAACAAAATACAGGTCAAGTTCGAATATGGGGTTGGTCCAAACAATTTTCACCCTCACCCCCATCCTTACCCCAACCCTTCAAAAATACAAAACGGGCATATATTGTCCCACTACGCGGTGCTCTTGTTTAACCCTGATACTATGACTTTCTTTCAAATTTCACCTACAATTTTCAGCCAAAACTTGTAAGAATTTGCATTTAGGTGTTGTAAGAATTTGCGTTAAAGTCAGCTTTTGTGCAGATTGTGCTGCTTTAACTTCTCATTACTATTGATTTTCATATTTCAATAACAACCGTACGTATTAACCCGACTGTATGCAGAAATTTAACTGCAATTTCTTCTTCTAAAATAAATTTATGAAAGCCTTTCCTAATTCTTATTTATGATTTAATATCTGGCCTCACGATTCATATTCTTAATCCTAAACATTTCTAAAAGAAAAAAATGTTTTTATATCCAATGATTCTATGTTGAATTGATATATAATAAATGCAGAAATTTAGACTTTCCAAAGCCATCACATAAACCACATTAATCATTTGATGCCTAGTTAATGATTTATGTTAACTAAATATTAGGCATGTTACATTAGAACGACATTATCAAGCGTGAAGGTAGGTGAGCGTTGGGATGTAACATCCCTCTTGTTTTCATTCATTGTCACCACTAATTTTCCAGGCGAACCTGATTCGAAATGATATCGACTGATGTTCAAGTCCAGTTACAACACATTTCTTTTCGTAATGATATATATCAGAGATAAAAGTTAATGACCTCAGCAGTAGCGCACTACATTCTGCGTTACATAGCACAGAAGTCATCGCATGTTTAACTAGGTTTTCTTGACTTTTCTTCACTCAACGTGACAGGACTTCTAGTTTTAACTGTACTCTGCCACGAACACTAATTAGGATAACTGTGACCCAGAAGAAAGATCTTTGGTATTAAAGATGACAAGCAGAATAGTAATAAGCAATTAAGCTCATTTTGTTACTAGTTTCAAATATTGGAAGCATTGTTGGCAAAAGAAGATGGTGATAGCTGGGTGGGTGGGATGGTGGGGAGGTGGGGGGGTTGGTGTTGTAACCCCTCTGGCTCTGCAACCACTGTATGTACACATGCTGACTATTTGAAAAGCTTCAACTCCCACTTTTTATTAACCCTTTACCTAACACAAGTAGCAGATGACACTTGTGAAAATATTTTGTTAGCCCTTTACCCAATAGGTTAAAGTCGCTTAGGATGCCGAAAAATTATGACGGCATATTTATACACAAAACCCACCAGCACTATTCACAAAAATCACCATTCAATTTTCATTTTCTGTCTAAAAAACATAGCTTGTGATCTCTCATTGGAACAAACTGATTGAGCTTGTTCCAATGAGGGGTCATAAGCTATGTTTTTGAGGCAAAAATTGAAAAAAACTAATTATTCAAGGATTTTGTTTGCAAGTATCATCTGCCTTTCATGTTAAGTAAAGTGTAAATAGCTAAAAATGTTCACTTTCCTCTTCACAGTCATAGCTTATGCCCTCTTATTGAAACAGGTTAAACAAGCTCATTGTAATAGGGCTTTTTAGCCAGCAATGCACCAGTTATCCCTAAACCATTTACCCAACATAACGCCAAAACCGGCCAGAAATTCACCAATTAATTTTCATTATTTTTTCATTTTTTAGCTCAACTTGACAAAGTCAAGCTGAGCTATTGCCATCACTTCTCGTCCGTCGGCATACGTCAGTACTTTAGTACGTACGTCCACAATTTCCTTTGGCACACCTCACAGGTCGCATTTATGATCAGATCGCTTTGAAACTTGGTATGCTTGTTTGAGGTGACCTCTAGATGGGAGTTATCGATTTTTTTCAATTTCCGTCAAAAAATGTTGCTGCGGCCATCGTTCTTAGAACTTAGTTTAGTCTGAAGACCTCAATATTTCCCTTTGGCACACCCTACAGGGCACATTTATGATTGGATCGCTTTGAAACTTGGTATGCTTGTTTGGGGCAACCTCTAAATGGGAGCTATCGATTTTCTTCAATTTCCGTTAAAAAATGTTGCCGCGGCCCTACATTCTTAGAACTTAGTTTAGTCAAACCTCAATATTTCCCTTTGGCACACCCTACAGGGCACATTTATGATTGGATTACTTTGAAACTTGGTATGCTTGTTTGGGGTGACCTCTAGATGGGAGCTATCGATTTTCGTCAGTTTCCGTCAAAAAATATTGTCGCGGCCAACGTTCTTAGAACTTAGTTTAGTCAGACCTCAATATTTCCCTTTGGCACACCCTACAGGGCACATTTATGATCGGATTGCTTTGGAACCTGGCATCCTTGTTGAGGTGATCTCTAGATGGGAGCTATCGATTTTCGTCCATTTCTGTCAAAAACTGTTGCCTCGGCCAACGTTCTTAGAACTTAGTTTAGTCAGACCTCAATATTTCCCTTTGGCACTGCCTACAGGGCACATTTATGATTGGATTGCTTTGGAACCTGGCATGCTTGTTGGGGTGACCTCTAGATGGGACCTATCGATTTTCGTCCATTTCTGTCAAAAACTGTTGCCGCGGCCAATGTTCTTAGAACTTAGTTTAGTCAGACCTCAATATTTCTCTATGGCACACCCTACAGGGCACATTTATGATCGGATTGCTTTGGAACCTGGCATGCTTGTTGGGGTGACCTCTAGATGGGAGCTATCGATTTTCTTCCATTTCAGTCCGTCAAAATATGTTGCTGTTGGCAACGATCTTTGAACTTAGTTTAATCAGGCATCAATATATTCCTTTGACATGCCATAAAGGGCACATTTATGATCAGATTGGTTTGAAACTTTGTATGCTTGTTCGGGGTTACCTCAAGATGGGAGCTATCGATTTTCGTCAAAAAATGTTGCCTCTGGCAATGACCTTCGATGAACTTAGTAAAAACTTAGTGCAGTTAAGCATCAACATTCCCTTTGACACACCCTGCAGGGCACATTTATGATTGGATCACTTGCAAACTTGGTGTGCTTATGTGGGGTGACATCTATATGGGAGCTGTCGATTTTCTTCCATTTCTGTCAAAAAATGTTGCCGCTGACCTTTGAACTTAGTTTAGTCAGACCTCAATATTTCCCTTTAACACACCCTTTAGGGCACATTTATGATCGGATCACTTTGAAACTTGGTATGTGTGTTCGGGGTGACCTCTATATGTGAGCTATTGCTCTTTGTTCATTTCCATAAAAAATTATTGTCGTTATCACCAGCCTTTGAACTTACTGCATTTGTGCATCAACGTATCCCTTTTTGAACTCTCTGCAGGGTATATTTATGAATTTCCATAAAAAAAACCCAAAAAACCATTTGTGCATTAACATCTTCCTTTGGCATGCCTCAGAGGGAACATTCATTATCAGGTTGTTTTGACACTTTGTAAGCTTATGCAGGGTGACAAAGATAGGAGCTATTGATTTTCTTTTCATTTCCATCAAAAACTGTTGCTGTTAGCAACAATCTTTGAATTTATTGCATTTGTGCATCAACATTCTTTGACATGGCCTGCAGGTCACATTTATCATAGGATTGTTTTTGAACTTGGTGTGCTCATTTGGCAAGACCTTTAGATAAGAACTATTGATTAGCATTCATTTCTATGAAAAAAAGTTGCCATTTACAATAACCTCTGAACATACTGCATTTGTGTATCAACATTCTTCCTTTAGCCGGTCTTACAGTTTACCTTTAAAAATACATGGATTACTCTGACGTTGTGCACACACAATGCTGTTATGTTGAAATTTCATCAAATAACATTGAAACCAATGATCTTCAATTTTGCCATTTCATTTATAACTTAACAAGTTCAAGTTTGTCAAGTTGAGCTACAGTGTCATTGACACCTTCATTTTCTCAAAAACATGGGTTATAGCTTGTCAAGCTCGTTCCAATGAGGGGTCATAACCTATGATTTTGAGACAGAAAATGAAAAAAAATAGTTATTCAAAAATTTTGTTTGCAAGTGTCATCTACTTTTCATGTTAGGTAAAGGCTTAACAAACATGTCTGAGGTATGACACTTGTTACATTTTATGAATATTAAAGACAATTTTTTTTATCTCAAAAACATACATTCCTTGGAACAATCTCTGGGCTCGTTTCATTGAGGGAAGATAAACAATGTTTTAGAAGCAAGTATTGGAGTATAATCAGATTTGAATTATGATTTCTGTTAACCCTTTACCCAATGAATCGCCCACATCCACCCGCGTAATATGCAAATTCATCAGTTGAAAAAATATTATTTTTCAAAAAATTAAAAAAAAATGATATTTAAAATAATAAATTTTGATATTGTCTGCGTTGGGTAAAGGGTTAATATCCTTGCCAGATGTGGCCGATTCATTAGATAAAAGATTAACAAAATAAACCATTTGTAGTATCTCATTAGAATGAACACAGTAAACAGCTTATTATGTCCCCTCCTGAGGGGGATATGTAGTAAAGAGCTACATTTGCATGTTTGTAAGTTTGTCCGTATTGCAACACATTTGCTGCTCCAAAGTCAAAGCATTTTAGTGTATGAGATAACTAAGTCAAAGATCTATATTTGTGTTGCAGATCATCACAGAAGTGACATGACCGATGTTGACAGTAATTATTCCATCTATTCAAGTTCTGTTCCTATCAGCGTACCAGCATGGAGAAATCAAGCCCCATTTTCACAGGACCCGGCATTGGATAATGATGTAATGATTATTGGTTTACTTTACTTCATAACTGCCATTAATAATCAAGATGAAACTTAAAACATTAATTTCTCAATTAGTAGATTTAGAATTGAGTAGTTTTACTATTTTTCAGTCCACCTAAGCAAAGCTCAAGAGGAGTTTTACTGACCACTGTCTATCCATCATCTGCCTTGAACTTTACATTATCAACTTCTCCTAAAAAACAGAACCTTTTATGTGATGAAGGCAGACACGGTTGACCATTGTATTCAGTAACTTCCTCATCACTCCTTATCGACAGTGGACAGTTAACCTGTAATTATTCAAATGGTCAACTGGTTTGGGAATTTTCTAACCATGTGGACCTGACAACTATTTTTAAGTGAAATCTATTTCAAAAGCAAATTGGGATTTACAGTTACTGTCTGAAATCAACTGAAAAGTTTAGGATGTAAAACTGAAACATACAAAAATACAGTTGGTAGCAAAATTAAGGCTATATCTAGGTAACAATCTTTATAAAACTTCTTGATATTCTGAATTTCTACTAATCTTTGAATAACACAGGTATATTATACATGAAAACAAAGGCTTATAATCTGAATAAATGCATGTCATCTACTGGTACTAAACTAGCAGAAGTAGGTTTCATTGATTCCCGAAAGTCGGCTACTGCATTTTGGTGAGAACTGTCCACAAAGGCAAATTATATCAAAACCATCTGTGGCTGAAGTTACCTAAGATATCCAAGAACAGGCAACATTTCAGGAATTGTAGGTCTTCGGACAAACATAAGCATGTGGATGTAAGGTCGCAACATACATATGTGGTTTTCACTGACTTGTTCCTTTTGTATCTAATACTGCTGCTGAATTACAATGCACACTCCCTGATGACATTTAATAAAACGTGATGCCAATTGTGTGCCTTCTTGGGATTGGGTGCCAGTACTTACTACTTCCAGGGATGCAAGTACAATCTCTTATGTTCTCCACGACCCACATAATGGGTTTGTTTATTCTGTGGATTTGGCTATACATAAACTTTAAAATCCACAAAGTATTGTATTATGGATTTTCAAAATATAACCCACTTGTTGTTTTCTAAACACTGTATCAGGTCTTTGACACATTTATTTTGGAGTATGAGTGTTGTGATTGTAACAGCTGTATGAACTGACTTTTATGAGTGTTTTAATTTATCAGACTTTCCTCCTTTAATTAACTGGTTGAGTGCTGGAAGCCCATATTTGGGCTTTACTCCCAAGTGCAGATACTGCAACTGAAAGGCTTCACACTCTGTGGATGGCCTTCATATTATCTTTGAAGATAAACTATTTAGTTTGAAGGGAATTTCCTTGTAATGATTTATGCAAGAGTGCCTAGGCACTCTCCCATTAACCCTTTACCCAACGTAACGGCCAAAGCCGGCCAGCGCTATTCTCAAAAATCGCCAATTAATTTTCAAAATATTTTCATTTTTTGTCTCAAAAACATAGGTTATGACCCCTCGTTGGAACGAGCTCATTCCAACGAGGGGTCATAACCTATGTTTTTGAGACAAAAAATGAAAAAAATTAATTATTCAAGAATTTTTTTTGCAAGTGTCGTCTGCTTTTCATGTTAGGTAAAGGGTTAATTGTTATAAGGCAAAGACTTGTGAACAAATTTTGACATTGCACTCTACCAGTTGAAAATGCACTTTTGCATGCAATAAAAAATAAATGTTATCAAAGTATCCATGTAAATATCTTTTCTGAAGTCAGTTTTGAAGAAATCGTTCAGATATGATCAGTTTTGGTCAGACTCAGTACATAGGTGTACCTTCATTGAGGTCAAGCATATTAAATTTTTTACAATTAAAATAATTTATGCATATGGAGTAGCCAGGTTGTTCAATGATCAAAATCGAGCTGAATCATCTCCTACACTGTCAACTATTGGTTAATGAACATACAAAGTACATGTTTTCTGAATAAAATATTCACCATCTTAAAGATTTGTAAGGATAAAATGTTCATCAGTTTCTTATCAACCGTATCACAATTGTTTACAACAGGCTTGCACTACAGTGGAAGCCCTAACTTGGAAGTACACTCTCTATTTTTGTTCATTCTCAAACAAATTGGGAGAGAAAAAATGGTGCAAAAGCAATATGAAAAAATAAGCCCAAACTGGACCGAGTGCAACCTGTGCACACCCAGTAGGGATGCTTTCCTCTGTTCCAGTACCACGGCCAGTGTATAGACATATAACCAACATGTCATTATGTCTCCCCTTCCCAGAAGGGAGACATATTTGTTTTAGTGCATATTCTTCTTCTTCTTCTTCTTCTTCTTCTTTCTTCTTCTTCTTCTTCTTCTTCTCATACAAACTTTGTCCGGGCCATAACTTTTTTGTCTTTTGACCTACACCTTAGATACTTGGCATGTGGATGTATCACTGAGCCGGTGTGCAGTGTACCATAGTGACCTTCATGTGACCTTGACCTTTGACCTGAAGGTCAGATTTATGTGTTTTTTTAAGGGAAACATCACACAAACTTTGTCCGGGACATAATTTTTTTGTCTTTTGACCTACACCTTAGATACTTGGCATGTGGATGTATCACCATGAACCGGTGTGCAGTGTACCATAGTGACCTTCATGTGACCTTGACTTTTGACCTGAAGGTCAGATTTATGCGCCTTTTTAAGGTAAACTGTCTGGACCAGAACGTTTTTGTATTTCGAGTCAGGCTTTAGATATTTGGCATGTGGATGTATCACCATGAGCCGGTGTGTAGCATACCATTGTGACCTTTATGTGACCTTGACCTTTGATCTGAAGGTCAGATTTGTGCTTTTTTCAAGGAAACTTTGTCCAGACCAAAATTTGTTTGTCTTTTGAGCCAAGCCTTAGATATTTGGCACGTGGATGTATCACCATGAACCGGTGTGTCACATACCATTGTGACCTTCATGTGACCTTGACCTCAAGGTCAAATTTATGTACTTCAAATAGGGAATAATTGTCCAGATCAGAACTTTTTTGTTTTTTGACCTAGGACATAGATGATTGGCATGTGGATGTATCACAATGAGACCACATGTTATCATGACCTTCATGTGACCTTGACCTCAAGGTCAAATTTATGTACATTAAATAGGGAGTAATTGTCCAGACCAGAATTTTTTTTTTTTTGGACATGTGGATGTGTCACCATGAAACCGCATGTCTGCTACCTTGATGAACTGCATGTGACCTTGAAAGGAAGGGGAGACATATGTTTTAGTGTGCTAAAACACTTTCTAGTTTTTTTTTAATTTCCGCCATCTTGTCAAGAAGCGTTTTGTGATTGCTCTCATCATTGATACCTTTGACTCATTATTGAAGATGATTGTGTTCTGTATTGTGGAATCCTAAAGCTGCTGCTTCACATCCAGACATACAGGGCTGTGTTTTTAATATTCTCTTTCTCGAATTATTCACCGTTTTTTTGTGTATATAATTCTCTGTACCGATTTTGTGCGCATTTTTGGGGTACCATGCTTCTTCGGTCTCTCATTGATGTTAACCCTTTGGGTTCTTTTGTTAAAGTTAGGTGTCAGCAGGGGCTGTTGAGGCAGCATATTTTTATACTAATAACCAATGGCCCAGACTAGCTGGTGCAAAGACGATATTATCAAGGGCCAAGCACAAATTTTGAACCCCCCAATCCCCAAAATTTGCATACAGTACCAAAAATTAAAAGTCCTATCTGGCCCTCCATACTTTTATGCATGTGCTGTAGTCAGGAAGAGACCGGAATTGGTGCCAACATCATTTCTTTGTTTGGCCCTAAAGCCAGTAAACAATGATCTGACATCTATGCTTTAAAATCTCCTTTTTTGAGGATGCCAGACACAAATCAATGCAAGAAGTGCTGAATCCAAGGATGATGGAAGTGAACAACAGTGGTTTCAAACGTTCAGGGCTGTAACTTTATAATAATTTTAAAAATTATTTCATGTTTCCCATTTTCAGGACATACGCCTGACATCATCATTCTTGATGATTAATCCACTCTTTGTTAAGTGTTCCTTCCCTATCTTTCCATGAATCCCTCCTGTTAAACTCCTAAGCTTTTTGGTTATTTTCTATTGAAATTTTTTATTAAATTTCTTTATTACAGAATATTATTCTGTTTCTTCCCCAGGGTTACATCCTCACCCTAGGAGTGTTAGGCCATTTAGTCTTGCATCTTCTATCTGATGTATCGTTTTTTCTTCGTATGAAGATCTAGCTTTGCATCTGATAGCATTTCAATTGGTTCTGACTTTGGGCCTTTCTGTGTGCCTGATATCTTGTTTACATTGACATTGTTTACATTGTCAACCTCCTCATATATCGGTAGTTTTTTATATTCTGTTACTGTAGAATTACTGTAGGATACATTGATTATTATTCCAGTAGTGTAGCTCATAAAATTTTGTCCACACTTAGGCTCTTTCGGGATGTCCTTGGGCTCATAATGTTCCCTTTAACTTAGGCATTTTCTTTCCTTCCCGAAACAGTCACGACAGGTGTCGGAGGCCTTCGGCCATATTAACGACACCATTTTCAACCTCTCTAGTGCTAAGAGGAAGGCGGTTTCTTATCAACATCTGCAATAAATATACCGTTTCTTGGACCATGTTCATTCAAAATGGTTGGAGAAGATGTCCAGAGAGCTCCTCTCCATTCAGAAGAGCAGGCTGTGTATTTAGATATGTCCCTACCTGCATCATTCAATATCCACTCAAAAGTGATGGGATGTGCTATTTCATCCAATAGAGCGAATCTGGATGCGATGTCCTATGCAGATCACCTTACCAGAGGTATGGCGCAACGTCTTAATGGGAAGAAATTTGAGGACGTTTGTTCCTCGCTTAGAGTTCTTTCCAGAGCAGTCATGTATGCCATGTACAACTTCGCACTGACAGTGGCAGTTTGGAGTTGATCAGACGTGATGCTGCCCTTGCACCGTCATCACTTATAGATGACAAAGTCTCCGAACCACAAGCTTTCGTTAGTCTATGAACAGGCTACAAGAAAGCTTTCAGTGCACTGCTACTGAAGTCTGCGTCTCAACAACATGCTTCAGCAGACCAGGGTAAGCAAGGCTGTTCCACTTCAAAATCAATTGAGGGAACTCCAAGAGGGTACAAGAAACCCTTTTTTTCTTACTCCGGAGGTTGTCAGTATAGCGACTGTTCCAGACTATAGGTCAGACGCCCCTAAGCCGATGGGTCGAAGTTCTTCTGGGGAGGATGTAGTTTCTCCCTTAAGCCTCGTAAGTCATACAAGTGATGGACAAAACCTCTATTGCTTGCCATTTGGCGGAAGGTTATCTTTGCGAGAAACTGGATAGAAGTCACGGAAGTTCAGTGTAGTCTTGGAAGGCCTGCGGCTATCATTCCGAGCTAAAAGCCCCACTTACAAGATGTCCGCATTGGACAAATCTTATTATAGGAAGCAATAGAGGTCGTCAAAAAAAGACTTCTGTTGCTTTCCACTAAGCGGAAGGTTATCAACCTTGCAAAAGGGGATGAAAATTACGGAAGATCAGTGAATGCGAATGTAGTCTCGGCAAGCCTGCAGCTATCAGTCCGAGCAAAGCTCCACTTGAGAAGTACGTGTTTGACAAATCTTCCAGCGAATTCTTCCTAGAGAGTGTCTCCTTGCAGAGGTGCAGGCTCTCCTATTGAAGAAAAGCAATAGAGGTCGTCGAAATATTCTCCTGGTTTTTCTCAAATCACCTTTTTCTCGTCCTGAAGCCAGACGGATAGTGCATAGATAGGCTGAGACAGCTGTCTTGTTAGGAATAGAGCCGTTAGAGGGAATAAGTACATCTTTTCCCTCTCGGTGTTGTACTCCTTGGCATCAAGACATTTAATGCCATTGTGGATGCCATAGTAGCCTTATGTACTGTTACAGCGGTCTTTTCTTATAATTAGCAGCTAAGTGTTGCAAGTCTCCATTTAGTGAGCTTTCAAAGGACGCATGTGACACAGATATGTCTTCACGTAGACAAAGACTCATAACTGTGTTGCTACCTTGAGATTTCTATCTCTTTGGGAATTATGGCTGTTAGAATAGCGGCTCGTCATTCGTTACCTTGCGCGATGATGGTTGTATGTATCTGTTTAGTGAGCTTTCAAGGTCGCTAGTTACACCAAGATATTTGTCTTCACGGAGAGGAAGACTTCTAGCTACATTAGCTAGGCTCTGACCACTGTCTTTTGGGAATAAAACCAATACAGGTAGAGTGCTTTTCGGTTTGTTTTCCGAGGTGTCATAGACTGGAGTCTTATTGTTTACACCATAGTAGCCTAGCTAGAATCATGAGTAATGTTTTTTCAGTAATTATGCAGTGACATAAATGAATTTATTCTCTCTTGGGACTACTGTCTCTTTTGGAATTTAGGGCTGTTAAAATAGGAGCTCTTCATTCCCTACCTGGCGAGACAATAGTTGTAAGTCTCCATACAGTAAGCCTTCAAGGTCGCAACTTGCACCGATATATCTGTCTTCATGGAGATGAAGACTTATAAGCATAGTCTAATGTTGTAAGTCTTCTTAGTGAGCTTCTAAGGCCGCAGTTATCAGCCTTTTTATTGACTTCATGTATAGGAAGACCTTTAGCTGCTTCAGCTAGGCTGAGTTCGTTGTCCTATCGGACATGATACCGTGTGTTAGAGGAGATTATTCTCTTCCTACCGGTATGGCTTGGTGTTAGTTATATGATGCGATAAGCTCTATTGATGACGCCATATTTACCTAGTGTGATTAATGAGCGTTTCTTCAAACGCATATACTTAACTCCTTCTCAGGAACATATTTCCTGATATCAGACTGAACGTAAGGAGTTCATCTAGAATTTTATGATCGGGTGTCGGAACATTGTTTTCGTTTCCTGTTTCATTTCTATCCAATCTATTACTGTGGAGTATACTTCCACCTTAGAGACTGAATATTGTGTCAATATGGTGTATTATTGTTCATCACATCCCTCTCCGTCCTATTATTGTTCATCATGTCGCTCTCCTGTGTTGAGGGCTCCTCAATTGGCAGCTGGGTCATGTTCTAACGGCGACCTCATGGGCACATCCACTATTTAGTTGGGTTGTTTCCTGTGGTTGTTTGTTTATAAGTCATATACAAGCATATGATTCCTTTCAGTTCCTGGTTACTCTTGTATCACTCGGTCATACCGTGGATACAGGCTGTATTCAAATGAGTACATGCAAGATTTCATCTTTCTCCAAACAGTCATTGGTTGCTATGGACCTAGGAAACAATGATTTATTTCGGGGATGGTCCGTGACGAGTCTGTTAATCATAGCATGTTCCATGTTCTATGTCCAGGTTTCTGTGAGATACGGTATACATTCTCATATATTCACACTGTTCAGTTGGAATTTTATTATTGGAATTAATTGTACACCTGAACGGGGTCGTCTGATGGTTGTTTTAGGATCGTATTTTCTCTTCAGATACTTTCCATTGGGTTTCAAGTGTATGGTTGTACAAGTTATATCACCGGTTTTCGACCTATCTGCGTATTCTGACTCTGGTGTACGTTAGAAGCGTGCGCTGTTAATTACCGGGATTACCTCGATAGCCTTAGCTTCTGAAGTGGCGTTAAGCACCAATAATTAATAATAATTAATAACTGGGTGCCTGTTGGGCTATGATTATTTAGTACCGCTTGTCACTGATTCCAGAGCACTCCCCTCTTTGTTTTTAAGTATATTCCTTCAAAAAAAAAAAGGGGGGGGGGATATTTCTTCATCTCCTCCAGATTGATAAGTGTGTATCTATGAGTGAAACTGTTTTGTCTGTATGTTATTACTGATTCTAGATACAGCTTGTTTTTCATTTATATATGGCATGTGTTTGTGGGGATTAGTCTCTCACTCTTGAATCCTAATTATGGGGCTTAGTTTTGACTAGCCTTAAAATTGGGGGCTCGTTACACCCAATTAGTATAATCATTCATGCTAAAATTACGGAATTACTTGGATATGGCTCCTTAATTATGATAGGTCTTCTCTATTATTTTATAGAGAGACATACATGTAATTCCTTTAAAATTTAATGTCCTATCACCTTGGAATGCAGGCTTACGAGCTATATTTGGTCTGCTAATTCTCAAGTCCTAGGCCTTCTGCCTTTTTGCGATTCAGCTAGTCTGGGCCGTTGGTTATTAGTATAAAAATATGATAAATTTAAAGTAATTTGTATATTTTTAGCTTAACTTGACATTGTCAATAGTATTGCCATCACGCATGCGGAAGTCTGTGCGTCTGTTCACATTTTTCTTTTGCACGGGCTACACCCCGCAGTTCTTGTCTGATCGTCACGAAATTTCATATGTAGGTTTGGGGTGCCCGAAGCCCGAAAACCTTGAGCACAGTCTACAGGTCATATTTATAAAGGGATTTCAGAGTTACTTCGTAGGATCACTCCAGATGATGCCCACTTGAGATTGTCCCCTTTGCTTGCGATCATTCAACCATGATGGCTGCCTGAGCCCAAAGCCCGAAAACCTTTAGCACAGTCTACAGGTCTTATTTATGAAGGGATTTCATTGTAACTTGGTAGGTTGACTTCATATAATGTCGAGATGAGAACGTCCCCTTGTGGACACGATTTTGCAACTGTGACTACTACGGGGGCCCAAAGCCCAAAAACCTTTAGAACAGTCATAATTATAAAGGGATTTCATTGTAGCTTGGTAGGATGACTCCAAATAATGTCTAGATGAGAACATCCTCTTTTGGTCACGATCATTCAGCCATTATGGCTGCCCGAGCGCAAAGACCTTTAGCATAGTCTATAGGTCGTATTTATGGAATAATTTCATTGTAACTTGTTAGGTTGACTCCATATAACGCCTGGATGATGAAATCCCATTTTTGTCGTGATTGGTCAACTGTGATGGCCACAGGTGCCCGAAGCCCGAAAATCTGGAGCACAGTCTACAGGTCATATTTATGAAGGGATTTCATTGTAACGTAGTGAGATCACTCCAGATGATTCCCAGATGAGAATGTCCCCATTCGGTTGCGATCATTCAACCATTTTGGCTGCCCGAGCCCGAATACCTTTAGCACAGTCTACAGGTCATATTTAGAAGGGATTTCATTGTAACTTGGTAGGTTTGACTTCATATAATGTCTAGATGAGAACATCCCCTTTTGGACATGATTGGGCAACTGTGACGGCTACAGGGGCCCGAAGCCCCAAAACCTTTAGAACAGTCTACAGGTCATAATTATGAAGGGATTTCATTGTACCTTGGTAGGATGACTCCAAGTAATGTCTAGATGAGAACGTCGCCTTTTGGTCGCGATCATTCTTCCTTGATGGCTGCCCGAGCCCAAAACCTTTAGCATAGTCTATAGGTCATATTTATGGAAGGATTTAATTGCAACCTGTTAGTTTGACTCCATATAATGCCTGGATGATGACATCCCCTTTTGGCCGTGATTCGTCAACTGTGATGGTTACAGGTGGCCGAAGCCCTAAATTCTTGAGCACAGTCTACAGGTCATATTTATGAAGGTATTTCATTGAACTTCGTAGGACCACTCCAGATGATGCCCAGATGAGAATTCCCCCTTTTGGTTGCGATCATTCAACCATGATGGCTGCCCAAGCCCAAAGCCGAAAAACCTTTAGCACAGTCTACAGGTTATATTTATGAATGGATTTCATTGTAACTTGGTAGGTTGACTTCATATTATATATATATCATATATATATATCGCTACAGGGGCCCATAGCCCGAAGCCCGAAAACCTTTAGCACAGTCTACAGGCCATATTTAAGAAGGGATTTCAATGTAACTTGATAGGATAACTCGTTTTGGAATAATTTCACTGTAACTTGGTAACTTTTGTTGATATACGTTAACTGGGAGGACCACATACATTAACTGTGAGGTCATGTTAACCCACCCCTCAGATCTTTAGTACAGTGTACACCTCATATTATTTTTATCAAAAACATAGCGTACAGGGAACAGAAATGAACATATTCCCAATTATCACAATTCTTGTCTTATTTCATAATCCTTTCATAAACATTGAACATTATCCTTTTCATCAAACGCAACACACAAGTTAAGCTATTGTCATTGACACTTTCATTTTATACTTAATAATGGTCCAGACGGGGACTGCCCTCCCATGAGTGGGCGCTCATGCATCCCCGCTGAGTTATTATTTAGAAAGCTTATCTACAAAGAATGATGTTGATGTTGGTGCCAGTTCCAGTCTTTTCCTGACTACTGCACATACGCAGATGGTAAAAGTATAGAGGGCCAGATAGGACTTTTAATTTTCGGTATTGTATGCAAATTTTGGGGATTGGGGGGTTGAAAATTGGTGTTTGGCCTTTGATAATATCGAGTTTGCACCAGCTAGTCTAGGCCATTGGTAAGTATAAAAAATATACAAATTATTTTAAATTTATCATTTCTCCCCTCTGTTGCGGGCTGAATTTCTGTCAGTTTTACCCCTTTTGGCTGTTGGGGTGTTATTTTGTTCCTGTCGGGCCACAGTTTCCCGGCAACTTCCTCTGGTAGCTGGGGGTGTCCTTTTCTATAATTTTATTTTTTGGGCTCACCTTCCCACCTGCATTGCTCTCACCAGATATGCCTCGGTCGGTGCCTTGTGGGCCATGTTTGTTGCCAAAGCGTTGTGGACAACTGCACTAATTCATGCCCCTTTTGTAAAGGGTGCTTTGTTGAAAGACCCTGTTGTACATGCCCATGGACAGTCCCCCCACACCCACAGGATAGGGGAACACGGTCGTTCAGGGCCTCTCGAACTGACCCTGTCTGGAGAGAGTTCCACCCCCTCTCCGTGGGTGATTTGCTTTCTTTTCTGGTGGTGTATACCAAGTTAGCTGTTGTTGTTCATGGCAAACAGATGCCTGGTGTTCGGACTGTCACTAGGGTTGTGACTCCTCAATTGCTCTCTCCGCTTTTCTGCCATTGTCAACAGCTAGCGATGTAGCCACTCCTGCTTGCGTCTCAGTCAGCGACATCTTCATCTGCTGGGGGGGGGGGGGGGGGGGAGGGGTCAGCATGGACTAGTTCAATCATTATGTTTCTGTCCTTGCTTTTTAGCTAGTTTAGCAGGACCAGCACAATCTGTGTATCCTGGACCTTCTGTCTCTCAGAGGTCTGCAGCATTTCTCCCGAATTCCCGCACTTCAGATCCTTGTGGTATTTCATGCCCCTATAAGCATCTGCCTTTGGATGCTTCAGCTCAACCAAGGTGCATGAGCACCTTGGAAAGCACACGCAAGGGAGCCTGCATGTCGTCAAACTTATCTGGAGGCAGATACGCTGCTATGGCAGAGACATGATTCAAGAGAAATAGCATGCCCAGCACCTCTCTGGGTAAGCCCAACAGGGACTCCATAGTTGCCATAGGAACAACGGCAGACTCGGGCTTGGAAAGCCAGAGGGAGGAGGAGTCCTAATCCAAAACGAGCAAAGTCAGGCAAACGGATGGATTAGCAGAATTGTAAGAACGATAATGCATTATTCTAAGGATCAGCTGTTGCTACGTTAGTTTGATCCACCTTCTGTTGGAGGTCATGGCAATTCCAAGCCTAACAAATGGCCTTCTGCTTCGTCCACTGCGAAGGTAAGGCTGATCCTCCTGCCTCTGCTACTTGCTCTTACTCGTGTGGTAAGGGTAAGTGTAGCCAGAACAGAGGGAGACCTCAGGATCCTTCTATTAGAAGGGAGGAGGTGGTTTCTCCTCTTGTGGGTCTCGCCGGAGCTCGAAATGAAAGTCCTCATCTCGATTTGTCCCAGGTTGGAGGAAGGATATCTGCATTTGCACACTATTGAGCCGAGATCACAACCGAACCATCGATGTTAGATGTTGTTTGGTCCGATCTGATGATGTCTTTTCAGAGGCACCCTTCTCTGTCATGTGTGCCACTTCCAACTCCAGTTCCTTCAGACTTTTTCATGTCAAGAACTTTTGATCATGGAGATCAAAAATTTCCTATCAAAGTTGGTGATCAGGGTCATCAAGAACATTCATTCCTCATTTTTTTTATTTCCGCATGTTCTTGGTGCCGATGTAGGATGGCAGTCTCAGCCAAGTTATCAATCTGCGTATCCTGAACATGTCTATCATTGCTCCCAAGTTCAGCATACAGTCCTCCTCTTATCCGACGATTTGACAGTGGTAGGTTACATGGCATGCCCTCGGTTCCTATGTAGGAACTGGCTCAGGATCTTTTACTGCTTGCTTGGGAGTGGTGGTTCGTCTTATTCCCGGTCATCTGAATGTCTTAGCTGACTCCCTGTCCTGATGGAACAACGACATTTCCACCAAGTGGATGCTTCACAGAGCAGTGTTCCGGTCACTTTGCTGTCACTGAGGTCGTCCCCACATCTTGATCTGTTTGCGACCCGTTGGAACCATCAGGTAGTCACTTTTGTGTCCCCTGTCCCAAACTTCTGGCTTTTTCCGTTGATGCTCTCTCGCTCGATTGGAATAGATTTGTCAGCTCTGCCTTCCCTCCATTTCTGATTCTGCCTCAGGTTCTAGCCAAAATACAAACGTGTAGTTGTCAAATCATTCTGATCACTCCCCTGTCACCTCAGCGGGAGTGGATCAATCAGCTCTGCCCTCTGTTGGTGGCGGTTCCGGTATGTTCTGGTATGTCCCCCACTTCATCATGGCTTTCTCTGTCAAGGTCATCCGAAGAGGTATCACATCGACCCAACTTCAATGTGCCTTCACGCATATCTTTTGTCAGGTCCTGTCTCCTTTGTTAAGGTTTTTTGAGATGAGCAGTGGGGTGCATTTCTTCTTTAAGACGGCGACATTCCACTGGTTTAGCCTATGCAGCTGAGTGGAAGGTTTTCTGTCGTTGGAATGGTGATCCCTTGATTATGCCAATCCTTCAAAAGCACAGATTCCGTTTCTGGCTGTCTGTTTGATTTGCGTGGTCTCTAACCTGTTACCATCAAGCGGTACAGATCTATGCTTTCGGAGACCTTTTCGTATGTGGGAAAACTTTGTATCGGCACTAATCCCTACCTCTCCAACCTCATTCGGCACTTTTCTTTGAAAAGGCGTCGAGTTTTGTGGCTGACTCCAAGAGGGTATCTTTCTCGGGTGCTGCTTTGTTTGGGGGGGGGGGGGGGGGTCGCACCTTTAGCCCAAGTGTATTACGGATGCAAACTGGTCCGCCAGTGGTGGTCTGGTCCAGGGATGAGGTGGTCTGATATTCTTGTCTGGACTGGTTGTGAACTAGTTCAATCATTATAAAATACCTTAAATGAAGTGAAATATGTTAAAATCTTACTTTTGGTATTACCAAATTAAGATTTTGACACATTTGCTTTATTTAAGATATTTTATATTGATTGAATCGGTATACGCATTTGTGTTAAAGAAAGCTTAAAGTTACAGCCATCTGACAGGCAGGCTTGGTAACTCTGGACATGTTATATAATACATTGTATGCACATTGTGGAAATGCGTAGTGTATTTTTAAATATTTTCTCATATCCATCATTATAGAGAAGATGAAGAGCGAATAAACGTGCTTACAACTTGTGACTGTGACTCATTGTGGAGTCTGTAGTTCACGTTTCCCACTATCCTGCACATGCTATATGTCATATAGCATGTGGAGGATAGTGAAACGTGAATTGCAGACTAAATGTTATTGGTGCTTAAAGACTTTGAGTATTTGCACTGTCTTTTAAGTTCTTAACCCAATCATATACTATATGATAAATAAGACTTTCAGCACAAAAACGTTGTGTTCTTAGCATTGGCACCTGACATATTCCAGATAGATTGATCAATTTCCGACATGCAGGTATGCATAGCGGTATTCGGTATTGGATATAGTGACTTGGAGTTAGATATTTCCAATTATAGGCTATATCGCGATTTTGAACCTATCTTCAGTACATTGAAATGTATATAAGCCTATGAGGGTTAGTTGACAACATGACATGGTAATTCCTGATTTGATATCTTGTCTGACATCAGTCATTGTCACTAGCAATATGCATACCAATACACATTGGAATTAGGAAACCACTTATACAACTACCATGTTATCGACATTTTGGCCCCTGTGTGACACATTGGGTAATACCCAAATTACCCAATGTGTCAGATATAGGCCCAAATATCGAGAACATGGTAATTGTATAAGCGGTTTCATCATTTCAGACATTGTAATTTCAGAGATCAAAGGTTAACCCTTTACCCAACGAATCGCCCGCATCCGCCCGCGTAATATGCAAATTCTGCAGCTGAATAAATATTATTTTTCATAAAATTTCAACAAAACCATATCATGTGACCCCTCTTTGGAACGAGCTCGTTCCAAAGAGGGGTCACATGATATGGTTTTGTTGAAATTTTTTGAAAAAAATTCAAAAATGATATTTAAAATAATAAATTTTGAAATCGTCTGTGTTGGGTAAAGGGTTAAAGAGGATATTTCTATAAAATGCTTATTCGTTTCATCAAGGATCATTGTTTTTGTCCTGGATGCAATCTATCAAGTTAGAGAAGATGGCTGTATGAAATGCGTTTTAGAAAGTGTCCTGCTAAACATCTAACCTCTAAAGTGGCTATGTCTGACTTTATAAAATGGCTTATTGTAATCAATAATGTATATTGTAGACTACATTGTCACTTGCCCATTTGCCCCAACCAGAATAAAACTATCTTCTTATATTTGTGTAATCTGCAATGCATAATTATTGTAAACTCATCACTTGCCAATGTGCAGTTATAAACAAAAAAATAATCCAAAACACTTGCAATCGTTAACTTGTTGCATTATGTTAATTGTTGATTGTCACACGGGAGTCACATAAACAGTAAACACAATACACTACACATGCATTCCTTGTCAGTCAGGCATTTCATAGGTTTTCAAATCCTTCTTCTTGGACGAGATGCTTACAATTCCCGCAGTTGAACAAACTACACATCTGTAGGTATTGGGGAAGGTGGCGCTTCCCAACATTGTCATGCAAAAATGATAACTTAGCTACTGTCTCGGGTAATAGACGATTTCATATTGAAATAATAATGTCTCCTGTAACACTGAACAATCACTCACTTGGCACACTAGTAGCAACTACGCACATTAACTTTTTCCCCAATTCAAACATGTATGGAAGCGTATCTTTATGTAACTTCCACCAATCAAGTGGGTTAGTATTTATCCCAGCACATGGCAGGGCATTGTACAGAGTTATTTCTGTCATTACGATGTCTGAATTGCTCGAATTATGTGACACGTGTGGTCCAAGCATGGTGCCAAGAAGAAAGCCAAGTCCTTTCTCTTTGCATTGTACCAGTGCTGTCGGATCCCCAACACCTGGCACCACAGAATCCACTTCCATAACTATCTGATGTCTGTGCTTTTATACACCCAATTAGCCCCGTAAGTTATGAGTCATCTTTGCCTCAATAGTCGATTTCGCCGCCAACTTGTGACCAAAAGCATGGAATCGAGGGTCCACATATGACTTCATGTCCACTTGATTTTCTTTATCTTTCATATTGAAGTATTTATTCATCTTCAGTTTTGCTTGCTCCTTGAATTTCTTGATTCCGTTTAATTCCATTTCCAAGTGTTGCCCTAACATTGCTACAGCTGGTCCAACTGCCGATGTTGTCACACACGAAGAGGAACTCATCCAAACTGTCACATCATAAAATGGTTGTAGTAATGATATTACCTCGGAGACGAGATTCCACTTAACTTCATTGGGGAAGTAAGTGGGTTTGGGAGCGTTCCTGTGAGGTAGGGTTTCATCTACAATGGTGGTTATAATGTCTCGGAAGTTCCAAAAGTCTTGACAACATCAAATATGTTGAGTTCCATCCGGTACATCTTGAATGAGTCTCAATTTCTTAAGTTTCTTTTCTTGTTGTACAGCCTCCATTTTATCAAGCAGGACTTTGCTCTTGCGGAAATGCATTACCAGTTTCTTACACTGGTCTATGGTTTCCGTTACTCCCCGCAAAGTAAATCCATCTTGTACAACTAAGTTCAAAACATGGCTGAGGCATGGAAATTGTTCAACATGTAAGAAGTCTCTGCAACATTTGATGATCTAACTGACATTGTAGTATGTTGCCGCTATTAACTTGTCTCTCAGCAGCTCCCATGTGTCCAACATTTGTCAGCGATACTTTCCCCTGAGTGTTCTCCAGGAAAAGATACAGCTCTGAGTCTAATATTGCTAAAATTCCCATGAATTTGAAGTGAAATATACTGTCTACCAGTTATATGGATGCATTGCCTAAGATGTCCACATATCAAAAGTGGCACAGAAGTATGTGATGTTTTTTTTCAAATAGTTTCTGCACTGTAGATTTCCTATTGTCATATTGTTTTGTGAGCTTCTTGTCCATTGTGTCTCTCGAAGGAACTATGAATCTTGGAGCAATGTGTAAGAGTACTGTAGAAATCCAGGGTCATTCACTATAGATACAGGCTGAATATCTGAACATATCATCTCAGCGAGATTCTGTTTACATTGCGTGTATCGAAGACTATCTTTTTGTAATATTCTTCTGACCCGAACTCGGATTCAACGACTGCAATTCCTTGTGGAAGCAGGATGGATTCGGATAATGATGCAGTTGAGGATGTCTTTTTTACATAGTTCAACATGGACGTGTGACTTTTGGCTGGTGGTTCAATCACTGTATCGAAAATATCTTTATGGTGCATCTTAAAATGTTTTTTTTTAATTGGACTGGCCACCACCACCTTTCTTTATTTCTTTATTTTTTCCTCACATTTTACACATCGGAAAACACCAGCTGCATCATTCTTTCCTGAATACAGATACCCATATACTGGGAAAGAATATTTTGGCAGTGCAAGTTCCCATAGTGTCCTGTGTTTTGGTATTGTTCCAGTACTGGTACTTGTCGCTGTGTTAGAAGTACTGGGTGATTCACTAATTTCTCTAGATTGAGTATCATTCGACTCTCTAGAAGGCTCCTTCATTATTTTAAATTTTAACAACTGGTTATGCTATATTTTAAACAAACGACCAGTAGGTAGAGTTACAGAATTAACAAATGATTTATTTGGAACCATCTGGCATCTGCCAACAGCCCAAAACTCAAGTCATGTGTTATCGTCGTGATTGAAGATTGTTAGTTTGTTACTAAACCAAGGGCGTTCCAATCAGGGCATTTTCTGAAGTCAGTGGAATCAAAAGACAGGCAGTACTCAGTAGTGACTGTCGTTTGATGTCACCAACATCAAAGAATGTATCTGACGAGCTGTTATGAGATCTCACACCAGATGACCCAACATTTACGACACTGTGTATTGAACATATTGACTGGTGATTGGAGCTTCGGATTTCCGTACCAGATAACCCCAGTGCTAAAGCTAGACATACATTTATGTCCGGACCACCATGTGTTGAGCAGTCCAAAGCAGTCCAATGACAGTGGTCCAGTCTGGTCCACAGCCTAGCACTGGACCATGGACCTTACCATTTTTTTTTTGTCTGGTCCGCATCCCAAAGGTGGATAGGCATTTTCTCTCATACAAGACAGCCTTTCTCTGATGGCTTTTGCCTCAGCCAGGAGAGTTAGCGAACTTGATGCCCTCTCGGTTGATCTGACTTTTTTCAGGAGTTCTGTCAACAGTGTTAGCCAAGAATCATATACCAGAAATATCTCCGCCTCCAATCTGTATCAGGGCCCTTCCTTTGGTCGATAGTAAGTGCCCTTTGCTTTGAACAGTTCATGCCATTCGCTTTTACTTTAACCGGACACTGTTTATTAGAAAAGGGAGGAAGCGATTCTTTCTGTCCCTGATTCCTTGTCGACAGAAGATCTCTCCTCAATCCATCTCTAGATGGATTTGTCTTGCTATTGAGTGTCCTACACCCGTTTGGCGAGGGTTGATTGTTTTACCAATCGCATATCTGCCCACAAGGTGCTAGCCTTGTCTACCTCCTGGGCTTATGCTAGCTCTGTTGCATTGTCAGACATTATGCAGGCAGCCCACTGGAAAAACACTTCTAATTTATCCCCTTTTTATCTGTGTCTGTTACAGGAGCAGTCTGAGGACCTTTTTTCTCTGAGACCTCTTTCCTCTGCTCAGGCTGTCACCCATTCTCGCTCATAACCTTTTCTGTCAACTCTTGTTATAGTTTCGATCTTTTTTCTTTCCTGTCCTTTTTGTGGAATTCGATTGACTGTTATTGTCTCCTTTCAAATTCTTTCAGGACCAGTTCTATACTTGTGTATTGTTACTGTCCTTTCTGTGTGTCACAAGTGGCCATATGCCTCATCTCACATCATTAGTATCCATGTTTGTGATGCAATAGCTCTCCAAGCCTTGGGATCTCTGCTTCTGTTTTACAGTTCCAGCGCAGTTGAGTTATGTGGGGATTGGTTGTGTGAGTCTCTCCTCATGTTGTCAATTCAGCCTGTTGTAAACACTTGTGAGTAGGTTGATAAGAAATATCAATTTTATAGTAAATTTCCTTTCTTATTATACCTACCACAATTGTCTACCGGAAGCCCTCCCATCTTCTTATTCGAGTAAGAATTATTCCTCCCTGCTGGTCACATGACTACAATATTGGCAGATTCAAATAGAATGGCAGAGGGTTATACATCTGCCCACTGGCCGTGGTTTAGAACAGAGAGGAGCATCCTCTACTGTGTGTTCACCAGTCGCATGCCACCCAGTTTTGCCTTATTTTTCCTTAGTGCTTTTGCACAATTTTTTCTCTCCCAAAAATAGAGAGAGTATACTTCCGAGTTGGGGACTTCCACTGTAGTGCAAGCCTGTCGTTAGCAATTGTGGTAGGTATAATAAGGAAGGAAATTTACTATAAAGTTGATATTTTCATCAAGTACATGAAAGAATCCTTATTTTCAGCTACTTCAGCGAAGTCAGGAGCTATGATGGATACAACGGTGTTGTTTTTCACATCCAATTTTGTAAGAATTTGTATTTAGGTCATTTTCTAAAAGTTCTGTGACCTAGAACTTTAATATGTCATATGAGAACAGAAGGGGACCTTTCCAACAGAATTCTACATGGATTTTTTTTTTTTTTTAATTTTAACAAAAAAGTACTAAAACCTTTTTTTTTCAAGTTGTAAGATTTTGTATTTATGTCATATTGTATGTATGTTGCTTTAACAAACCTCTTTGGTGTTTATTTGTCTTCTTATGACCTTCAGAGGCAACTAAGACTTGATTACTACAAAATTTAAGAATATATTTATGTTTTTTATCACAAATTTTAATGTTTTTTTTACTTTGAAAATTTCACAGTCCGGTGTTGTTATTAGAGTTTGCGTTAAGGTAGTTGTCCCAAAGTCAAGTACCCCTCAAGGCTTTAGTATTTAATAGTTGAGTGTTAGCGATGCACTGCCACAGTTATTAACCTCATATTGTGGGTTGGTTTTTAGCTCACCGAAGGGAGCTTAACTTATCACCAGCCGGCCGTCGTCATCCGTCGTCGTGAACATTTTTCAAACGACTTCTCCTCTGAAACCACTGGTCCAATTTTCATGAAACTTCATGTGGATGTTCATTACTATATGGCAATTCATGTTTGTTCAAATGAAAGGGCCATGTCCCATGGGGGCTCTGTAAGGGGCATAACTCTGTTAGCACCGTATGAATTATAGAAAAATTATTTTAAAATCTTGTTCTCCAGAACCAGTAGGCAGAATCTTTTGATACTTGGTTTGCAGCATCTTGGTATGGGTCTGATTCAAGTTTGTTCAAATCGGCCCCCTGGATTCATATTTGGGCTCACTATAGAAGCCCAAATTCGAACTTAGTGCATTTCAGGCAAATTTCTTAAAAAATCTTCTCCAGATCCAGCAGCAGAATCTTTTGATATTTGGTATGCAACATTGTGGAGTCGATCTGATTCAAGTTTGTTCAAATCGGCTCACTGGATTCACATTTGGGCTCAGTATAGAAGCCCGAATTCGAACTTAGTGCATTTCAGGCAAATTTCTTAAAAAATCTTCTTCTCCAGATCCAGCAAGCAGAATCTTTTGATATTTGGTATGCAACATTGTGGGGTGGATCTGATTCAAGTTTGTTCAAATCTGTCCCTGGATTCATATTTGGGCTCAGTATAGAAGCCCGATTTCGAACTTAGTGCATTTCAGGCAAATTTCTTAAAAAATCTTCTTCTCAAGATCCAGCAGGCAGAATCTTTTGATATTTAGTATGCAACATTGTGGGGTGGATCTGATTCAAGTACGTTCAAATCGGCCCCCTGGATTCATATTTGGGCTCACTATAAAAGCTCGAATTCGAACTTAGTGCATTTCAGGCAAATTTCTTAAAAAATCTTCTTCTCAAGATCCAGCAGGCAGAATCTTTTGATATTGGGTATGCAGCATGCTTAGGGGAGTGAGATTCACTTTTGTTAAAGCCAAGTCTCTGGGTTCATATTTGGGCTCACTGTGGTAGCCCAAATTATAACTTAGTTCAAAATGAGGAATTTTCTTTAAAAATCTTCTTCTTCAGATCCAGCAGTCAGAATGTTTTGATATTTGGTATGCAGCATCTTTAGGGTGGTGAGAAGCAAATTTGTTCAAACCATGTCCCTAGGTCCATATTTGGGCTCACTGTGGGAGCCCGAATGATAACTTAGTTCAAAATGAGGAATTTTCTTTAAAAATCTTCTTCTTCAGATCCAGCAGTCGGAATGTTTTGATATGTGGTGTGTAGCATCATTGGGGGATGGAGGTGGGGGGGGGAGATTCAAGTTTGTTAAAGCCAAGTCCCTGGGTTCATATTTGGGCTCACTGTGTTCAAAATGAGGAATTTTCTTTAAAAATCTTCTTCTTCAGATCCAGCAGATGAATGCTTTTGATATTTGGTATGCAGCATCCTTAGGGGGGTAAGATTCAAGTTTGTTCAAGCCATGTCCCTAGTTCCATAAAATTTGTCTCTCATGACTTCATTCCTTTGTAGTGTTGATGAACCATGTCTAACTGAATGTGACCCCAAATACTTCTTTGAACCACTTTGTTTGAATCACTTTGCCCGGTGAGCGATTAAGGCCACTTGGGGCCTCTTGTTTTTTTAAATTTTATGAATTTTTTCAGAAAAACTTGGGTTTTTTCAAGTTGCTTGTAGATCAGATTATATGCATGTTATGTTGCTTTAAAAAAAGCTATTTGGTGTTTATTTGTCTTCTTATAACCTAATTTTGTACCTAATGTTACAGAATAATGATTTTTCTTTAGATCAGGTAATATTATAGATTGTGGCAGCCCGTCTTCTGATTACCCATTTCACATTGCTTAGACTGTATCAAGCATGAATATAGGTTAGCAGACGGGATTAGACATGCCTCTTGTTTGTAAATATCATGTGATGCACATTTAACATGGCTAAATTATGTTCAACAAAGCTGAACTTCCATTATTGTCAACATTCTGAATACATTGGATATCATATATTTTGTAGATTTCTTAGGTGGCAAGGCATTACATAAGTCATTGTAGATAATTCTGTTTCCTAATCGACTGATCGTTGGGATGGAAGAAGGGTGACAAGTGAACTGAAATGAGTTTTTAGTTCTCAATCAAAAGTTATAAAAAGGCACTATAAAATTTTTTGGGTCACCCATTTGTATTCTATGAACATTTATATCATCTCAATTTTGATATTGAAAATACTTTGGTTTGTTTTTTTGGCATCAATCAACTTTTGAAGAGGTATTTTCTGTAGTGTTTCATCTGGATTCAGTCTTAATCAATACACGTGTTATGTGCACATTGTGCTTGTACAGAATCTTTCATCACAATGGGACTTGTTTTTGGGGATGTATAGATACGAGTTGCACTTGCACGACAAGTAGCTATACATCCCCCAAAATGAATTGAATCACGTTAAATAGAGATTATTACCATTATGTGGAAGTACAAAATATGTATCCAAGTCGAGCTCTGGGTTCTAAGGGCAGATCACGACGAGTCGTGATCTACCCTTAGAACCCAGAGCGAGACTCTGATACATATTTTGTATATCCACATAATGGTAATAATCATTTTATCTTACAACATATTAGGGATAAGTCAAGAATGTAGACGAATATATAACGAACTATTTATTCGACGGATGAACAAAAAGAAAAAAAAATGAAACTCACGCAAAAGGAACGTGCTTGTATCCGACCCCCTGATATAAACATGTATCAGGGGGTCGGATACACGACAGTTGCATAGTTAATACAGACAAAATACATGTTGATTGTAAGATAAATACAGATTATCACCACAGTGTGTGTCTCCGGGAATTCAGATTAAGTCGAGTTGTAGGCACAGAACAGTATTTCGACGAGCCTGTTAGGGCGAGTCGAAATGCGATTCTGTGCCAACAACGAGACTTGATCAGAATTTCCGGAGACACACAATGTGGTGATGATAAATTTATCTCACAATATTAACCACAAAATGTGTTATAAAACTATTTCAAGGAGAACTTTTTCATTTGCCTTATTGATGGAAAGACGCAAATTGAAAAATAGAATAGCGTTCATTGATCTCCATATTGAGGTCAGTGATGACGTTACACTTCAGAGAAAATTACGTCACTGGGATTCACTTTACTGAATACTGTCTTGTGAAGTGGAGCAACTGTGTGTATCGTCAACGTGAATTTGGTTGTTACTTTTACAATAATTGCTGATGAATTAAATATCCCTTTTGGTGTAAACGTTTATTATATTTTAAAACATGCCATTCATCATTTATTGAGGTGGAGTTTTCCCCATTTCATAGCAAAAGCTAATCCTTTAACTTCAAGAGAGAAGCCTCGACCCGAGCATTCAGGAAAATCCCAATAATAGGCTACAAACTAGCTCAAGATGCCGAAAAGTGTTCATAATTTAACTATTCGTTGAGTTAACTTCCCCACTCCAGTGACATGTTAGCATGCCGTGCATAATAAATACGTTACAGGGCGTATAGTTGGCAGATACAGTGTCATATTCGGCTCGGAGAAAACAATATTAGGTTCGGCTTAGCCTCACCTAATATTGTTTTCTCCAAAGGGGAAAACGCGAAGCGATAGAAAAATGATATTAATGCCGTTGTTTTGACAACAGCAGAATCACGCGCTTGTATCAGGGGCCCTTGATACGGATTTGGAACAAGGGCTCAGATACATTAAACTTTAATTGTGTAACAGTGCAAAAACACCCCAATTGTGAGATAAAAGGTTGTACACAAGCACAATGAGCACATAACACATTTATCTACCCTTCAGTCCAAAAAAACCGATAGCCATGACTTATCAAAATTAAATGTTAACAAACAAAAAAGCCACACTCAGCAGATCAAAATAATAGATCTCCATTTTCAATTCTCTCAACCCAACGACATGTGAAGAAATTTCTTCAGCATGAATGAAATTGTACATTATAAAAAAAAATAATCAAACTCATCCCAAGTTTGCCTTTTCCGTTGAGCAGTGATGTTTCTAACCAAATTCAATTCTTTTCATAAGGTCACCCAAGGCACAGATGGCTGGTTTGCGAAAAGAACTAGGGAATTATATTTTTGTACTGCGCAAGGATAGCTTTAAATTCATGATGTCACTTCATTCATAATTTTTAGAAGCGATCAAATCACAATTTTTTATACTAATAACCAATGGCCCAGACTAGCTTGTGCAAACTCGATATTATCAAGGGCCAAACACAAATTTTGAACCCCCCTCCCATCCCCAAAATGTGCATACAATACCAAAAATTAAAAGTCCTATCTGACCCACCATACTTTTACCATCTGCGCAGTAGTCAGGAAGAGACTGGACTTGGCACCAACATCATTCTTTGTTGGCCCTAAAGTCAGTAACAATGATCTGACATCTTTGCTTTAAAATCTCCTTTTTTGAGGATGTCAGACACAAATCAATCCAGGTATTGGTGGATCCAAGGCTGTAAATTGATGATGGAAGTGAACAGTGGTGGTTTCAAACGTTCAGGGCTGTAACTTTATAATAATTATAAAATTATTTCATGTTTCCCATTTTTGGGACATATGCCTGACGTCATCATTCTAGATAATGATTAATCCACTGTTTGTTCAGTGTTCCTTCCCTATCCTTCCATGAATCCCTCCTGTTAAACTCCTAAGCTTTTTGGCTATTTTTTATTGAAATTTTTTATTAAATTTCATGGGAGTTCAACGTGTATTACAGAATGTTTATTCTGTTTATCCCCATGGTTACATCCTCACCCTGGGGGTGTTAGATAATTTGGATCTTGAATCTTCTATCCGATATATCGTTTTTTCCTCTTATGAAGACCTATCTTTGCATCTGGTAGCATTTAAATTGGTTACTGACTTGGGGCCTTTTTGTGTGCCTGATGTCTTGTTTCCGTTTTTTTCCTTTGACGTTGTTTACATTGGCAATGTCGTCAAATATATGTAGTATTTTTATATATATATATTAAAATGGATTTTGTCCACACTTAGCACTTAGGCTTTATCGGGATGCCCTTGGGCTCATAATGTTCTCTTTGGGAACTTAGGCATTTTCTCAAAAAAAATTTCGAAATTTTTTTTATAAATTTTTCGAATTTACTTTTGATTGCTATTATTCGTGTTATCTTTGCTATTATTCATGTTATCTTTATCATATATTTTGTTGTGGAGTTTGTAGGAGTGCTATCATCTTTTGATTGTAATTATGAAAGCTTCCTGCTCTAAATGCAAGGAGAGGAAGTCATCCTCGGATTTACATGCTTGTTGCCTTGCCTGTAGTCGATGCATTCCTCCAGATTCTTGTCCTACTTGTGTACATTGGGATGACAGGCGTTGGAGACGGGTGTCACGGTACGTCATTAGCAGTGAGGTTCCTATGCTCTCACGGCAACATAATTCAAGTTTTTTAGTTTCTTTTTCAGAGGAACAAGAACATGGTGATTGTATTGTGACACCCATCCAAGTGTGCTACCGTTGTCGTGCTCTGGTGAGCAAATAGAGCTAGCTGCAAGGTGCTCATGAATATAAGCAAGGGATAAGGCCTTTAGTTAGTGTTCTTAATCCTTTGCAAGCAGCTAGCTCGACTGCTGAAGCGGTTACTCTGTTCGTGGGAGCCATGACACCGGGTAAGTCCATTGCAGTCAAGGGAAGTGTAGATTTGGGTAGAGCGAGCACCTCAAAAACTAAAGCTCACCCAGCGACGACGTAAATAGGGGGGAAGCCTGCAAGTTTCTCTTTGGGAGGGGCGGGCGAAGTCTGATAAGACCGCGAGCGGGAGAGCCCTCTCTCTAACCCAGCAACATTTGGGGCCAAATGTTGTTGAGAAACTTGTCTGTGTAGGATCCTGCAAGTTTATCTTAGGGAAGCTTGGCTAGGTCTGAAAAGACCGCTATCGGGAGAGCCCTCTCTCTAACCCACCACATTTGGGGCCAAATGTTGTTTGAACACTTGCCTGTGTAGGAGCTAATGTCCACACTCGCTGCTCGGGACGCTTCTAAACTGCAGCTGGCGTCGGCTACAGTTACAGCTTCTTCCTCAGACAGATATAGCACACCTGACCACATACTAGCTTCCTGACTTCGGATATCCAGGCAGCCGCCAGAAGAAGTATCCAGTCTTCGCCAGTGAAGTTGGCCCATCCGGTAGATAGTGATCCGAGGCTTTAATCATTGGGACGTTCAGAGTAGAGATCTACGTCCGGATCTTTGTCCCAGGAGCAGCAAGCGGCATAAATACGGAAGACCGCTGCTCTTCAAGCCTCGGTAATGGACTTGCTGTTGCAGATTGCGCATCTAATCGCAGCATTCCAGGAAGTGCAAGAACAGCCTTCCACAGACTCCGGTGGTGAGCTGTCGGACAGTCCTGGGTCGGTCCAGTCATTTGCACACGCAAATGCGATGAACCGAACGTCACAGCTGAATCAGTCGGATGGTAAAAGGGACAAGGAAGAGGATTACCCTTCCCTTTGGGAACAGCATATGGTAGCAATTAATTTTATTTGTCAATACTATCCTGGCTTTGTTCCACCTGATCAGCAAGCTGCGACTACTAGAGAGAAACCGCAGTCGTCTCTGGACGCAGATTTCATGCGGAGGAAAGAGGATGTTCTTTCCTTCTCAAAACAGTCTTGACAGGTGCCGGAGGCCTTCGGCCATGTTAATAACACCATATTCAACCTCTCTAGTGCTAAGAGGAAGGCGGTTTCTTATCAACATCTTCAATAAATATACCGTTCCTTTGACCACTTTCATTTAAAATGGTTTGAGAAGATGTCCAGAGAGCTCCTCTGCATTTAGATGAGCAGGCTGGGGATTTTGATATGTTGATGGAATGTGCTATTTCATCCAATAGAGCGCATCTGGACGCGATGTCCTATGCAGATCTCCTCACCAGAGCTATGGCACAACATCTTAATGGGAAGGAATTTGAGGACGTTTGTTCCTCGCATAGAGTTCTTTCCAGGGCAGTCATGTATGCCACGTACAACTCCGCCCTGACAGTGGCAATTTGGACTTGATCAGACATGATGCTGTACTTGTGTCATCATCACTTATAGATGACAAGGTGAAAAGCTCTCTCTGAGTCTCTCCGGTTTTGGGACAGACTCTATTTGACGACAAGCTTTCGTTAGTCTATGAACAGGCCACAAACAAAGCTTCCAGTGCACTGCTACTGAAGTCGGTGTCTCTACAACACGCTTCAGCAGACAGGGTTAAGAAAAGCCGTTCCACTTCAAAATCAACTAAAGGGAATTCCTTGTGAGGGTACAAGAAACCCTGTTATACTTACCCTGGAGGTCGTCAGTATAGCGACTCGGGAAAGGGGCATAGGTCTGATCCAGACTATAGTTCAGATGCCCCTAAGCCAACGGGACAAGGTTCTTTGCGGGGAGGAGATAGTTTCTCCCCCCATAAGACTTGTAAGTCATACAGGTGATGGACAAGACCTCTATTGCTTGCCAGTTAGCGGAAGGTAATCAATCTTTGCGAGAAAGTGGATAGAAGGCACGGAAGTTCAGTGGGTGAGAAGTGTAGTCTCAGAGGGCCTACGGCTATCATTACGAACAAAAAAAACCCCACTTACAAGATGTATGCATTACATCTTCCGGCAGATCCTTTCAAAAGGGAGTCTCTTCTAGTGGAGGTACAGGCTGTCTTATTAAAGGAAGCAATAGAGGTTGTCGAGAAAAAGACTTCTGTTGCTTTCCACTTAACGGAAGGTTGTCAACCTCGCAAAAAGTGGATGAAAATTACGGAAGATCAGTGGATGAGATTGTAGTCTCTGCAGGCCTGTGGCTATCAGTCCAAGCAAAGCTCCACTTACAAGAAGTATGTGTTGGGCGAATTCTTCCTAGAAAGTCTCTCCTTGTGGAGGTATAGGCTCTCCTATTGAAGAAAAACAATAGAGGTTGTCGAAATATTCTGTTTTTTTTCCTAGGTGTCATACACTTGAGTCTTATTGTTTACACCATAGTAGCCTAGCTAGAATCCTGAGCGATGTTTTTCAGTAATTATGCAGTGACATAACTGAAATTATTATCTCTTGAGACTACTGTCTCTTTTGGAATTTAGGGCTGTTGAAATAGCGGCTCTTCATTGCCTACCTTGCGCGACGATAATTGTAAGTCTCTGTTCAGTGAGCTGTCAAGGTTGCAACTTACACCTATATATCTGACTTCATGGCGATGAAGACTTAAAAGCTATTGCTAGCATTGTAAGTTTCCTTGTCTTCACGTATAGGAAGACCCTTAGCTGCTTCAGCTAGGCTGAGTTCGTTGCCCTATCGGACATGATACCGTATGTTAGAGGAGGTTATTCTCTTCCTGCCGGTACGGTTTGGTGTTAGTTTTTTGAGGTGATAAGCTCTATTGTTGACGCCATATTTACCTAGTGTGATTAATGAGCATTTCTTCAAACACCTATACTTAATTCCTTCTCCGGAACATATTTTCTGATATCAGACCGAACATAAGGAGTTCATCTAGATTTTTATGATCGGGTATCAGAACATTGTTTTCGTCTCCCTTTTCATTTCTATCCAATCTATTATTGTGGATTATACTTCCACCTTAGAGACTGAATATTATGAGAATACGGTGTATTATTGTTCATCACGTCCATCTCCATCCTTAGTGGCATTATGTAGTCGATCAGATGTGAGGGAGGCCTGCAGTTCCTATACTATTTGATAATTAACACAAGCGATTCAAGTAATGTGGGTGAGGGGGGTTCGATAGGAATTATTTGTCGAACCCCCGCACCCACTACCCCCACCCTGCCAGTGTGTTAAGAGACAATTACAGGGCAGGACGTAGTTTTCTTCCCATAATTCTCGTATGCATTCAAGTATATGCATGCCTTCCATGGCTCCTTGATTGGCGGCTGGGTCGTATTCTAACGGCGACATCATGGGCACATCCACTATTTAGTTTGTTTGTTTCCTGTGGTTGTTCGTTTATAAGTCATATACGAGCATCTTTCTCCAAACAGTCATTGGTTGCTTTGGACCAAGGAAACAATGATTTATTTCGGGGATGGTCCAGGACTAGTCTGTTTATCATAGCTCGTTCCATGTTCTCTGTCCAGGTTTCTACGAGATACAGTACACATTCTCGTATATTCGCACGCTTCATTTGGAGTTTTATTATTGGAATTAATTGTACACCTGAACGGGGTCGCCTGTTGGTTGCCTTAGAAGCATGTTTGCTCTTCAGATACTTTCCATTGGGATTCAATTGGACAAGTGTGTGGTTGTACAAGTTATATCACCGATTTTCGACCTATCTCCACATTCCGACTCCGGTATACATTAGAAACATGCGCTGTTAATTACCAGGAATGCCACGATAGCCTTAGCTACTGAAGTGGCATTAAGCACCAATAATTAGTAATAATTAATAACTAGGTGCCTGTTGGGCTAATATATATTGATTATTTGGTACCGATTTTCACTGATTCCAGAGCACTCCCCTCTTTGTTTTGAAGAATATTCCTCAAAAAAAAAAGGGGGAGGGGGAGGGTGGTGATATTTCTTCATCTCCTCCAGCTTGGTAAGTGTGCAACTATGAGTGAGGCTGTTTTGTCTGTATGTTATTACTGATCCTAGATATAGCTTGTTTATTATTTATATATGGTTTGTGTCTGTGGGGATTAGTCTCTCACTCTTGAATACGCCATCTTAATTTAAGCGGCTTAGTCTGGACTAGCCTTAAAATTGGGGGCTTGTTACACCCAATTAGCATAATCATTCATGCTAAGATTACGGAATTACTTGGATATGGCTCCTTAATTATGATATGTCTTCTCTATTATTGTACAGAGAGACATACTTGCAATTCCTTTTAAATTTAATGTCCTATCACCTTGGAATGCGAGCTTAGGAGCTATATTTGGTCTGCTAATTCTGAAGTCCTAGGCCCTCTATCTTTTTACGATTCAGCTAGTCTCGGCCATTGGTTATTAGTATAAAAATATGTTAAATTTAAAGTAATTTGTATATTTTTTATACTTACCAATGGCCCAGATGGAGATGGCCCTCCCATGAGTGGACACTCATACCTCCCTGCTGAATTATTATTTAGTACGCTGATCTACAAAGAATGATGTTGGCGCCAATTCCGGTCACTTCCTGACTACTGCGCATGCGCAGATGGTAAAAGTATGGAGGGCCAGATAGGACGTTTAATTTTCTGCATTGTATGTAAATTTTGGAGATTGGGGGGGTTCAAAATTTGTGTTTGGCCCTTGATAATATCGAGTTTGCACCAGCTAGTCTGGGCCATTGGTAAGTTATAAAAAATATACAGATTACTTTACATTTATCATTTTTATTCGCCCGTTTAAAAAACGGTCGTATTATGTTATCAGTCTGTCTGTCTGTCCGTCTGTCCGTAAACAATTTGGTTTCCGTTCATTTAAAGTCGAATGCCTTGACGGATCAACATTAAAGTTTCAGAAATTGTTTTTAGCATTAAAATACAGTCAAGTTCGATATTGGTGTTTCTCAGTCCATCCGCTGCAGAGATATGGCCCTTTGAAAACACAATTTTTCTAAAAAAAATTGGTTTCCGTTCATTTAAAGTCAAACGCCTTGACGGATCGACATCAAACTTGCAGAAGTTGTTTTTAGCAATAAAATACAGGTCAAGTTCGATATTGGTGTTTCTCAGTCCATCCTCTGCAGAGTTATGGCCCTTTGAAAACACAATTTTTCTAAAAAAATTGGTTTCCGTTCATTTAAAGTCAAACACCTTGACGGATCGACATCAAACTTTCAGATGTTGTTTGTAGCAATAAAATACAGATCAGGTTCGATATTGGTGTTTCTCAGTCTATCCGCTGCAGAGTTATGGCCCTTTGAAACCACAATTTTTGAAAAAAAATTGGTTTCCGTTCATTTAAAGCCAAACACTATGACGGATTGACACCAAATTTTTCAGATGTTGATTTTATACACCCGTTTAAAAAACGGGATGTATAATATGAATGGTCTCTCCACCCATCTGTCTGTCTGCCCGTCCATGGACACATTTCGTTTCCGGATGATAACTTTAGTTGTAATGGATTGAGCTGAGTTAAATTTGGCATGTGGATTTAGTATAACAAAATACAGGATGGGTTCGATTTCCGTTTCTAGTGGCCTATTTGCAGTAGAGTTATGGCCCTTTATTTATGGGAATTTAGCCCAACTTTTCGTTTCCGGACGATAACTTTAGTTTGCCTTGACCGATTTATTTCAAATTTTCAGTTTTTTTTGTTTTTGACCACAAAATACAGCTCACGTTCACTTTTGACCACAATCGCATATACCTTTCCAGAGTTATTCCCCTTGAATGATTGCAAATTTGTGGTTTTTGTGGTTTCCAGATGATAACTTTAGTTTGCCTTGACCGATGTTTTTCAAATTCTCAGATTTTGTTTTTGACCACAAAGCACAGCTCAAGTTCACCTTTGGCCATATTCGCATGTACCGTTCCATAGTTATTCCCCTTGAATGATTGCAAATTTGTGAATTATGTGGTTTCCGGATGATGACTTTAGTTTGCCTTGACTAATTTGTTTCAAATTCTCAGATTTTGTTTATGACCACAAAGCACAGTTCAGGTTCACTTTTGGCCAAAATCGCATGTACCTTTCCAGAGTTATTCCTCTTGAATTTGTGCATTTTGTGTTTTCCGGATTATAACTTTAGTATGGCCTAACTGTTGGACATAGAATGCATCAAATATTTGGTTTCCAGATGATAACTTTTATTATTTGTTTTCTGATTGGTTCCAAACTTGGTATGTTGTTTAATCACAACAGAATACAGGTCAAGTTCGAATATGGGGTTGGTCCAAACAATTTTCACCCTCGCCCCCATCCTTACCCCAACCCTTAAAAAATACAAAATGGGCGTATATTGTCCCGCTACGCGGTGCTCTTGTTTGTAATTCATCTCTATTTTTTTTCTGTTTTGGTGTTGTACATAGTGGATTGTTTATGTGATAGATTGTGCAGTTCCCTGAAATGTGGGACGTATGTTGAGGTAAACTTGATGTAAGTTTCATTGCAGCATTATAAGTTTTTGAAGGAAATGACTTGTGATTGGTAGTACCACTGAAATAGTCCATCAAGAAGGCGTACGTTCTTTTCTAGTGATGTCATATGACTTTTATCGCTACTGCATTGGCGACGCAAGATCTTTTATCACCAAATTTTTATAGCCTCTGATATTGATGTTTACGATTGTGTTTTTTGGTAAAGCGTAGATAAAGTGATGTATTCTCAAAATCATTTTTTTATCTCTGCTTTTCTTTTGTTAAGATACCTTCCATGTTTTCCTTTACCCTACTTGATCTGCAAGTGAAAGCAGTTGTGAATTCTTGACTTTTTTGCTCACCTGGCCTAAAAGGCCTGGTGAGAATGTGCTATCACTTGGCGTCTTTCGTCGTCCGTAAACTTTTCTCATTGTCATCTTCTTCTCAGGAAGCCAGTGTGAACCAAACTTGACAGGAATGGTCTATGGGGGATCCTCTACAAACATCCTCATTTTGTTCTCACCGGATGAAAAACATTGTTGCCAGAGGCATTCTTTGTTTCTGATTGGTGGATTTTCAAAAATCTTCTCCTCTGAAACTAAAAAGCCAAATGTTTTGAAACTTTGCATGATCGATCACTGGGACCCCCTCTACCAAAAATCCTCATTTAATGTTGATCCGTTTACAAACATGTCCACAATTGCAGCTTATATTTACTATAAAAACCCTATAGGAAATCACATTTTCATTTTCTTCTCTGGAATTACTGAGCCGATGTGAACCAAACTTGGCAAGAATGGTCTATGGGAGGTACTCTACGAACGATCCTCATTTTGTTCCCGTTGGACAGAAAACATGGCCCCCAGAGGCATTCTTTAATTCTGATTGGTGGATTTTGAAAAATCTTCTCCTCTGAAACCACAAGGCCAAATGTTTTGAAACTTAACATGCTTGATGCCTGGAATGCCCTCTACCAAGGATCCTCATCAGGGATGTAAGTTTTCCATTTTTTGCCGAAGTTTTTTTTTTTTTGTAATTTTTCCGTTCCGTTTTGAAAATTCCATTTTTAGCTCACCTTCTTCTGAAAGAAGTGGTGAGCTATTGTCGTGACCTCGGGCGTCAGCGTCCGGCGTGTCCAATATTGTAAGATTTAATGTTAAGGTTAATTTCTCAAAGATCAGTGGACTCAGGCCTTTGATATTGCATATGTAGGTTGTAGGGGACTATCAGAACCCTGATACTATGACTTTTTTCCAAATTTCACCTAAAATTTTCTGCCAAAACTTGTAAGAATTTGCCTTTAGGTGTTGTAAGAATTTGCGTTAAAGTCAGCTTTTGTGCAGATTGTGCTGCTTTAACTTCTCATTACTGTTGATTTTCATATTTCAATAACAACTGTAGGTATTAACCCTACTATATGCAGAAATTTAACAGAAATTTTCTTTTTTTTCAGTCAAAATTTTCATTTTTTCTCGGACTTAGTAAATTTGAAGTTGTAAAACTTTGTAAACTTTGTGTTTAGGTGAGTTGTGTTTCTATGTGTCTTTCCAGGCGATTAATATTCTACACTTGGGTTACTGAAATCCATTGCAGTAATATTTAACCCTCATTACATGCATATTTGAGGAATTTGAGGCTGATTTTCTGCCAAAACTTGTTGTAAGAATTAGCATTTAGGTGTTGTAAGAATTTGCGTTAAGGTCAGCTTTTGTGCAGATTGTGGTGCCTTCACCTCTCATTACTGTTTATTTTCTCATTTCAATAACTGCTTTAGGTATTAACCCTACTGTATGCAGAAATTTAACTGATTTCTTTTCTTTTTTTCAGTCACAATGTTCACGTTTTTCTCTGACTTACTCAATTTTAAGTTCTAAAAGTTTGTATTAAGGTGAGTTCTGTTTCTATGTGTCTTTCCAGGCAATTGATATTGTACACATGGGTTACTGAACTACATTGCGGTAACGTTGCACCCTCATTACATGCATATTTGAGGAATTTGAGGGGGATTTTTGGGACTTATATTCACTTTCTTTAAAAAAAATGTTTTTAACTTTTTTTTTTTATTTAATACTTTCTCATACTTGTTACTAGTAACATTAAGGCTTATTTTTTTAGTTGTTGATGTGATGTATTTTTGTTGGGACTTATAGTCACTTTCTTGAATGAATGTTTTTCCGCAACTCTTTAACCAATGAATGTACTTCAGTTACAATTTCAGTGATTCTTCATTACATAATGCCATTTTGCGCCTCCTATTTTATTTTTTATACCCCCGCTTCGAAGAAGTGGGGGCTATATAGGAATCGCCCTGTACGTCTGTACGTCCGTCCGTCCGTCCGTACGTCTTTCCGTCCGGACAAATTCCTGTGTGCGCAACTCCTCCTACATTAATGAACCGATTTTGATGAAACCTTCATCTCTACTAAGTGAACATGTGCATATTCCAAACTTTTTGATCTGCGACAATTTTAACCAGGTTATCTCTCTTGAACTTTGATTTAAAATGGGTTTCTATATGAAATTCTTGTGTGCGCAACTCCTCCTACATTTATCAATCAATTTGGACAAAACTTTTCAGACATCATCACTACTAAGTGAACATGCGCATATTCCAAGATTTTTGATCTGCGACAATTTTAACCAGGTTATCTCCCTTTGACTTAGATTTATTGTGTCTTTCCATCCGAACAAATTCTTGTGTGTGCGCAACTCCTCCTACATTAATGAACCGATTTTGATAAAACCTTTCAAACATCATCTCTACTAAGTGAACATGTGCATATTCCAAACTTTTTAATCTGCGACAATATTAACCAGGTTATCTCTCTTGAACTTTGATTTAATATGGGTTTCTACATGAAATTCTTGTGTGCGCAACTCCTCCTACATTTATCAATCAATTTGGACAAAACTTTTCAGACATCATCACTACTAAGTGAACATGCGCATATTCCAAGATTTTTGATCTGCGACAATTTTAGCCAGGTTATCTCCCTTTGACTTAGATTTATTATGTCTTTCCGTTCGAACAAATTCTTGTGTGCGCAACTCCTCCTACATTAATGAACCGATTTTGATGAAACCTTTCAAACATCATCTCTACTAAGTGAACATGTGCATATTACAAACTTTTTGATCTGCGACAATTTTAACCAGGTTATCTCTCTTGAACTTTGATTTAATATGGGTTTCTGCATGAAATTCTTGTGTGTGCAACTCCTCCTACATTTATCAATCAATTTGGACGAAAGTTTACAGACATCATCACTACTAAGTGAACATGCGCATATTCCAAAATTTTTTAGCTGTGTCAATTTTAACTAGGTTATCTCCCTTTAACTTAGATTTATTATGGGTTTCTACATGAAATTCTTGTGCGTGCTACTCCTCCTACATTTATCAATCAATTTGGACAAAACTTTTCAGACATCATCACTACTAAGTGAACATGCGCATATTCCAAGATTTTTGATCTGCGACAATTTTAACCAGGTTATCTCCCTTTGACTTAGATTTATTATGTCTTTCCGTTCAAACAAATTCTTGTGTGCGCAACTCCTCCTACATTAATGAACCGATTTTGATGAAACCTTTCAAACATCATCTCTACTAAGTGAACATGTGCATATTCCAAACTTTTTGATCTGCGACAATTTTAACCAGGTTATCTCTCTTGAACTTTGATTTAATATGGGTTTCTGCATGAAATTCTTGTGTGCGCAACTCCTCCTACATTTATCAATCAATTTGGACGAATATTTACAGACATCATCACTACTAAGTAAACATGCGCATATTCCAAAATTTTTTAGCTGTGGCAATTTTAACTAGGTTATCTCCCTTTAACTTAGATTTATTATGGGTTTTTTTAACTTAGATTTATTATGGGTTTCTACATGAAATTCTTGTGCGTGCAACTCCTCCTACATTTATCAATCAATTTTGACGAAACCTTTCAAACATTATCACAACTAAGTGAACATACGCATATTCCCAAATTTTTGATCTGCGACAATTTTAACCAGGTTATCTCCCTTTAACTTGGATTTATTATGGGTTTTCAAATGGGATTCTTGTCTGTGCAACTCCTCCTACATTAATGAACCGATTTTGAATACATGTTGCACATTGTAAATGTGTTTTTCCAAATGTAAACCATATATGTGTGGGCTCTTTAAGTATTCAGTGCTGTTCTGTGGAAGACCACATGCAAATACAAATTTAACAACAAAAAATGATCTTTATGTACACATTTCCTTATGGCCTTCACCTACATGATCAGAAGTGCATTCCTCTAAAAACCCAAAGCGGGGGTATTAATCACCTTCAGTGATAGTTCTAGTTGATTGATGTATGTTTATTAGCTCACCTACTTCCATTACAAGTGGTGAGCTTATATGATGACCTTGGGCGTCAGCGTCGGCGTCCAGCGTGTCCAATATTGTAAGATTTAATGTTAAGGTTATTTTTTCAAAGATCACTGGCCTCAGGCCTTTCATATTGCATATGTACGTTGTAGGCGACTATCAGCACATTATTTAACTCTGCTACTATGACTTTCCTTCAAATTTCACCTGAAATTTTCAGCCAAAACTTGTAAGAATTTGCATTTAGGTGTTGTAAGAATTTGTGTTAAAGTCAGCTTTTGTGCAGATTGTGCTGCTTTAACTTCTCATTACTGTTGATTTTCATATTTCAATAACAACTGTATGTATTAACCCGACTGCATGCAGAAATTTAACTGCAATTTCTTCTTCTAAAATAAATTTATGAAAGCCTTTCCTAATTCTTATTTATGATTTAATATCTGGCCTCACGATTCATATTCTTAATCATAAACATTTCTAAAAGAAAAAAATGCTTTTATATCCAATGATTCTATGTTGAATTGATATATAATAAATGCAGAAATATAGACTTTCCAAAGCCATCACATAAACCACATTAATCATTTGCTGCCTAGTTAATGATTTATATTAACTAAATATTAGGTATGTTACATTGGAACGACATTATCAAGCACGAATGTAGGTGAGCATTGGGATGTAACATCCCTCTTGTTCAATTTCTGGTGGGGTTACCTAATGTTAATAATTTATAAATTACTTCCAGATTTACATTACAAACGAAAACCTGTTTCAAATTGGTAGATTTTTGGTTTGTTTTGCACCATTGTCGTTTGTTTCCATGACGCATGCAGGGGGAAAATAACAGAAGTCCCAGGCAATTCCATTCTGATGTCACATAATCCATAAATAGAACCAATAAAATGTTCCACTCGATAAATTCCGTGGGTGTTCCAATCTAAATTTGTATATCCGAAGGAATACGCACCCGCCATTGGTCAAAACACGCCACCAACCAACTGTGCATGTGCAAAAGTTACTTCCCAAGGTCTGCATTCTCATTTCGTGCCAGTTGTAAATTTAATATTTTTGACAAAATGGTATCGAAAAAACAAAAAACCAACAAGTGGTTTGGTAAAAGAAGCATGGAAGAGTTCCAAGAAACAGATGAGGTGAAATCAGTCGAAAAATAACCAATTTAGATGAATATACGACAATCGGAAGTGATCGAAAATCAAGCCAGTCAGTTGTTAAAAAAATTGTGTTGGTGACAATAGTGTATCTCAATCACTGATAAAAAACGATCCGACTTCCCCTATCTCCAAAAAATTTATAAATTGATAAGATCTCATTATAAAATCAGCATATTTTGTTCAAATGATATTCATATATGTTGAATTTAAAAGTCACCAGAGGCATTCTAAGGCATTGAAAAATTCAAAATATTATGGGGGGAGAACCCCCAAACCCCCCTTCACATGGAGGGGAGGACACCCCCTCCCTGATCCTCCCCCAACGTGGCCTTTGGCCATGGCATACAGACGCACTTGATGCCTTCAGCAGTTGACTTTTAGTTTTTTTCATCAAATTTCACTTACATCTCTGCTCACTTAATCTCTGCTCACTTAATCTTGATCGGGTTGCAAACATGGCTACAATTGGGGCTTATAGTTACCATAGAAATCCTGTCAGAAATCACATTTTCATCTTCTGTTCTGCCAGGTGAGCGATTACAGGCTCTTTAGAGCCTCTTGTTTAATACTGCAATGTCTGTGGTACTTTATTCCATGCACCTTCCTGGATTTTCTTTTTTAGTATCTTCATTTATTTTTCCATTGTTAATCTGGTTGAGTGCTAGAAGCCACTGTCATGGGTCTATTGAAAAGTGCAAGAAGCCACTTTAGATGCTTTATGCCATTTTCATTAGCTAGTTTTTCTCGGTAGAAGAAACACAAAAGATGTTTATACAAATTTTTTTGTTACAATTTATTGGAGAGTGCCAATAAGCACTCTTCAATAAATTGAAACAAAATAATTTTTTATGAACAATATCTTACCAAAACATGGCTCCCTTTGCTGGAAATTTTATCCTTGCAAAAAATACTTGGGTTACAAATCGCCTTTGAAAAATAATTTTGCACTCAACCAGTTAGAAGGATTTAATATATGTAACAGCAGTTAAAAAAAATGTTTTTATTATGTTTTATTTCAGTCCACTCCAAAAGATCCTGAAATGATAGCAGAGAGTATGCAGGCATTGGCACAAAGTATATCAGATGATCGGTACATTTTTGGAGATCGGCCTAGACCTCGTTTGAATACTGGAGACTTCCATTCGTGAAAGATTTCTTCTAAAAGATCTCACCATTTTGGATTGTGCCAGTAATTTTTACTACATGCATGTTTTTTTTTGTAACTCTTTACCTAACACGAATAGCTATGGCACATACAAAAACAAAACAAAATTGTTGGATACATAAAAATTATAATTTTTTACCTCGAAAACATAGCTTATGACCACTCATTGGAATGAACACATTGCACTGAGGCTTCATAAACTATGTTTTTTTAGGCAAAATGTGAAAAAAATATTGAAATTATGATTAATGAAATTTGAATACATATTTTTGTGAATAGCACTGTTCAGCTGTTACACTAGGTAAAGTGTTAACAAAAACAGAAACGTTGTGTATTGAGTGCCATAAAAGATTATCACTTTTTTCCAATTATTATAGTATTTTTTTCTTACATAAACAGATATTGTGGTTAGTTTTTATTTTTCAGGTGACACAATAGATTGAATGTTGAATGGAGATGTGCTAGTTGGGTTGTAACTCCTCTAATCAATTATGTATTTCATTCCATTTTGAAAAATAATTTATCTGTTGTTGTATCAAGTTGTCTGTGCACTGATTTTACATTTTTAGCTTACAAAAATGAACCCCTAGCACACTGGTAGTGTAAAAGTATTCAGCTAAGTATGGGCCATTGAGTTTTAGTATAAAAATATGATAAATTTATAGTAATTTGTATATTTTTAATACTCACCAACGGCCTAGATGGGGATGCCCCCCCCCCCCTCTCATGAGTGGGTACTCATACCTCCCCGCTGAGTTATCACTTCAGTAGGCACAACTAGGAAGAATGATGTTGGTTTCAATTCCAGTCTCTTCCTGGGTTCTGTGCATGCGCAAGTACTAAAAGTATGGAGGGCCAGATAGGACTTTTAATTTTCGGTGTTGCATACAAATTTTGGGGATTGAGGGGGGTTCAAAATTTGTGTTTGGCCCTTAATAATATTGAGGTTGCACCAACTAAGGCAGGGCCATTGGTAAGTATAAAAAATGTACAAATTACTTTAAATTTATCATTTTTTCCATTAACTCCATTTTTTATTATTTAACCCTTTACCCAACGTAATGGTAAAAACGGCTAGCGCTATTCTAAAAAATCGACAATTAATTTTCATTATTTTTTGTCTCAAAAACATAGGTTATGACCCTTTGTTTGAACGAGGTGTCATAACATATGTTTTTGAGGCCATGGAGCCTCTTAGGCAAGTGATTGCACCTGGTTTATTCCTTATGCAAAATAGTGAGAGCTAGTGCTGAGTCATGGATGAAAGTTTTCAGGGATTTGACTGAATTCAGGCATTTTCATTACAGGCTTTTGTCCATAAAGTGTTCAGGCAGAGTGATTTTCAATGAAGGCATTCTTCAGTTTTTGTCTTAAAACACATAGATCCCTGCTCCCCTCAGGTTCTGCCTTTGCCATTAAGCAAGAGTCTTTGATTTTCAGGGATTTTTTTCTCTAGGCACTTTCATCTCTGTGCTGAGTGGTAATGGCAAAGATGAATATGGAAAAGTTGTAAAAATATTATGATGTTGACTTAATGTGATATTTCCCTGGATATTGTCTCCTACTTGTGCAAACAACTGTAGGTTAGAATTTGGGAGATTTGAAACATTTAACCATTCCATTTGGCATCACCTGAAATGTTTCCCAACTGTTCATATCCATTGTGGTGACAATACTGAATGACAATATTAAATTATGCCCTGAACTCTTCATATCCATTGCGGCTACGATATAATATTGAATGTTAAGAGATTGGTTGATTTTTATCAATGGATCTGGGAGTGCGGTATCTCAGTGGTGAGAGCATTGAACTTCAAACTGAAAGATCCACAGTTCGATAGTGACCAGCAGTATCTGCGTTGCACATTGGGCAAGGCACTTGATCCAAATTGCCACAGTGGGGGCTCATTGGTGTTGTGTACTAAGGCTTATTGCATATCGTATAGGCACTTGCCTTGAAACAATGTTTGTGTGGAGTTAGTATGTTGGGGAGTCCGATGGTTGCTCACGACTGCTTATTGGTTCTCTGGGTAATCTGGCTTCCACCACCCATAAAACTGTCCAGTGTGATATAACTCCACCTGTTGAAAGTGTTGTTAACCCTTTACCTAACATAGCGGCAAAAAATGGCCAAGGAATTGACCAAAATAAGCCTACCACAGCCTAAAATATCTTTCAAATGTCTCGATAAAACCATACATATATGGATATCATTAGAACTGGCTCGACAAGCTGTTCTAATGATATCCATATTTGTATGGTTTTATTGAATAATTCTGCAATTTCTTTTGAAAAATGTGAAATTTAATTTATTTTATAAAAAAAAGTTGTGTTAGGAAAATGGTTAAACCCCAATAAATGAACAAACTGGTGTCTATAATGGGGACATGCAAATGCCTTGGGTGAGAGTTCTCTAAAGGAGTTCATGGAACTCTGTCAAACAAGATATGTTAGAATACATGCTAAGTTTATCTCTAGAATACAGGAAAGTGACACAATCCCTGTTGATTGAATACTCCTCTTAACTGAATAGTTTCATTGGCAAAGTGGCTCTTCAATGAACAGGATTCCACTGTACTCATGTTGTTGTCATGATATAGCCACAGATGCATTAAAGTGACCAACAACCTATTTTTGATTTTTACAAACTTTATGGCCTCAGAAGAGGTCCCTGCCCCGCTATGCAATCATGATGAAAGCAATGAGCTTGTTCCAATGAGCAGTCAGTCATAAGCAGTGTTTTTGATTGATTCCAAAATTTTTAAAATAATGAAATTTGAATGGCCATTTTTGTGATTGGTGCTGGTTGTTTTTTGGCCATTAGGTTACTTAACTCTTCACCCAACAGACCTGCCATTACCACCCACGTAATTCCTAATTGAGCAAAAAAAAAATAACAAAACCATTTCATGTGACCCCCTCATTGGAACGGGCACATCATGCTCATCCCAATGAGAGGTCACATGATATGTTTTTTTTATTTTTTATAATTTAAAAAAAATATCGACATAACAAATTTTTTATATGGTTACCCTTAAGGGCTTGGAGATATTTGTACATTTTCACTATGCATTGAAAGTATCCATCCTGTGGTTTTGCAATTGTTTCTAATCAAGTCTTGGCTGTCCACAGAGGCCTGTAGGTAGCCAAGCCTTGCCTAAAATCAACAGACAAGGTACTTAGAAAACAAGTTTTGAGTTTACCCAAACTTTGCATGTTGGGGCATCTTAAAAAGTCGGAATTAAGCCCTTAAGGGTTAACAGATATGTATGAAAGTATCAGAAAGGATTATAATAATTTTGCTGAGGGCTCTTGAAAGTGTTTGAATATTCTCGTGGAATGTCTGGAGGAGGAGAGGGAGGGTTCAGATGTGTAGGAACCTTGTTGAACATTGTGTATAGAACAGGATTAAAACAAGTTTGTATCAATTGTCATGCAGTGGAAGAGAAGAAATGTATATTTTATTGTTAGTGAAATATGTACTATCATTTCATGAGTGTGAATCATACAACTTTAATTTTTGTCTGAAAAATAAATAAATCATACTTTCACAAAGGAGTTAATTCCTGTTCAACTTTTTCAACAGAATCAATTTTTTCACATGTTTTTTTAACAAATCAAGTCATTTCTGTTGTAAAGCACAAGGGTTTAGTTTGAAACTAAATGTGTGATCTTTTGTTGTGAACAACTTTTTTATAAATTTTGTTCATGTCATTGAAACTTGTATTATTTTAGACCTTGCTTAGTAATATTTTCATTTTGCATGAAACTTGTGGTGGAATCTGGTAGAATCTTAGATTCTGTTCTTAGAAGATGGAATTCCAGTTTCTTATCAACCTACCTCACAATTATTTACAGCAGGCTTGCACTACAGTGGAAGTCCCTAACTTGGAAATATACTCTCTATTTATTCTTTTCCAAGCGATTTGGGAAAGAAAAAAAAAAAGCACTAAGAAAAAATAAGCCAACACTGAGACCCGCGCACACCCAGTAGGGGAACTCTTCTGCCCTCTTGGGGGTTTTGCAGTCTTTTTCTGGCCTGGTTACTGTGGCAGCTGCTGACTTTTGGGCAAAGAGAAGCCTGGTTCTGGGACTGCTGTGCCCTTCCAGTCAACATCTGAGAACATCTGAGACAATCACTAGGGTTATGAAGCCTCCTATGGAGCCAAGCTTGGTTGCTCTCTCTGCTTTTCTGCCTCTGTCAACAGCTACTGATGTATCCGCTCCTGCTGCTGCTTTGTTGGTGACGTCATCGGTCTCCGTTTCAGCTGGCCTTGGTTTATCCCTGCCGTGGACTGCAGGGATTTTTGCTTCTTTGGACCTGGGATAGCAGCCTCAACCTTCCCTACCTTCAACATAGCGAAATCGGAAGTGGTTGCTTGCCTATCCCTCTGCTGTGATCTCTCAGCCGTCGAGCAGTCGAGTCCAGCAGGTATTGGCTTTGGATTCAGATGTCCATGGTGGGGTCACCATGGATTCTGTTGCACTTCAGTCCACGCACTCTGGTCCTAAGGCCAGTTTTGGATTTGTGTGACCGTCACATTTTTTGCAGCCTAGACCTTCTGTCCTTCAAAGGTCCGTGACAACTCTCCTGAGTTCCCGCACTTTGGATCTTCGGGATATTGATACCCCTTTAAGCATCTGCATTCAGATGTTTTGGCTGACACCTCTCACCCCGCATCGGGTGTTACCCATCACCCCGTATCGGGGGTTCTTGAGGATTATGACCCTTTGCTGGTTAAGTGGGTCAGATGCAAAGCCACTTGGCCAGGTCGTTCCCACATTGAGCTTAGGGACGCCCTCTGCTTGCTCATGCAGGCTCTTTCCAAGAGCCTTCCCATTGCCTCCAGTGCAGCTACTAGTGGCTTCCAGGCACCCTCCACAGCACTGCCTCCCGGGATTGGAAGCAGGCAGCTTTCTGACCCCCCTGGTGTTCCTACACCATGGGAGGCATCGGCTGTTACGCCCAAGATGGGCTATGTGTCTTCTGACTCAGGGGATGAGTCAGACACACCTGAGCCATCAGTCTTCTGCCTTGGGGGCAGCTCTTGACTTTGTGTTCGTGTTCCTTCTGGAACTCAGACTGTCAAACCAGCCAGAGGTTTCAACCAGGCCGTGATCATCGATCAGGTGCCTACAGCCTTCTTCTGGGCACCTTCGACCATACCAGTAGGTAGTTCCTAGGCTATGAAGACTTTGTTCTTCACTTGGGCTGATACCTTTTTCCCCCTATGCGTTATTGTTTCCTACGAATCGGCCAAACCGTCGGTCCGCAAGACTTTGACGGTCTTGGATCAGGACTCCTCCTCCCTCTGGCTTTCCAAGCCCAAGTCGGTTGTTATTCCTATGGTGACTTTGGAGTCCCTGTTGGGCTTATCCAGAGAGATGCTGGGCATGCATTCTCTCTTGGATCATGTCATCTCTGCCTTGGCTGCTTATCTGCCTCCAGATAAGTTTGACGACATAAGGCTCCTTTGAACTCATGCATCTTACTCACACACATGCCTGTAACATGGCTAATTTGGAATAAGTTTGCCTGGACGCTGTGCTGGACATTAGCCATTCCCTTCCTGAAGGGAAGTGCACTGCACTTCGATCCGCTTCTTTGGTAGATCCGCGACTATTCCATGATTCCATAGTGACGGTCCGGGATGACATCCTGCATCATTCCAAAGATCAGCTGCTGCTTCGCCAGCTTGATCTGCCTTCTGTTGGAGGCTGGGCCGTTCCAAGCCTAACAAATGCCCTTCTGCTTCTCTGTGAAGCCAAGGGTTGATCCTCCTGCCTCCACTTCTTCCTCTTACTTGTGTGGTAAGGGTGAGCATTGGCAGGCCAGTGGGAGGTCTCAGGATCCTTCTACTAGCAGAGGAGGTGGTTTCTCCTCTTACGGGCCTCATACCTGGTTGGAGGAGGGATATCAGAATTTGCAGACTGTTGGGCCACGATCAAATCCGATCCTTGGGTGTTAGATGTTGTTCAGTCCGGTCTGTGGATATTCTTTCAGGGGTACCCTCTGTTGAGGGTACCACTTCCAACCCAAGTTCCTTCTGACGGTTCCCATCGGGAACTTTTGATCACAGAGATAGACAATCTCCTGTCAAAGGGGGCAATCGAGGTTGTCAAGAACATTCATTCAGTGGGATTTTATTCTCGCCTGTTCTTGATGCCAAAGAAGGACAGCCGACTTTCAGGTCAGTTCACCTCTCCATTCACTAGGGAGATTCCACTTCCAGCATCGACCTGCGAGACGCTTACTTTCACGTGATTCATCGGATGTCGCAAAAGTATCTCAGGTTCGCTTTTCTGGGGCAAGTTTATCAGTTCAAGGCCATGCCTTTTGACCTCAACCTGGCTCTTTGGGCCTTTGCCCAACTGATGTCACATGTGATAGCAAGTCCAGGGGGACTACTTCGACGTATCTGGACAATATCCTCCAGAGGCACTCCAATGCTGCTCTTCTGGAGTCAGATGTCGACACACTGTTGAGCCTGCTCACATCACTAGGGGTTCAGAGTCAATGAGGAGAAGTCGGACCTGGTCTCTTCTGAGTCACTTTGTTATCTGGGGATGTACTTCTGTACTCAGCTGAATATGGTGGGGATTCCCCAGCCGAGGGCAGTGATTCTCTCAGCTTTCACCCAGACTCTGACCCAGTCCACTTCTGCGACAGCTCGGAGTATTCTCCAGTTGCTCAGTCTCTTCGGTTCGGTGATGGATCTCATTCCTTTAGGTCGGCTGCATGTCAGACCTCTCAAACACTTTTTGCTCAGTCACTGGAGACCGAATGTCGATCCTCTGGGTCTGGTGCTTCAGTTACCAGCATCTCTCAGTCATCACCTTCTCTGGATGGATGTTCAGTAGATTATGCAGGGACTTACCCATGTCCGATCGTGTTCTGACAGCAGATGTCAGCGATCTCGGATGGGGCACGACATTGGATCTTTTAGGTCTTTCCCTTCACGGTGTTTGGGACCAGGATCAGGCATCTCTTCACATCAAACAGAAGGAGCTTCTTGCTCTTCTTCTGAGTTTCTGGCAGTTGATTCCCCCCACCTTTTGAATCGTCAGATCCTTTTGTTGTTTCTGTTTCTGTTCCTTCAATTCGACCGTGGTCGCTTACATTCGAAACCAGGGTGGCACACACTCTGTTCCCATATACAAATTGGCTTGGGATCTAATACTGCTGGTTCTCGTCAGATCACCGAAGTTAAGTAACGTCGAGCGCGGTTAGTAGTTGGATGGGTGACCATTTCAGCGCCTGATTTGTGCTCCCGCATTAAGCCCTTGGGCAAGGCACTTAACCCCGATTGCCTACATGGGGGCACGATGACGCTGTGTACTAAGGCGTACTGCACGTCGATGGTGCGCATGCCTTCAACCAATCTAACCCTGCCTGTGCCGAGTTCAGAGTTACGATGTTGGAGAGCTGACAGCTGCTCGTCGTTGCTTGGTGGTTCTCTCCGGGTACTCCAGCTTCCTCCACCCATAAAACTGTCACCGACATGCTATGACCCTGGCTGTTAATGTGTCGTTAAACCCTAATAAAAAAAAAAAATAAAAAATCTAATACTGCTCACTCAGTACGTCAACTCCAGTGTGGTGGTTTGTCACATTCCAGGTCGTCTGAACATCCTAACCGACTCCCTGTCCCAACAGACAGGGTCATTTCCACCGAGTGGATGCTTCACAGAGCAGTGTTCCAGTCGCTTTGTGACCTCTGGGGTCATCCCCACATCGATCTGTTTGCGACCTGTTGGAACCATTAGGTGGACACTTTAGTGTCCTCATGTCCAGATCCTCTGGCTTTCTCCATAAACGCTCTGTCGCTCGATTGGAACGGTCTTGTCGGCTTTGCCTTCCCGCTGGTTCCGATTCTGCCTCGGGTTCTAGCCAAGATACGAACTTGCAGTTGTCAAATCATTCTGATTACTCCCGTCATCTCAGCAGGTATGGATCAATCAGCTCTGCTCTCTTTTGGCAAACTTCTTTGTCAAGGTCACCTGAAGAGGTTTCATGTCGACCTGACTTCATTGTGCTTTCATGCATATCTTTTGTCCAGTCCTGTCTCTTCCTTAGAGGTTTCTTGAAACGAGCAGTGAAGTGCATTTCCTTTTCAAGGCGGCACTCCACTGGTTTAGCGTATGCCGCTAATGATAGTGTGCTGATCACTCTGTTGATTATACTGATCCTTCGATAACACAGATTGCAGTGTTTCTGGTATATCTGTTTGATTCTTGGGGTCTCCAACCTGTTACCATCAAGGGGTACGGGTCCAAGCTTCCGAAGACCTTTTCATGTGTGGAAAAGCGTCATATCGGCACTAATCCATACTTCCTCAAGCTCCTTCTGCACTTTTCTTTGAAAAGGCCTAGGATTTTCCATCTGACCCAAAGATGGAATCTTTCTTGGGTGTTGCTTTGCTTGGGGGAGTGGGTCCCATTCGAACCATTATCCCAGATGGATGTGCGTTTTCTCACATACATGACAGCTTTTCTGATGGCTTTTGCCTCAGCCAGAAGGATTAGTGAGCTTCATGCCCTCTCAGTTGAGAGGTCTTTTTCAGGATCTCTGCCAACCGTGTTACATTTACCGCTGATTGCTTCTTTCTGTCCAAGAATCAGATACCAGACTCTACTTTGCCTCCTATCTGTATCAGGGCTCTTCCTTCTGTTGAGGGTAATCACCCTTTGCTCTGTCCGGTTCATGCAATTCGCATTTACCTCAACCAGACACAGTTTATTAGGAAAGGCAGGAAATGGGTTCTTTCTGTCTCCTATATCTGATCGACAGAAGATCTCTCTCCTCAATCCATTTCTTTGTGGATTTGTCTTGATATTCACATGCAATAGGCTTGCCTAGCCACTGACGATTGTATTACCAATTGCATTTCTGCCCACGAGGTGTGTGCATTGTCTACCTCCTGGGCTTATGCTAACTCCATCAAGTTGTCAGATGTTATGCAGGCAGCCTATTGGAGAAATGCTTCTACTTTCTGCACTTTCTGAAAGTGTCAGTTGCAGGAGCAGCCGGAAGACCTTTTTACTTTAGGCCCCCTTTTTTCTGCTCAGGCTGTTATCAATCCGAGCCATTAGGCTTCTTCCAAGGTCAGTTCCCGTGCTTGGTTACTGTCCTTTCTGTCTGTGTGTCACACAGAGCCGTACACCTCATCTCTCATTGTTGTTTACTAATGTTTGTGATGCTATGGTTTTATAGGCCTTGGGTACTCTTCTTCTGTCCATGGTTTCAGCACAGTCAGGTTATGTAGCGGTTGGTTATATGATTCCCTCCTCCTATTGTCTATTCAGCGTGTTGTAAACAATTGTAAGATAGGTTGAAAAGAAATTTAAATTTTATGGTAAATTTCCTTTCTTATTATACCTACCACAATTGTTTACCTGGAGGCCTTCCCGTCTTCTTATTCGGGTAAGAATCCTTCCTCCCCGCTTATCACATAACTTCAGTGTTGGCAGATTCAAATAATGACACGTTCGTTATACGTCAGGGCACTGGTACCAGAATCTGTAGATTCCGTGGATTAGTACAGAGAAGAGTGCCCCCTAATGGGTGTCCACCAGTCACACTCGGCCCAGTTTTGGGTTATTTTTTCTTGGTGCTTTTGCACCACTTTTTCTTTCCCTAATCGCTTGGGAATGAACAAATAGAGAGTATATTTCTGAATTAGGGACTTCCACTGTAGTGCAAGTCCATTGTAAACAGTTGTGGTAGGTATAATAAGAAAGGAAATTTACTATAAAATTTAAATTTTTACGAATAGCATCTCTATGGGTAAAAGCATTAATTCTTGGTTCCACTTGTAGAACTTTAGATTCTACTAATATGATCTGGGGGAGTGTGGTGGCTCATTTCTTAGTACTAAAAGACTTCAGAATGAAATGTTGATGGTGCAAACAGGCACGACATAATTTTATTTGCCCAAGTGGAAGCACCATCGCACTGTGTACTCAGAGTTTATTACTTGGTTAGTTTCATATCAACTGAGGTATTGGCTCCAGGTAACTTCATTTCAGCCGGAGACCAAAGGTCGAAGGCTGATTTGAAGCTACTGAGGGCTCATATCTCAGCCAATATGAAACTAACCAAGTAATAACCTCTTTATTTATTAAACCAAAACAAATAAGTACAAAATGTTCTTAGATCTGTTACAGTTTTCTGATCATGTTATTGTTTCTCATTTTTTCTTCTTTATTCTCTTCCTTCACCGTAATCCTTACTTATTGTCATCAATAGTCCCTCACCATACAAAAACTCAGCTTTACACTACTCCATTTTGCCTGGCAAAACATAGGTTTTGACCCCTCTTTGGAATGAGCTCAACGAGCTCATTCCAAAGAGGGGTCATAACCTATGTTGTTTGAGACACAAAATGAAAAAAATAATGAAAATTAATTGGCCATTTTTGTGAATAGCGCTGGCTGGTTTTGGCCATTATGTTGGGTAAAGGGTTAATAATGATTTTTTTTATAACTAGAAAGTGTGACTAACCCTGTTCAATGCACAGAAAAACCATGATGCTTGGACTATTTTTGTCACCCTGAGGGACTCAAGGATTGACAATGTATCCTTTGGGGATGGATTGCTTAATGTAGATTCATTCTTGGACTACTCTGTTTATATTGTGTTCTATTCAAGGAGAATGAAATACCTTTTTGAATGTACTGAGGCCAATAGGTCTATAAACACAAGGAATTCATGGCTTGTCAAAGTATTCTTTGCTTGAGCACAATAACCTTTATTCAATTAACAAGAGTTTACTCTATAGCCTAAATCCAATTAACAGGCCAAATTTGTAGTTAAAGTGTGATAAATGGTTTTGTGTTTGGAATTTATATGCAGCTCCCAGGGTTATTTAAATAAGAGACACCCAGTTAAGTGGGTTCCATTGCACTACAAAATATCTCGGATGAAACCAGATTCTAGTTTCTACCACAACAAATACAAGTGCTTGATAAAAACTTTTTTGATTTTGACAATCATTGAATCAGAGATTGATCTAATCAAGTTATTGTATTCTATTGAGTGGTTTGCAGTATATCACATCATATTTTTCAGAACCAAATGATTGTAGATTTTCTTTATGTTTGTATACCATTTTATGTGTCAAAGACAAATATGTACATAGGTTTTTTTTGTTGGAAAATGTGGTAAAATATAATCTCAATTATATTTGTAATCCAGTCTTTCAAAATTTATTTAATAATTTTCATAAAAATTATAAGGTAATTCCAATTATTGGCAGAGATCTTCAGATACATGGAAGAATTTTTTCCTTATCAGCCTGTTAAAAAAACAAATTTCTCATCTTTTAAAGCACTTACTTTTTAGCTCCCCTGATTGCAAGTCTTTGTGAAGTATTGCCATTATGTGGCATCCACTTTGAGGGATACCCTTTTATTTCTGTTCAAATGAAGCTTCTGCCATCTAGGAGGTAGAAGTAATAACCTAAAAGCTAAAAATTCTTTTCAAATCTTTTTCTTATCTGTCACAATTAGTGGTTTAGATTCACCCCATGGGAACTCCAAGCAGTGAAGCAGTGCTTGTTTACTTTTGTAAACAAGCTTTGTTTTACTGATAAAAGAGGATCCAGACACCAATGCTTGGGGTGGATGTCCTCGAAAATGGGCAACATGAGTATAAACGATTGGTTGGACTTGACTTTATCTCCATGTTGCAGTCATGATTAGTCATTGTGCAGAAATATGGGATCTTAAACACCAATAAATAAATAAAAAGTGGTCTAGATTCAAGAATGTTTAAAAAACAGTATGAAGGTCAGTATTAGGGCTTGCCCAGGGAAGGGTAAAATTAAAAGTGTGGCACAAATTTCAACCCTTTAACCAACGCAGACGATACCATCATTTATTTTAACCCTCTCCACTCTGATGTCAAAATGGCAAAGTTTTCAACAGAAAATATTTCCCATAATGCAAATATATCTTGTTTGACAGAGCTCTGAGAGCTCTGTCAAACAAGATATAATAGGTTAAATTCATAGTTGAAGAAGAGGAAAGCAGAGTGATGGGAAAAAATTCATTTGCTCTACCAGTGTGCTAGGGGTTAAATATCATTTTTTTTTAATTTTTCAAAATATTTCAACAAAACCATATCATGTGACCCCCCCTCATTGGAACGAGCTTGACAAGTTCGTTCCAGAGGGGTCACATAATATTGTTGAAATATTTTGAAAAATAGTATTCTTTTAGCTGCTGAATTTGCATATCATGCAGGCAGATGTGGCCGATTCGTTGGGTAAAGGGTTAAAAACCAAACAAAATTTGATATGCAGTATTATTGGATGATGTGTACTTGATTCAAGCGCAACAAAAACTTGCCTGCATTCTGGTTTGATCCCCAGGAGCTAAAAATATACTGCACAAAAAAAAAGTTTTGAACCATCTCTGTTTCCCCAACTTTTTCTAAAGTATATTTTGCCGAAAGTTTTATGAAATGCGAGACATGAGTACCAACAGTTTCACAAGAAAATGTTATTCTTGAAGTTGGTCTACATGCAGGCTTGACCTTCACAGCAGCCAATAAGTAGGCCGGGGGTATTGGTCTGCAACATTGATTATATGAGATCTATGTGCATTTCATCATTTGATCTTGCAACTTTTATACATTTGAAACCTGTCTCTAAAAAACGCCCCTGGAGTAGAATATTGTCTGATCATGAAATGGCCTGTGTCGAAAGGCAATATCAAACTGGTATGTTTGCTGGAGGTGTGGCTAGAAATTTTGGTGAAACATCTTGTCCAGTGATGGGTTCAAATTGATCAGAATCAAATTTGTACTTCCTTTCATAAAATGAGGCAGAGGTGTCTAGCATGTGTACAAGTTAGACAGGTCTGATACTGACTAGTGAAAATGTGATTTTTGGATACTGATCAGGTGATACCATGGACATTCTTCAATGAATTTATCTGAAATAAGCATTTGTTTGTGAATAAATGAATTCTCTTTCACATGGTATGCTGCTTTTTGTTTATATTGTTTCAATTCATGTCATTTACACCAAAGTGTTTGAGGGTGAGGGGTTTAAAACTTTTTTGTGTAGTTTTGAAGACCAAAAAAAGACACTAGCCATATTTACAGAACCGCACAGGATATATGTGTTATTTGGTGTGAAGTGTCCTCAGGAGAAGTAGACCCAAATGAGTTAACAGGGTATCGTATGAGGACTTCCATTTCAACATTGTTGGAAAGGGGGAAAATGGAAAGTGCTGCAGCTCAGTGGTTACGGCAATTGTCCACGATTCGATCCCAACGAGGGGCAACTGCATGGTGTCCTTGATTGCCCATGTGGGGTTCACAGTGGTGCTGTGTACTAAGACATGTTGATGATGCACTTTCCTTCAGTCAGTGCTAACCCTCCTTGTGCCAGGTAAGTGTGTTGGGAAGTTCGGCTTCCTCCACCCGTAAATCTGTCTGACATGACCCTGGCCATTGAAAGTGCCATTAAACCCCTATAAAGCAAAACAAAATCTCTGTTAATTGAACACGTCTGTTAATTGAATGACAGTTACTCACCACTACTTAGTGGTTCTCTCTGGGTACCCCAGCTTACACCACCCAATAAACTGTCTGACACAAGGTGACCTTAGCTGCCAAAAGTGTTGTTAAATCCCATAAAATAAATTTAAAAAATGGGAAAAATACAAGAATGGTTTCTGCTCATGAACCACCCGGCAAGATTCTCCCATATTACACATTTGACATCTGTCTTATGATGAGTTACAGGTTTGTTCAAATCAAGTCTCGGGTTATATTTAAGCTTCATGTGAGTAAAACAATGGGTTTTTTTTTTACTGAACTAAATAATACAGATGATTGATATTTGGTGTGTGGTCCATCCTCAAATGATTAAATACTTTACACAAAATACAATGTAGCCCACTTAACTAGATATCTCTTAATTGAATAACTTCCAAACACAAAACCATTTACCATACCTTCAGTACAAATTTGACTGTTTAATTGCATATCAGTTGTAGGGAAAACTCCTGTTATTTGAATAAAAACATTTGTAACATGGAGAAATTACCCTGAAAAATCACCAAATTCTCCTTGTTTTTTGAGATATTTGGCATCAGTACATCCAATAGTCATTATTTAATCTGCTATATTTTGTTTGACACAGCTCTCGGAGCTCTGTCAAACAATATGTAATAGAATAAATCCTCTCTTTATCTCTAGAAAACAAATAGTGACAAATCCCTGTTTATTGAATACTCCTGTTTATTGAATAATTTTCATCAGTGGAGTAACTATTCTGTTAACCCTTTACCTAACAGATGACACTTGCAAAAAAAATTCTTGAATAACTAATTTTTGTCTCAAAAACAGGTCATGACCCCTCGTTGGAATGAGCTCGACCTCTCCAATGAGAGGTCATAACCTATGTTTTTGAGACAAAAAATGGAAAAAAAATAAAATAATTGGCGATTTTTGAGAATAGCGCTGGCTGGTTTTGGCTGTTACGTTGGGTAAAGGGTTAACATACTTTTAGTGAACCATGTTGAAAAGTTGCATGTTTGTTCTTACCAAGTCTCCAGGATCATATTTGGAGTGGCTTCATCTATTTATTTCAATGTAGATACCTTAGTGTTTGAGGAGAGATAGATATCTGTGCTCCACTCTTACACATGAATGTTTGATATGGAAAGAGTTGAACGCAAAATTAACAGTTGTTATAATTTTAATACTTTTTCCACTATACTTAGTTCATGGAAAGAACCTCTAAGAAAAACCTTTTGTTTTCTTGGCCAGTTAACCCTTTACACACTGATGTCAAAATACCAACATTTCTCCCTGTGGAAGCCCAGGGAAGTGGAGCAGTGCTTGTATATTGTAGGTAAACAAGTTCTGCTTTACAAATAAAATAGGGAGCGGGTGGCTCAGTGGTTATGGCATTGGACTTCAGACCGAATGGTCGACGGTACGATCCCCATCAGGAGTAACTGCATTGTGTCCTTGGGCAAGACTCTTATTCCCTGTTGTCCACAGAGGGATGGTGGTGCTGCATACTAAGGCATACTGCATGTCAATGGTGCACTTGTCTTCAATCAGTGCTAATCCTGCGTGTGTGGAGTTATTACATTGGGGAGTCTGACAGTTGCTCACCATTGCTCAGTGGTTGTTTCCAGGTACTCTGGCTTCCCCCTCTCATAAAACTGTCCCTACACGAGGTGACCCTGGCAGTCGAAAGTGTCGTTAAAAACCCCAATAAATAATAAAATAGCTGGAACCAATGCCTGGGGTGAAAGTCCTCTAAAGTGGGTAGCCTTAATGCAACTATGAATTTAACCAATTCAGTTTTGTTTGATAGAACTCAGTGAGCTCTGTCAAACATATTGAATTGGTTACATTCTTAGTTCTGGGTTCATTGTGGTTCTTGAAAGTCCTTGAATTGTTTAAAGACCTTGAATTTCCTTGAAATTTGAACATTAGGCTTGAAAGTCACTTAGTTTTAAGGATACTACATAGTTTTAATTTAATCCTTAAGGGCCTATTTCCGACTTTGATCACTTTTTGATGCAAAAGAACAGGTGCCCCAACTTTCATTGTTTGGGTAAACTCAAAACTTATTTTCTCAGTAACTTGTCATTTGTTTCTAGGCAAGTCTTGGCTGCCTCTGCGGGCAGCCAAGACTTGACTAGAAACAACTGCAAAGCCACTGGAGGTTGATTTTCAAAGTATAGTGAAAATGTATAACAATCTCCCGGTCCGTAAGGGTTAAGCTGCACAGTATTGCTGACTAAAATCTGCTTCACTGTTTTTGTTGGATATTTTACTTGACTGGTGAATGCTTGTTTGTAGCAAACAGTCCATTTTAACTCATTCAGGCCTGGGAAAATAAGAGAGAATTTATTGAACATCAAAGGATATCAAGATTTTTGATTAGCAGTTGTTTTTCATAAAGTGTCATCTGCCTGTATAGGCAGACAACATTTGACTAAAATGATTGCTCAGCGTGTACGATTTTTTATGCTCACTACTGGTCAAAAGGAGTCCTCACTGTACATCAAAGGCTAGCAGACTCAACTTTAGGGTTTTATGGGGAGCATGGTGGCTCAGTGGTAGACTGTTGGACTTCTATGCTAGAGGTCCAGGGTTTGATCCCTGTCTGGGACAACCCATGTTGTGTCCTTGGGCACGGCACTTTATCCAGGTTGCCTACATGGGGGGGGGGGGGGGGGGGGGCACGATGATGCCGTGTACTAAGGCATACTGCACGGCAATGGTGCACATGACTTCAACCGCTGTAACCCTGCTTGAGTGGAGCTTGAACAGAGTTAGAATGTTGAGGAGCTGACAGTTGCTTGTCGATGCTCGGTGGTTCTCTCTAGGTACTCTGGCTTCCTCCACCCATGGTCATGATTAGCCATTCTGCATAAGTATGTGACCTTAAACACCAATAAATAAATAAATAAATAAATATGCTAGAGGTCCTGAGTTCGATCCCATCCAGGACGACCTGCATTGTGTCTTTGGGCAAGGCACTTTGTCCCGGTTACCTACATGGGGGCACAATTACGCCTTGTACTAAGGCATACTGCACATCGATGGTGCACACATCTTCAACCACAGTAACCCTGCTTGAGAGGAGCTTGAACAGAGTTAGAATTTTGAGGAGCTGACAGTTGCTCGCCGATGCTCGGTGGTTCACTCCGGGTACTCCGGCTTCCTCCACCAATAAAACTGTCACGGTCATGATTAGCCATTGTGCATAAGTATGTGACCTTAAACACCAATAAATAAACAATAAATAATTTAGGGGTTTATGTGTTTTATGTATCCTAAATTATAAGTCTTACTCAAAGCTTTATGCAAATAACTTAAAGCAGTGTGCAAAATTTGACGAGAATGCTCCTTTCGTTCGCATGATGGTTACACAAATTTAAATCTACACAAACGGATGACCGGTTAGCCAAAATTTGCATCTTGAATGGTAAAGTCTGAGTCATTTAACTTGTAGTGCTAAATTCTTTCCCATCCCCAAGATTTGTTCACACATTTTTGTCTTGTTGCAATTCAAGGGATATTGCAGGCACTCTCCCATAAATTGTAACAATGCAAATCAATGGAGATGAAGAAATTTTACTTGCAAGATGATATGAAGGACATCCACTGAATATGAAGCTTTTAACTTTGGGTACCAGCAGTTCAGAATAAAGCCCAAATATGAGCTTCTAGTACTCTACCAGTTAAGCTGCCTTTCTTGTGTCTTGATAGATTTTTTTTTTTTGCCGTGAGAGGCTATATATATATTTCAGTTCCATGCAATATATGAATACTTTTTTATGATAAAAAGGCAGTTTCCCAAGAATTTTTACATAGCCAAGCACTCGGTTAGCCTTCTCCAACCAACATGAACAGTCAGTCAGTAATTTTTGAAATTTTGCACACTGTTAAAGGAGTCACAAAAGTTTTCTGAAAGGTCCTAGAAAATGGCTGCAAATAGTCCTTGAAAAGTCCTCAAAAATAACGTAATCATTGAGACGAAAATCCTGCTAGTTGTATTTTAGGAAATATTTGCTTCTTGACATTTTGATATTGTGTCAACAGTGTGCAGGGGTTTAAATATGGAGAGGCACTATTAGAGTTCATTTTATTTTGGAAATTAATTTGCTTTCTGTAGTCTTCTGTAAATATCACTTTATTCTTTTGACTTGGTTGTGAATATGATACACCATGGACATTAAAGAGTGACCTGGTCCATGCATTTTTTTATTCTTTACTGTATATATATTGTGTCATTTGTAATAAGAAATTCAAATTTAATAACTGGCTGAAAGTAAATAGATTATTTCTTATTTCCCATTGTATCAATTTAGAATCTGTAGCTGTCCATTAACTGAAGGAAATCTTAAATTTTCCTATGATGTGTTTCAATCCTTTGCTCTCTGAGGTAAAACTTTCTGAGGGAATACTAGAAAGTGCAGCAGTGCTTGTCTGCTGTGTTGGAAAAGTTCTGCTTTACTGGTATATGAGGACTTGGTAACCAATACCGCTAAAGTGGGCAAGGCATTTCTAAATGATTGACACAACTTGATTTTATATTTATGCTCCAGTCTTTAACTCTTAACCCACTAGGTATTTTCAAGATATTTTTCATTAAATGTGGTCATGGCTGCTGTAAAGCAGTCATGACTAGATTTTATGAAAAATTCATCTAATTTAACTCAAAGAATAATTGGCGAAAAAATATTGATTCAGTTTTCAGGGCCTGAGGACAAATTTGAATAAATGTGCCCAAATTATTCTGATTTCAATGGCAAAAGAAATCCTGTCCTGGGCAGGAATATCCGCCTGCAGCATGCAAGGAGTTAATATAGATATAGTTGTTAAAATGTCCTAAACCACAATAAACAAAGAAACACTGGAGTAAAATTATCAACAGTCCAAAATACTTGATATCATTTACTGAAATATGGGGAAAAACATGTATATTTGTTGGACAAATCACTGAACTCTACCAGTTGGAAAATGATGACTTTTATTTCCAAACTCCTTCTCACTAATCTGATCACCAAGAACACATATTTTGCTTTAGTATCAAGCAGTTGGATTAATTATAGTGTGTGTTGAACTTAGAGAATTCTTGTGAAGAAATTTTTTTTTTTCTGTCCAGAACTTTTGGCAGAATTGATCAAAGATTTTTTAATTATTTTGAGTGAAGTTAACCATGTGCCTCCTAATGGTGGATTGTGTTGCCCAGTACAAAACACTCTGTCACCTACAATAGGAGAGTCTATTTAATTGGATCCATCTTCATTGAATAACAATGCTAGTTGAATAAACTTCTAACACAAAACCATCAGTACAGAACTGACCAGTTAATTAAAAAGAGTGGGAAGTATGGTGGCTCCTTGGTCATGCCATTGGACTCCCCCCCCCCCCCCCCCCCAGGGGTAACTGCATTGTTTCCTTGTGCAAGATACTTAATTCCGATTACCCACGTGGTGACATGGTGGCACTGTGTATTAATGCTTACTGCACATCAGTGGTGCACTTGTCTTCAACCAGTGCTAACCTTGTTTGTGCGGAATTAATACATTGGGGAGTCTTGACAGCTCGCTGTTGCTCAGTTCTCTCTGGGTACTCTGGCTTCCTCCACCCATAAACCTGTCCAACACAAGGTGACCCTGGCTGTCAAAAGTGTCATTGAACCCCAATAAAAAAAATAGGTTATAGAGTAAACTGGTAACTGAATACAAAATCTTGCAATATATTGAGAAAGTACCCTGATAGTTACTGAATCCCTCTTATTTATAGACCTGTTTGGTCCCTGTACGTCCAGTGAGATATGAAATCTAGTATATGTTGTTTGACAGAGCTCTGCTTGTTCAAAGTTAGTATGTTTGAGAGGTAGACAGTTACCTGTCACTGGTCAGTGGTTCTCTTCAGTTACTCTTGACTTCCTTAGTCCATAAAACAGTCTGAGATGATGTGGCCCTGGCTGTTGAAAGTATCATTAAACTCCTCTAAAACAAAACAAAATCCCTGTAAGCTGAATACACCTGTAAATTGAATACTTTTGACTGGCAAAATGGCTATTCAGTAAACAGGGTTCCAAAATTTTAATCCCGGCTCTAAAAATGTACCCCAACAAACAGGTGTAGTACTTTTATCAAACATTTCGCGATCCCAGACTCATTTGAATTTTTCATCAAAAGTCAAGCTTTACAGCAGCTTTGTCTTAATTTTAACTGTAAGAGTGTTAGAAATCCACATTGGTGAAAGAATGCTGTTTTATTCTGAAATACAGATTCCTCAACTTAACCCTTTGAACTCCAGAGGCCGTTTTACGGCTGGGTCACAAGCTACATGTACGTCATAATGTCATTAAGGGGGATGACTACAAGGTAAATGTGTGGTGGAGACCAATCAATATTTTCAATGTGCCACCCTAAGGCTGCACGTTGAAAATATTAATTGGTCTACCCCCAAATAATAAATATGGACTCCTCCTGTTGCCACCATGGAACTAACATAAGATACCACCAGGGTTCAAAGGGTTAACTGGTAGAGTGCTGGAAGTCCATATTTGGGCTTTATTCTGAAGTGGAGGAACCACAGCCTGATGGCTCATATTCAGTATATGTGCTTTGTATTATCATTGAAGTGATATTATTTAGTTTGTAAGAGATTACCTTGTTACAATTTATGGGAGAGTGCCCATAGGCACTCTCCCATAAATTGTAACAAGGCAAAGACATGTGCACAAGATTTGATGGCCAAAAATAATTTAGCACTCTACCAGCTAAAGGCTTCATATTCAATAGATGTGCTTCATATTTTCATCAACATGGATATGTGTTGTCTGGAAGGATTTACCTTGTTACAATTCATGGGAGTACGTGCCTGTAGGCACTCTCCCATAAATTTTTACATGGTGAAGGGATGTGAAAAAATTTTGCTGACCAAAAATAATTTATCACTCTACCAGTTAAAAGACGTTTATAAAAAATTCAAGAAAATACTCCACATAAACAGTTTTGTTGATTGGTAAGATTTGCCGTTCAAGTGAAGAGTCATAAAGGTCATATGTTTTTTTCTGAGACCTGCTGCATAAAGATTTAATATAGATTTAGTGGGTTTTTTTTTAAAACTTAAATTTTATTTATGATTATTAACAAAATAGTGTAAATGGTTATTTTTTTTAATATTCTTTACTTTAAAAAAAATGAAAAAAATGATGTAGAAAATGTTATATCTATAGGTTAAAAATACTTAACTCTCGACTCTCTGATATCATATTTCTTATGCTGCAGAAATATTTCATACCTAAACAAAACTTGGAATATGGGAACTGTGAACACAAAAAAACAAAAACATTCATATCTTAGAAAAAACATTCATTGAGTTTGAAAATATCATCTTGACCAATCATATATTGAAGAAGAAAATTAAATTGAATACTTACATAGATGAAACAAACATTGAGAAGTGTGAGAAATTTGCCATCAGATTGAAGGGGGTTAACTATGAAGTAACTTTTGTTCTCTGATAAGGGTAATGAACATTGTAATAAGAACATTTTTAATTTTGTAAATATATGTACATAATTTTTTTCTTTTATATGAAACCGGTACCTCATAATGAACTTATAAAGTCAAGATATTTCAAATGGTTGATGGCATTAAACCCATACAGAGTATTACTGATAACTTTCTTTGCAGATCAACTTCCTCCCAGAGGGAACCCCGGGAAGTGAAGCAGTGCTTGTTTACTGTGTTAAACAAGCTCTGTTTTACTGGTAAAATGGGACCCAGTCACCAATGCTTGGGGTGGAAGTCCTCTAAAATGTACAAAACAGGTATGAACAATTTTATTTCCAAATGAAACAAAATACTGCATTTTGATTGGCTGAGAGGTACGGTGTAATTTGCAATCCACAGTGGCTTTTTTTTACACCGTGTTTAATCACGGTGTAAAAACAAGAATATACAAGAGCAAGCTATATGACTAAAAAAGTACCCATTTTTAATTATTAATTCATACCTTCTGCTCGGTTATGTTAGAACAAAAATAAAAATACAGGAAATTTAATATTTATGTGCAATAAAATATTACAGATATGGATGTCATTGGAACTGGCTCATTGAGCCAGTTCCAATGACATCCATATTTGTCTGGTTTTATTTAAGAAACTTGCAAAGTACAAATTTTCTGTTAGTTTTTGCCCACAATGTAGGTTAAAGTATTAAGTACACCAAAATTCTTGGAAATAAATCCATTATCCTTGTGTTTTCCAGGGTGTATGGGAATTTACACTGGTTTGGGAACTCATACACCTTTCGGCTTCGCCTCAGGGTGTATTAGTTCCCAAACGGGTGTAAATTCCATACACTCTGGAAAACAAAAGGATAACTAATAGACTAAATTTTGCATGTTGTGGCCATGATTAGCCATTGTGTAGATACATGTGACCAATCATAAGCACCAATAAATAAATAACAATAACTAAAATCAATTTTCATGGTGACCTTAGGAAGCTAAACAATTTTTGCACTGAGGAAGACTTGTATTGGTCTTTTGTTTATTCTTTACCCAACACCATTTTGAGAAAGTAGCACCAAAATCTTAATTCCATATAAGTTCAAAAATTCATATTTTTTTCAAGTCGCAGCTTATAATAAGGTGCAAGCTTCAAAGTTGTTTGTAAGGAATATTTGAAGCAGGTAGTTCTTTCACTTGTTGTTCATCACATTTAATCCTTAAAGCCACAAATTAATTTTATGATAATAACTACCGCATATACATGTACACAGCTGCAGGTGTCTTAATAGTCTTTCTACATCATTATTGGCTGCCAATATAGGCAGCCAACAGTGATGTAAAAACACGGCTAAGGGAAATTAAGCCTGCCAGCTGTGTTCTCAATGAAGAATACACCTTGGAGGTACTTTTTCAGAACATTACAAAGGTGGCAATTTGGGCCTGTATGGGGATGAAAGGGTTAAGTAAACCTGGAGAGCAGAGGTTTGTCCACAGTGTTCAGTGCCGATTTGGTGCTTCTGGCATTCATGAATTTCCACTCATCACTTCAGGCAGAATACTCATTAGCTTAACTTGACAAAGTCAAGATAAGCAATTCCCATCACGCATGCAGAAGTCTGTTAGTCTGTGAGTCTGTTAGTCTGTTCACATTTTCCTTTAGTATGGGCTACACCCCGCAGTTCTTGTCTGATGATCACGAAATTTCATATGCAGGTTTAGGGTCATGTCTAGATGAGAACGTCTCCTTTTGGTCGCGATTGGTCAACCGGTATGGTTGCCCGAGCCCAAAACCCGAAAACCATTAGCACAGTCTGCAGGTCGTATTTATGAAGGGATTTCATTGTAACTTGGTAGGATGCCTCTATAATGCCTAGATGAGAACGTCCTCTTTTGGTAATGATCTGTCAACCCTTATGGCTGCACAAGCCCGAAACCTAAAAACTTCTAGCACAGTCTGCAGGGCATGTTTAATATGGAGGGATTTCATTGTAACTTGGTAGGATGACTCCTCATGATGTCTAGATGAGAATTTCCCCATTTGGGCGTGATCTGCCAACTGTGACGACTGACCGAGCCCAAAACCCGAAAACCTTTAGCACAGTCTACAGGTCATATTTACTGAGGAATTTCATTGTAACTTGGTGGGTTGACTTGGGCAACTGTGACGGTTACAGGGGCTCGAAGCCCGAAAACCACAGTCTACAGGTCATATTTATGAAGGGATTTCATTGTAACTTCATAGGATCACTCCAGATGATGCCAGATAAGAATGTCCCCTTTTGGTTGCGTTCATCCAACCATTATGGCTGCCCGAACCCGAAGCCTGAATACCTTTAGCACTGTCTACAGGTCATATTTATGAAGGGATTTCATTGTAACTTGGTAGGTTTGACTTCATATAATGTGTAGATGAGAACATCCCCTTTTGTACACGATTGGGAAACTGTGACAGCAACAGGGGCCCAAAGCCCGAAAACCTTTAGAACAGTCTACAGGTCATAATTATGAAGGGATTTCATTGTAGCTTGGTAGGATGACTCCAAATAATGTCTAGATGAGAACGTCCCCATTTGGTCACGATCATTCAGCCTTGATGGCTGCCCGAGCCCAAAAATCTTTAGCATAGTCTATAGGTCATATTTATGGAGGATTTCATTGTAACTTGTTAGGCTGACTCCATATAATGCCTAGATGATGACATCCCCTTTTGGCCGTGATTCGTCAACTGTGATGGTTACAGGTGGCCGAAGCCCTAAAATCTTGAGCACAGTCTACAGGTCATACTTATGAAGGGATTTCATTGTAACTTCGTAGGATCACTCCAGGTGATGCCCAGATGAGAATATCCCCTTTTCGTTGCGATCATTCAACCATGATGGCTGCCCGAGCCCAAAGCCCGAAAACCTTTAGCACAGTCTTCAGTTCATATTTATGAAGGGATTTCATTGTAACTTGGTAGGTTGACTTCATATAATGTCTGCATGAGAATAGCCCCTTTTGGACACCATTAGGCAACTGTGATGGCTACAGGGGCCTGAAGCCCTAAAACCTTTAGCACAGTCTGCAGGTGATATTTATGAAGGATTTCATTGTACCTTGGTAGGATGACTCCAAATAATGTCTAGATGAGAACGTCCCCTTTTGGTCGCGATCATTCAGCCTTGATGGCTGCCCGAGCCCAAAACCCCAAAACCTTTAGCATAGTCTATAGATCATATTTATGGAAGGATTTCATTGTAACCTGTTAGTTTGACTCCATATAATGCCTAGATAATGACATCCCCTTTTGGTTGTGATTGGTCAACTGTGACGGCTTCAGGGGCCCAAAGCCCGAAAATCTTGAGCACAGTCTACAGATCATATTTATGAAGGGATTTCATTGTAACTTCGTAGGATCACTCCAGATGATGCCCAGATGAGAATGTTCCCTTTTGGTTGCGATCATTCAACCATGATGGCTGCCCAATCCCAAAGCCCAAAAACCTTTAGCACAGTCTACAGGTCATATTTATGAAGGGATTTCATTGTAACTTGGTAGGTTGACTTCATATAATGTCTAGATGAGAACGTCCCCTTTGGACGCAATTGGAAAACTGACGGCTACAAGGACCCGAAGTTCGAAAACCTTTAGCACAGTCTACAGGCCATATTTATGAAGGGATTTCAATGTAACTTGATAGGATGACTCGTTTTGGAATAATTTCACTGTAACTTGGTAACTTACGTTGATATACGTTAACTGTGAGGGCCACATACATTAACTGTGAGGTCATATTAACCCACCCCTCAGCTCTTTAGTACAGTGTACACCTCATATTATGTTTATCAAAAACATAGCATACAGGGAACAGAAATGAACATATTCCCAATTATCACAATTCTTGTCTTATTTCATAATCCTTTCATAAACATTGAACATTCTCCTTTTCATCAAACACAACACACAAGTTAAGCTGCAGTGTCATTGACACTTTCATTTTAACTATTACTATCTGAGTCTTAACAAAGAAGTTTACCCCTTGAAGGAGGCCTTTATCTTTCTTTGTCTGCCACTCAAATTTCTTGTTAGAACCCTGGCAGACATAGCCCCCAGGATTAAATTGGTTAACCCTTGAACTAACTTAATGTTAAAATTGGACAGCACTATTTACAAAAATTGCCATTCAAATTATTCATTTATACCCCCTACTTCACTTCAGAGAAGTGGGGGCTACTCTGAAGTGGGGGCTATATTGTCGATGCCTTGTACATCTGCCCATCCATCCATCCATCCATCCACACTTGTGTGCGCATTATTGAACCAATTTTGATGAAATTTCCAAACATTATGACTAGCAAGTGAACATGTGCATATTCTAAAAATTTTCATCTACGACAGTTTTAACCTGGTTATCTCTTCCTGAACTTAGATTTATTATGGATTTTCAAATAAGATTCTTATGTGCGCACCTCCTACATTATTGAACCAATTTCCATGAAACTTGTCAAACATAATGACTAACAAGTGAACATGTGCATATTCTAAAATTTTTCATCAGCGACAGTTTTACCAGGTTATCTCCCATGAACTTAGATTTATTAGGGATTTTCATGAGATTCTCCTACATTATTGAACCAGTTTTGATGAAACTTCTTAAACATGGTGATAATAAGTGAACATGAGCATATTTCCAAATGTTCCACCTGTGATGATTTTTGCCAGGTCATCTGCCCTTCAACTGAGAAGATTTAATATTGACTTGTATGAGATTTTTGTGTGCAACTTTTCATTAATGAACCAGTTTTGATCAAACGTCTCCAACATTATGACTAACAAGTGGACATGCACATATTCTAAAAGTTTTCATCTGCGACAATTTTAACCAGGTTATTTTACATGAATTTAGATTTATTATTGGTTTTCAAATGTGATTGTTTTGTGCGCAACTCTTTATACATTATTGAACCGCTTTTGATGAAATTTAAACACGGTCACTAATGAGTGAACATGTGCATATTTGCAAATTTTCCATCTGTGGTGATTTTTGCAAGGTTATCTCCCATTCAACTTAGATGATTTAATATAGATTTGCACATGAGATTTTTTGTGTGGAACATCTTCATTAACCCTTTACCCAACATAATGGCCAAAACCGGCCAGCGCTATTCACAAAAATCGCCAATTAATTTTCATTATTTTTTTCACTTTTTGTCTCAAAAACATAGGTTATGACCCCTCTTGGAACGAGCTCGTCGAGCTCGTTCTAAAGAGGGGTCATAACCTATGTTTTTGAGACAAAAAATGAAAAAAATTAGTTATTCAAGAATTTTGTTTGCAAGTGTCGTCTGCTTTTCATGTTAGGTAAAGGGTTAATGAACCAATTTTGATCAAACTTCTCAAACATTATAACTAACAAGCAGGCGTACGCATATTCCAAATTTTTTGATCTGCAACAATTTTAACCAAGTTATCTCCTGTGAACTTGGATTTATTATTGGTTTTTCAAGTTCAACATTCAGAGGTGCATTCGAGAAAGCTGGAGTGGGGGTATTAATCACCTTTAGTGATAGTTCAAGTTTCAAATTTTTGTTTTCTTCAATTTTTACCTCAAAAACATAGCTCAAGTCATAAGCTATTTTAAAAATTGAGACCAAAAATACACATTTTCTGTTAATCACGAAATCTTTTGAAAGTGTTGTCTGCTATTCAGGTTGGGTAAAGGATTGAAATTCTATATATATATCCTTTATATCAAAATTTCAAGAAGCAAATCTAATTTTTCCCATAATGCATCTAGGAATTTAACCAGTTCAGTATTGTTTGACAGAGCTCATTAAGCTCTGTCAAACAAAATTGAATTGGTTTAATTCCGAGTTGCATTATGTGAAAAATGGCTGCTTAAAATTTGGTAATTTGACGCAATTTGTGATAATTTATTTAGCATGTGAACCCTGAAATTTTTCCCCATACATTTGACCACCAATCACCCAACCCCCTCCTGCCCTCACCTCCCCTACCAAGAAAAAATTATTTTTAGTTCATAAGTCTGAAAGCCAGGATGGGCCATTGTGATCACGTATCATCCATTGTCTATCTGTTGTTTGTGAACATGGTATTTGCAACTTTTCCTTCAAATCCACTGGACTGGTATCAGTTAAATTTGAGGTGATTGTTTGTTCTGGCATTACATTTTGTTTTTGTTCAAATCAACTTGACTAGCTCCATAGGGAACAGGTAGCAGGAAAATGCTCCGAAATTTAAAAAAAAATTTCTTCTTCTCATTAACCATTGGGTACAATGACTTCATAATTGTTACTGCTTCCTTTTGAGTTGTAGAATCAAGTTTGTTCAAACAGAGTTCAGAGATCGATCTTCACGACTTCTCCTTTTCGAGTTGAGCTGTTTGTAATGGGAGGGGCAAGATTTTTTGCCCCGCCCAAAATTTCTAGTTTGTGAACCAAATTGGGTATGTGTTATTACTGAGTCAAAAGTACTTGATTCATACAAAAAAACATTTTCCCGCATTCCCGTGGGAACCCCAGAAGCTAAAAATAAAAATATTCTCTGACGCCCATGTTTCCCAACCATCCACCAGTCAGAATTCTTTGATATTTGATATATAACATCCTTATGGAAGTCAGATTTAAATTTGTTCCTGTGTTAATATTTGGACTCCCTGTTGGGTTGCAGACCATTTGTCCGTCTGTCCATATGTATGTTCCTCTGTCTGTTCACAATTCCTACAGGCTGTGGCTCTCACCCTACCAGTTCTAAATTTCATATGTGGTTTTGGGGCTATGTCCAGATGAGAGCTATTGAATTTTTCAAAATTTTGTTGAAAAACAATTTGGTTGCAGTGGCCATCTCAGATTTGGCAAATAAATATTCTACAGTTCCATTGGCTCACTCTACATGCTTCATTTCTCACCCGATATTTTTCAAATTTCATATGTGGCTTTGTTGTGATGTCTAGAATAGGAGCGAAAATGTTTTTCTGGATTCCGTTGAAAATCTGGCCACTAGCAGCCATCTTGTATTTGGCACATAAATTCTCAACAATTACATTAGCACACCATACATGCCACATTTCTCACCAGATTGTTTTCAAATTTCATATGTAGCTTTGGTGTCATATCCACTTGGCAGCTATCAGATTTTTCTGAATTTCATTGTAAAACATGGCTGCCAGCAGCCATCTTAGATTTGGCACATAAATTGTCAACAATTCCATTAGCACATGTCAAATAGTAAATAAATTCAAGAGGTAAAAATCCCAAGGAGCTGTTGAATTGATATTGTCTGACCGGTTTCATCTTCGACTGCTTCTGCTTTGGGTATATTGTGTATACCCGGTGGGTATATTGTGTTTACCCTGCAGGTATATTTTGTGTGCCTGGCAGGTATATTTGTTTTATCTGGTAGGTATATTTCATGTTCCTGGCAGGTATATTGTGTGTACCCGGCTGGTATATTGTATGTACCCAGTATATTGTGTGTACCCGGCAGGTGCACTGTGTGTGGCCACAACATGCTTTGGGCTAGGCAACAGGTCAGTATTGTGAGGTATACATGGGTCTACTGCATGGTTGCAGAAGCAGGGGGCAGAGGGTGGAGGGGGAACCATGCAGAAGTGGGGGGGGGGGGGGGGCATCAAGGCAGAATATTTGTCAAAGATTAGTGGGTTGTCCAATTGTAATTCAATGATGAAAGCCTTCTATGTATGCTTGTTATGTTTTATTGGGTATCAGTTGTTTTACAGTATTTTTGTCACCAATCTTAAGTGCCGTCCCACTGTTGTAGAGATTTTCTGTTCCTGACAGAGGGGTGTTGCCTTTATGGCTCCAAAGTGTGGGGTGCACAGGTTCGGTTTCTTTCTTGATTACTAGCTGGTCAGGTTCTGTAGAATAGCCAGCTGTGGGTTGAATCATTTCGTTGACAGGTTTGTCTATTTGCATCCCTACATTGGTCAAAGTTTTTGTTGTCACACTGTTATTTGTTTCCCAGTGTTCCTCTGTTTCGTAGTGGGCTGTTTCGATGTGGAAACTGACAATTTCATTCGAGGTAAAAGTTGTATTTTCACTCTGTTGTGCAGTTTGTGCAGCTTTGGTTTCTGTCCTTTACTCATTCCTGTTTTGGGGGGTTTGCTGGAGGGTTTTTTTGCAACCATATTCATGACTTTTGTAGGTCTCCTCAAATTGTACTGGTGTAAATTGTGTTACTAGATATTCCTGACGTTTAAAGTGTTGATTGTAGGCAGTACATTTCACAAAACTCACGTGATGGTGAAGTATACGATTGTGTTGATATAGTCCCGATCTGTGTGAGAAAGTTGCCTTGCATACTTGACAGCGTATCACCATTGTTAACGATAGCTATTTTTGAGTTGTAAAGTCGCTGTGTCCCTCTATAAAACACGTTGCAAAGTAGCATTTGTGACATACTTTTGTCATGTCTTCCACAACATTAGCACACCCTACAGGACACATGTTTCACTCTATCTTTTTTCAAATTTCATATGTCGCTTTCATGTGATGTCTTTTCTGTAGAAACTTGAATGACCTGGCATCAGTGTAGCTTTCTATTTAGTTAAGTCCCTTCTTGGACAAGTTGAGCTGCAGTGTCATTGTCACTTTCATTAATTAAATTCTTTCCTGGGAATTTCATTTCAAGGTTAAGTGTTTGGTTCAAGGATTTTTGGAAAATGTAACAGTTCAACAGCATAACATTGTGACTGGGTTTTTGGAAGTAGAACTGAATTAATATTCTCTTTTATTTCATAACCTTCTTACCAGATTGGAATGGGAGACAACATTTGCAAAAACGTTTCCTGATTAAATAAAAATGTTTATTTTTTGCTTCAAAAACATAGCTTCTGACCACTCATTGGAATGAGCCTGATAAGCTCAACCCATTAAGCAATGTTTTCAAGGCAACAATTAGAAAAAATAGTACAATTTGACACCCAATTTTTTGTGAACAGTGCTGAACAGATCATTTGGTGGGTTAAATTAAACCTTATGTGGTAAAAAAACCCCTCAAATTCATTAAGATTTGATTTGAAATTTTTTAAAGCAATTCACCAAAGATCAGGCTGATCCTCAGTAAAGTTCAGAGCACAAATCAGTTTTAATGAACTCTATTAAAATATGTGTATAAAATCATGAAAAAAAAAACAACCCAAAATTAAAATATTAAAAAATTCCTGTGACACACTTCACATCCTTTCAGGTGGGCAGAGGTTTCCTCTTTCAAATTTACATTTCTTCGGCCGCAGTTGAAAACTGTTTTTAGGCAGGTGAGACTGCTGCAAGGCGGTTGCCTTGTTGGAAAAAACTTGACCTTTTGTTTGATGAAGTTGGTGCACAGGTGTGGGCAGGAAACACCTTTCTCATTAGCATGATAACTTGAACAAATATCAATGGATTTGGTCATTATTTGGTATGTGAGACTTTTTCAACACTGTCTTGAATGAGTTCGAAAACTGGTATGAAGGAAGTTATGTCCCTCAGTTAGTTCATTTTTACCTGTTTTCTGCTTGTTAGCATGATAATTGAATAAATATTTATAAATTTGGTCAATATTTGAATGAATGAATAGTAATGGAAAAGTATGCATTTGTTATGCAAAAGTTATGGATATTTATCTTAGAGTTTTATGTAAGAATTCTATGTTCTAATGAGGATGAAAAAGGTTTCTATCAGCAAAAAAGGTCATTTCAGAAAATTGATTATTTTAATTACTTTTGGCATCATGCAGCCATTGCTTTTATTGTCATTTATTGGAGTTCAATGACATTTCAACAGCCAGGGGCATATGTCAGTTATTTTTAATGGTGGAGGAAGGTGGGAGTACTCGGAGAGAACCACTGTGCAGCAGTGTGCAACTTTCAGATTCTCCATCTTACAAGTAGAGTTGGGAGCAGTTTAAGGCATATGCACCATCAATTTGTACTATGCCTTAATATACAGTGCCACCATACCCCAGGTGGGTAGCTGGGATTAAGTGTTTTATACAAGGACACAGATGATGCGGGTCAGGATCAAACCATTGACTTTTTTGGTTTAAAGTCCAATGTCAACAGTGATGGTTGCCCGAAAACCCGAAAACATTTATCACAGTCTACAGGTCGTATTTATGAAAGGATTTCATTGTAACTTGGTAGGATGACTCTGTATAATGTCCAGATGAGAACGCCCCCTATTGGTCATGATCGGTCAACTGTGACGGCTGCGCTGGCCCAAAACCTGAAAACCTTTAGCACAATCAACAGGTCATATTTATAAAGGGATTTCATTGTAACTTGGTAGGATGACTGTATAATGTCTGGATGTGAACGTCGTATTTTGGTCAGGTTCAGTCAACCATGATGGCCACAGGGGCACGTTACCTAGATTACTTTAGCGCAGTCTACAGCTTACATTTATGAAGGGATTTCATTGTAAATGGGTAGGATGACACGGTATAATGTCTAGATGAGAACGTCCTATTTTGGCCGTTATCGATCAACCATGATGGCTGCACAGGCACGTGACCTAGATTTGTTTTGCACACTCAACAGTTCCTATTTATAAAAGGATTTCATTGTAACTTGTAAGGATAACTCAGTATGATGTCTAGGTAAGACTGTCCTATTTTGTCATGATCGGCCATCTGTCACTGCTGGATGGACATGTGACCTAGATTCCTTTAGCACTGTCTACAGGTTGTTTTTATGAAGGGATTTCCTTGTAACTTGGTAGGATAATTTGGTATGATATCTAGATGTGACGGTCATATTTTGGTCACGATTGGTCAACTGTGACCTCATGTGACATAGATGCCCTTTGTCTACAAGTTATATTCATGAAGTGATTTCATTGTATCTTGATAGGATGACTCGTTTTGGAATAATTTTTCTGTAACTGTGTAACTTTGGCTGACAGACATTAAGTGTGAGGGCCACATTAACCCAGGCCTCAGTTCTTTAGTACAGTCTACACCTCAAATTATTCCTATTGAAAACATAGTGTATAGGGAACAGAAATTAATATATTCTCAATTATCACAATTCTTGTCTTATTTCATAATCCTTTCATAAACATTGAACATTATCCGTTTCATCAAACATGACACACAATCAAGTTAAGCAGCAGTGTCATTGACACTTTCATTTACTGTTGTATACAAGTTCTATTGTACTGGAATAAGAGGATCTGGTAAACATCACCTGAGTTGGAAGTCCTTTCAAGTGGGCAGCATAGGTATAAATGATTGACTAAACTTGACTTTATACTTGTGTTGCAATCATAGCCGTAGAGTCTGGAAGTGACCTTAAACACCAATAAATGAATAACTGCAGAAAATCAATTTTCTAATCTGTCAAGTGAAAGAAATACTGAATGGTATTCTGACAGCTTGATTTGACAAGGACGTCTAGAAAAAATAAAAAAACCATTGTTTTTAGTTCAAAACTTTGTGCCAAATTTAACATTCTTCAAAACTGGGTAAAGGCTAAAATAGAGAGAACAGTTCAAGGTTGTCATTGTGTTAGTGATATTTTTAAGGATAGTTGGTGAAGAATTGTTTCTTTCTTCCAGAAATATTGATATGATTTTCAGGTATTCAATAAAAATTGTAAATAGCAATATATTTTTTTGTCTTTGATTGGTTTAATTTTCTCCATATTTGAACCTTCTCTTGAACCAAATTTGTTTTTTAGCTCAACTTGACAAAGTATGACTGTACCCCTTTTGGTCGTGATCGGTCAAGCAGTATGGCTGCCCGAGCCGAAAACCATTAACACAGTCTGCAGGTCTTATTTATGAAGGGATTTCATTGTAACTTGGTAGGATGTCTCTGTATAATGCCTAGATGAGAACGTCCCCTTTTGGTCATGATCTGTCAACCCTTATGGCTGCCCAAGCACGAAACCCAAAAACTTTTAGCACAGTCTGCAGGTCATGTTTAATATGGAAGGATTTCATTGTAACTTGCTAGGATGACTTCATATGATGTCTAGATGAGAACTTCCCCATTTGGTCGTGATCTGTCAACCATGACGACTGCCCGAGCCCAAAACCCGAAAACCTTTAGTACAGTCTACAGGTCATATTTATGGAGGGATTTCATTGTAACTTGGTAGCTTGACTTCATATAATGTCTAAATGAGAAAGTCCCCTTTTCAACGTGATTGGGCAACTGTGACGGCTACAGGAGCCTGAAGCCCAAAAACCTTTAGCACAGTCTACAGGTCATATTTATGAAGGGATTTCATAGTAACTTGGTAGGATGACCCCAAATAATGTCTAAATGGGAACGACCCCTTTTGATCGCAATCATTCAGCCTTGATGACTGCCCGAGCCCAAAAACTTTTAGCATAGTCTATAGGTCGTATTTATGGAAGGATTTCATTGTAACTTGTCAGGTTGACTCCATATAATGCTTAGATGATAACATCCCCTTTTGGTCGCGTTTGGTCAACTGTGACGGCTACAGGTGCCTGAAGCCCGAAAACCTTTAGCACAGTCTACATGTCATATGCATGAAGGGATTTCATTGTAACTTCGCAGGATCACTCCAGATGAGAATGTCCCCTTTTGGTTTCGATCATTCAGTCATGATGGCTGCCCCAGCCCGAAAACCTTTAGCACAGTCTACAGGTCATATTTATGAAGGGATTTCATTGTAACTTGGTAGGTTGACTTCATATAATATCTCGATTAGAACGTCCCTTTTTGGACACGATTGGGCAACTGTGATGGCTATAGGGGCCCAAAGCCCGAAAACCTTTAGCACTGTCTACAGGTCATAATTATGAAGGGATTTCATTGTAGCTTGGTAGGATGACTCCAAATAATGTCTAGATGAGAACAACCCCTTTTGGTCACGACCATTCAGCCTTGATGGCTGCCCAAGCCCAAAAGCCTTTAGCATAGTCTGTAGGTCGTATTTATGGAAGGATTTCATTGTAACTTGTTAGGTTAACTACATATAATGCCTAGATGATGACATCCCCTTTTGGTCATGATTGGTCAACTGTGACGGCTACAGGTGCCCGAAGCCTGAAAACCTTGAGCACAGTCTAAAGGTCACATTTATGAAGGGATTTCATTGTAACTTCGTAGGATCACTCCAGATGATGCCCAAATGAGAATGCCCCCTTTTGGTTGCGATCATTCAACCATGATAACCATGATAGCTGCCCGAGGCAGAAGCCCAAAAACCTTTAGCACAATCTTCAGGTCACATTTATGAAGGGATTTCATTGTAACTTGGTTGACTTCATATAATGTCTAGATGAGAACATCCCCTTTCGGACACGATTGGGCAACTGTGACGGCTACATGGGCCCAAAGCCCAAAAACCTTTAGCACAGTCTACAGGTGATATTTATGAAGGGATTTCATTGTACCTTGGTAGGATGACTCCAAATAATGTCTATATGAGAACGTCCCCTTTTGGTCGCGATCATTCAGCCTTGATGGCTGCTCGAGCCCAAAAACCTTGAGCATAGTCTATAAGTCGTATTTATGGAAGGATTTCATTGTAACTTGTTAGGTTGACTCCATATAATGCCTAGATGATGACATCCCCTTTTGATCGTGATTGGTCAACTGTGACAGCTACAGGGGCCCAAGCCTGAAAACCTTGAGCACAGTCTACAGGTCATATTTATGAAGGTATTTCATTGAACTTCGTAGGACCACTTCAGATGATGCCCAGATGAGAATTCCCCTTTTGGTTGCACTCATTCAACCAGGATGGCTGCCCGAGCCCAAAGCCCAAAAACCTTTAGCACAGTCTACAGGTCATATTTATGAAGGAATTTCATTGTAACTTGGTAGGTTGACTTCATATAATGTCTAGATGAGAACGTTCCCTTTTGGATGCAATTGGACAACTGTGACGGCTACAGAGGTCCGAAGCCCGAAAACCTTTAGCACGGTCTATAGGTCATATTTATGAAGGGATTTCATTGTAACTTGGTAGGATGACTCCAAATAGTGTCTAGATGAGAACGTCCCCTTTTGGTCACGATCATTCTGCCTTGATGGCTGCCAGAGCCCAAAACCCAAAAACCTTTAGCATAGTCTACAGGTCGTATTTATGGAAGGATTTCATTGTAACTTATTAGGTTGACTCCATATAATGCCTAGATGATGACATCCCCTTTTGGTTGTGTTTGGTCAATTGTGACCGCTTCAGGGGCCCGAAGCCCAAAAACCTTGAGCACAGTCTACAGGTCATATATATGAAGGGATTTCATTGTAACTTCGTAGGATTTCTCCAGATTATGCCCAGATGATAACGTCCCCTTTTGGTCACGATCATTCAACCATGATGGCTTCCCAAACCCAAAACCCCAAAAACTTTAGTACAGACTATAGGTTGTATTTGTGAAGGGATTTCTTTGTAACTTAGTAGAATGACTCAGTATAATGTCAAGATGAGGACGTCCCCTTTTAGTTGCAATTGGTCTACCGCCATGGCTACACAGGCCTGAAGTACACAGGCTCAAAAACCTTTAGCACAGTCTACAGGGCATATTTATGAAGGGAACTCAATGTAACTTGACTCGTTTTGGAATAATTTCACTGTAACTTGGTAACTTTCGTTGACATATGTTAACTGTGAGGGCCAGATACATTAACTGTGAGGTCATATTAACCCACCCCTCAGCTCTTTAGTACAGTATACACCTTATATTATTTTTAGCTCATCTTGACAAAGTCAAGCTGAGATAATCTAATCGCTTCCCGTCCGTCGTCCGTCAACACCATGTTTTGGTCTTCTCCTCCAAAGCCACTGGGCCAATTCAAGTGAAAGTTTGTGTGAGTGATGGTCCCAAAGGGACATTTCATTTTTGTTCAACTCAGTATGCCCAGCCCGATAGGGAGGGAGTGGGGGAAAATGTTCCAAAATATTTTAAAAATCTTCTTCTCAAGAACCAGTGTGTACAATGACTTGATATTTGCTATGGAGCTTCCATATGAGGTGTAGAATCAAGTTTGTTCAAACGAAGTTCGTAAAGTAATATTTGGCTTTGTAATAGGAGGGGTAAGATTTTTGGCCCCGCCCAAAATTTCTATTTTCTGAACCGATGGACCGGTATGAACCAAATTTGGTTTGTGGTAGTATTGGGTCATAAGTACTTGACCCATGCAAAAAAAGAAATTCCCGCATCCCCATGGGAACCCTGGGAGCTAAAAATAGAAATATTTTCAAACGCCCATATTTCCCAAACCCCACGGAACAGAGAGCTTTTATTTGGTATGAAGTATCCTTATGACCAGTAGAATTGAATGGTAAAAAAAAATTGCCATCGGTTATGTTAGGGTGTTCTGTGTTGGGCATCGAAAAAATGCTGAGTCAGCATATTTGCAAAAATTTAAAAAAATCTTTTCTCCAGAACCAATCATCAGAATCTTTTGATATTTGCTATACAGCATTCATAGGGGGGGTCAGATAAAAGTTTGTTGAAATAAAGCTCATTGGTTCATATTTGGGCTCTCTACAGGAGCCCAAAGTTTTAACATAGGGTAATATGGGGAATATTCTTTAAAAATCTTCTTCTTCAGAACCACCAGTCAGAATCTTTTAATATTTGGTATACATCATTGTTATGAGGGTCAGATTCTAGATTGTTCAAACCAAGTCCCTAGGTTAATATATTCCTACGGAAGCCCAAATTTTATCTTTGTTCAATATGGAGAGTAATTTAAAAAAATCTTCTTCAGATCCATCAGTCAGAATGCTTTGATATTTGGTATGCAACATCTCTATGGGCGTCAGATTCAAGTTTGTTCAAATCAAATCCCTAGGTATATATTTGGGCTCACTATGGTAGCCCAAATTTTTACTTAGTGCAATATGAGAAAATTTCTTTAAAAATCTTCTTCAGATCCACCAGTTGGAATGCTTTTATATTTGGTATACAACATCTCTAGGGGGGTCAGATTCCAGGTTGTTCAATTCGAGTGCCTAGGTTAATATTTGGGCTCCATATGGGAACATGAAATTTAACTTAGTACAATATGAGGGAATTTCTTCAAAAATCTTCTTCTTCAGATTCACTTGTCAGAATGCTTTCACATTTGGTATACAACATCTCTAGGGGGGTCAGATTCAAGTTTGTTCAAATCGGATCCATAGGTCAATATTTGGGCTCGCTATGGTAGCCTAAATTTGAACTTAGTGCAATTCGAAGAAATTTCTTTACAATTTCTCTTCTTCAGATCCAACAGTCAGAATGCTTTCATATTCGGTACACAACATCTCTAGGGAAGTCAGATTTAACTGTGTTCAAATCAAGAGCCTGGGTTAATATTTGGGCTCTCTATGGGAGCCGGAATTGGCCATTTTGCTGAGGAATTAAAAATTTTGTATTCAGTACCCTCTAGAGGTACTAAGATTAATCCACATAGGTTGTATCAAGGGGCTTCATAGGGGAGCTCTACATTTTACTTATGATCAACTGAAGAAAAGGCATGATGCCCAGATTATTTTTGTCACTCCTGAGGGACTCAAGGATTGACAGTGTAGCCTATGGAGATGGCTTGCTTAATGTAGACTCATTCTTGGACTCTGTTTAAATTGTGTTCTGTACAAGATGAGTGCTTTAGGCCCCGTGGGGCCTCTTGTTATTAAAAACATAGCATACAGGGAACAGAAATGATCATATTCCCAATTATCACAATTCTTGTCTTATTTCATAATCCTTTCATAAACATTGAACATTATCCTTTTCATCAACACAACACACAGACAAGCTACAGTGTCATTGACACTTTCATTGAACTTGGTGTGCTCATTATGCGGGACCTCCAGATAAGAGCTATTGATTAGCATTCATTTCTGTGAAAAAAGTTGCCGTTTACAATAACCTCTGAACTTACTGCATTTGTGTATCAACATTCTTCCTTTAGCCAGGCTTGCAGTTTACATATAAAAATGCATGGATTACTCTGACGGTGTGCACACACAGTGCTGTTATGTTTAAATTTCACCAAATAACATTGGTACCAATGATCTTCAATTTTGCCATTTCACTTATAACTTACCAATTTCAAGTTTGTCAAGTTGAGCTACAGTGTCATTGACACTTTCATTTTGGTTTGGTACATATCTTTTTGGGAACAATGTCTACCTCAAGTTTGATGACCACCATTATCTGATGAAAATTATCAGAGGTATTGCCCACCCCTACCCTCCACCCCCCTCATGTCAATTAGGCAATTTTTCCCAAAATTCATTTTGAAGGATTGGGAGTTATTACATGTAGGAAAAAAATTGACTCCTGTGAACCAACTGCCCTTTAGTAACCAAATATCAATTTTTTTTGGTTTGGTACATATCTCTTTGAGAACAATGTCAACCTCAAGTTTGATGACCACCATTTTCTGATGAAAATTGTGAGAGGTATTGCTCCCCCTCGTGTCAATTAGGCAATTTTTCCCAAAATTCATTATGAAGGATTGGGAGTTATTACATGCAGAGAAAAGAAAAAAAAATTGACTCCCCATTCCCCCAACCCCCCCCCCCCCCCCCTCCTCCAGTATCATTTAGGCAATTTTTTTCTTTGCCCCAAAATGCATTTTAAAGGATTTGGTGTGACAGGCATAAAGAAAGAAGGCAAACAGAAAATTTGACTTCTATAACTCCTCCCCCCCCCCCCCCCCCTCGTGTCATTTAGACAATCTTTCCAAAAATGTATTTTCAAGGATATATAACACTTGTTGTGAAATGTTCACCAAGCTTGTTCCAATGAGGGTCACATGATAAAGTTTTGTTGAATTTTTTTTTTTAAATTTAAAAAAACAATAATTAAAATAATGAATTTTGATATCCTTTGCATTGGATAAAGGGTTAACAGAAATGTTCACATTTTCCTGTATTCTAGAGATTCTGCTGAGCATTTGTTATAGAGCTTATAGAGCATTGTCAAACAAGATATAATAGATTAAATGAAGATACAAGATGCATTGAGGCCACTGTGGAATTCAGTGGTCGACATGAATTTTTGGATGAATTGCAAGAGTTTTTTTAGCTCATCTTGACAAAGTCAAGCTGAGCTAATCTCATCGCTCTCCATCCGTCGTCCGTCAACACCATGTTTTGGTCTTCTCCTCCAAAGCCACTGGGCCAATTCAAGTGACAGTTTGTGTGAGTGATGGTCCCAAAGGGGCATTTCATTTTTGTTCAACTCAGCATGCCCAGCCCCATAGGGAGGGAGTGGGAGAAAATGCTCCAAAATATTTTAAAAATCTTCTTCTCAAGAACCAGTGTGTACAGTGACTTGATATTTGCTATGGAGCTTCCATATGAGGTGTAGAATCAAGTTTGTTCAAACGAAGTTCGTGAAGTAATATTTGGCTTTGTAATAGGAGGGGTAAGATTTTTGGCCCCGCCCAAAATTTCTATTTTCTGAACCGATGGACCGGTATGAACCAAATTTGGTTTGTGGTAGTATTGGGTCATAAGTACTTGACCCATGCAAAAAAAAAAAATTACCGCATCCCCATGGGAACCCTGGGAGCTAAAAATAGAAATATTTTCAAACACCCATATTTCCCAAACCCCACGGAACAGAGAGCTTTTATTTGGTATAGATATCCTTATGACCAGTAGAATTGAATGGTAAAAAAAAAATTACCATCGGTTATGTTAGGGTGTTCTGTAATGGGCATCGAAAAAATGCTGAGTCAGCATATTTGCAAAAATTTTAAAAAATCTTTTCTCCAGAACCAATCACCAGAATCTTTTGATATTTGGTATACAGCATTCATGGGGGGGGGGGGGGGGGGGGTTCATTGGTTCATATTTGGGCTCTCTACAGGAGCCCGAAGTTTTAACATAGGTTAATATGGGGAATATTCTTTAAAAATCTTCTTCTTCAGAACCATCAGTCAGAATCTTTTAATATTTGGTATACATCATTGTTATGAGGGTCAGATTCTAGATTGTTCAAACCAAGTCCCTAGGTTAATATTTGGGCTTCCTACGGAAGCCCAAATTTTATCTTTGTTCAATATGGAGGGTAATTTAAAAAAATCTTCTTCTTCAGATCCATCAGTCAGAATGCTTTGATATTTGGTATGCAACATCTCTATGGGGGTCAGATTCAAGTTTGTTCAAATCAGATCCCTAGGTATATATTTGGGCTCACTATGGTAGGCCAAATTTTTACTTAGTGCAATATGAGGAAATTTCTTTAAAAATCTTCTTCAGATCCACCAGTTGGAATGCTTTTATATTTGGTATACAACATCTCTAGGGGGGTCAGATTCCAGGTTGTTCAATTCGAGTGCCTAGGTTAATATTTGGGCTCCATATGGGAACATGAAATTTAACTTAGTACAATATGAGGGAATTTCTTCAAAAATCTTCTTCTTCAGATTCACTTGTCAGAATGCTTTCAAATTTGGTATACAACATCTCTAGGGGGGTCAGATTCAAGTTTGTTCAAATCAAATCCATAGGTTAATATTTGGGCTCGCTATGGTAGCCCAAATTTGAACTTAGTGCAATTCGAAGAAATTTCTTTACAATTTCTCTTCTTCAGATCCAACAGTCAGAATGCTTTCATATTCAATACACAACATCTCTAGGGAAGTCAGATTTAACTGTGTTCAAATCAACAGTCTGGGTTAATATTTGGGCTCTCTATGGGAGCCGGAATTGGTCATTTTGCTGAAGAATTAAAAATTTTGTATTCAGTACCCTCTAGAGGTACTAAGATTAATCCACATAGGTTGTATCAAGGGGCTTCATAGGGGAGCTCTACATTTTACTTATGATCAACTGAAGAAAAGGCATGATGCCCAGATTATTTTTGTCACTCCTGAGGACTCAAGGATTGACAGTGTAGCCTATGGAGATGGCTTGCTTAATGTTGACTCATTCTTGGACTCTGTTTAAATTGTGTTCTGTACAAGATGAGCGCTTCAGGTCCCGTGGGGCCTCTTGTTTATTCACTTAACAGGAGTTTGCTGTATAATTACTACATATTTCTTATAGGTTAAATTTGCACTGAAGGTATGGTAAATTGTTTGATGTTTGTAAGTTGTATGCAATTAACAGGGCATTCCAAATAACATATTTAATTAAGTGAGTTCAACATACATGGCCACAGGGAGAAACAGATTGACATCTACCTGTATACTTGCTTGCTCAACCATTAGAAGAAAATTGCAATTCATGGATCACTTGGCAGACTGGCCAGTTCAAGAACTAAATGTTTTTGTTGGGTTCACAGCTTTTTCTGCTGATCTAACACATATAGGATCACAAATTCCTGATGAGCCATGCCCCATTGAAATTGATGTTTCATTAATTTGTAAATGTGATCAATTTGTGTGTGTTGGGACAACTTGACAAAGTGGTCAAACTAGGGAAGCCAGTGACCTAATTATTTGGCTGATGAAAATTCCTGCTCCATTTTTGATTTGTTAAAACATTTCAATGGGACCTTTTTGAATTGGGCAACTTAATCAGCATTTGGAGGTGAGCTGGTCAGTTTGAGGATGGTCCACCCTTGGATTAAGATGACCTGCTGCAAAGTGGCTGAGTACCAAATCATTGAATAACAGCATGTCATCGACTTAAAAATAATTTAGAAATGAGAAAATATTTTGGGTCACCCAAATCTGAATGGCAGTAAATTAGTAAACTTGGTGAGAGCTAGAAGCCCATACTTGGGCTCTGCTGAAAAATACAGTGGAGCCCACTTGGATATCTCCTAATTGATGAACCTTGTTAATTAAATATAACTTCCAAACACAAAACCATTTACCATACCTTCAGGACAAATTTTGCCTGCTTATTGAATATATATTATAGAGTAAACTCCTGTTATTTAAATAAAAAAATTGTAATACATTAAGAAAATTTCCCCAACAATCACCAAATTCCATTTATTTATAGATCTGTTTGTCCTCAGAACTTACAATACAGGCATTTAATCTTTTTTGACAGGTCTTCATGACCTCTGTCAAGCAAGTTATAGTAGAATAAATGCTCAATTTATCACCCAATAGAGAAAGTGATGAGTTTCCTGTTAATTGAATATTTCTGTTAATTTAATAATTTTTACTAGCAACTGGCTATTCAATTATCTGGGTTCCACCGTACTAATAGAGGAACACTGCTGATCAAAGAGACACTTTTCCAGTCAAAAATATTAAATTGACAGGAATGACGAGAGATTGCACCAGCAGTGATGGCATACCCCCAATGCTGCTAAGTTGAGGAATGAGATAGCACAACTTGATAAGTGTTTGAAAGGGCACATAATGCTGGACATCCATGCAAGATTTTATTAAAATTTGACCACTGTCAGCTCAGTTACAGACTCATATGGACAAAAACTGTATTTTGCTCAATGGAAAAAGGGACATAACTTTAGAATGGAAGCACCAGACTTAAGATCTTTATATGTGTCTGAAAGAGCATGTCAGCATGGATATCCATGTGTGATTCCATGAAGTTCTGACCACAATCAGCTGAGTTAAAAACTTGTACTGTAAAAAAACTGCCTTTTCTCAATGGAAAAAGGGGCATAACTCTTGGGTGGAAGGTGTGGTCAGCACAATTTGATATGTGTTTAATTGAGCAGGACATGCTGGACATCCATGTAATCTTTCATAAAGATCTGACCACTATCATCTGAATTTAGGGCTACATACTTACTAATGGACGTGTGGACAGAGATGCAGTCCAGTATTTCCCACTTTTTAAAAGTGGGGATGCAAAAGGTTATCCAGAATTTTGTTACTTTCCTATATTCAATTTGTAAACTGATTATATATTCCATTATTTATTGATTGACAGAATCCAACAGTACAAAAGAGATTAAATATCAATACTGGAAGTACCAAAACAAAGATCTTAGTACAGTGTAGCCCCCTTAATTGTATATATTATTATTATTATTATTTATTGGTGTTTAAGGTCACATATTCATGCACAATGGCTAATCATGACCGTGACAGTTTATGGGTGGAGGAAGCCGGAGTACCCGGAGAGAACCACTGAGCATCGGCGAGCAACTGTCAGCTCCCGAACATACTAACTCCACACAAGCAGGGTTAGCATTGGTTGAAGACAAGTGCGCCATTGATGTGCAGTACGCCTTAGTACACAATGCCACCGTGCCCCCACGCGGGCAATGGAGATGAAGTGCCTTGCCCAAGGACACAACGCGGTTGCCACAGGTGGGATTCGAACCGAGGACCTCGAGGCTTGCAGCCTGCACCTCTACCTACTGAGCTACCGCGCACCCCCTTAATTGTATAATCACCTGTTAACTGAATGTAACTTCCAAATACAAAACCATTTTCCATACCTTCAGTACAAATTTGACATGTTAATTGCATATAGGTTATAGAGTAAACTTCATTTAACCCTTTACCTAACACACAAGGAAGACGAAACTTGCAAACTAAATTCTTGAATACTTATATTTTTTTTCATTTTTTGCATCAAAAACATACTTTATGACCGCTTATTGGAAAGAGCTGAAGGCGCCATTCCAATGAGGGACCATAAGTGTCTTTTTGAGATAAAAAATATAATGAAAATTGAATGGTGATTTTGGGGTATAGTGCTGGCCAGTTTGAGCTGTTATGTTGGGTAAAGGGTTAATCAAATAAAAAATCTTGTGTAATATGTCAAGAAATTACTCTGACAATCACCAAATTTTCCTTGTTTTTCAACCCAGTTGGCATCAGTACATCCAATAAAAGTATTTACTCTATTGTATTTTGTTTGACAGAGCTCCATGAGTATGGTCAAAGAAGATATAAAAGAATGAATGCTCAGTTATCTTTAAAATAAAGGAAAGTGATCACATCCAAGTGAACTCGTTGAGTGCTAAATTATTTTTCAAAGATGATTTGAAAAGAGAGTATTTTTAAAAAAATGCCATACAACCAACAAGGGAAGCCTTAGTTTAGTAAGATTTCCATTGGCACTCTCCATTAAATTATAACAAAACAACTTTACATAAACATTTATTTTCTACTGCTAAGAAAACAAGTCTATGTAAATAGTGAAAAGCCACTAATGTGGCTTTCAACACTTTTCAGTAGAGCCATGCTAGTGGCTTCTGGCACTCAACCAGTTAATTGAATACCCCTGTTTAGTGAATAATACACCACATATAATACAGGTTTTTTTCTCGTACATAAATTATGCCAATTAGACTAACTTTGATCTATTTAGTGTTACTTTCAGCACTGTAACTGCAAATGCCTATATGGCTCAGGCTAGAGGCCATATTTATGAACCGATCTTTACAAAACTTCTTGGGTACCTTTGTTATCATCATGGGACGAGAACAAGTGTTTTTGGGTACAGTCTGAAATTCAAGATGGCCATCAGCAGCCATTTTGTACTGAAATTAGTGCAATCGGTTTTTTTGTACAGAACTTCTGTATGAAAGTTCTGATTTAAACAAATTTTTGGGTAAATGTTTAGTAACATGAAATACATCACATATAATACAGGTTTTTCTCTCGTGCTGAAATTATGCAGATTAGATGAACTTTGATTTATTCAGTGCTACATATACACAAAAAGTGCACATGTCAATATGGGTCGGGCTAGGGGCTGTATTTATGAACCGATCATCACAAAACTTCTTGGGTACCTTTGTTATCACCTTGGGACGAGAGCGAGTGTTTTGGGGTGCAGTCCCAAATTCAAGATGGCTGCAGGTGGCCATTTTGTACCGAAATTATGTACAATCAGTTTTTTGTTCAGAACTTCTATATGAAGGTTCTGATTTGAAAAAATTTTAGAATGAATGTTCAGTAACATGGAATTCATCACATATAATAGGTTTTTTTTTTCTCGTGCAAAAATTATGCAAATTAGATGAACTTTGATTTATTCAGTGCTACTTATACACAGTAAGTACACATGTCAATATGCCTTGGGCTCGGGGCTATATTTATGAACCGATCTTCATGAAACTTCCTGGGTACCTTTGTTATCACCTTGGGTCGAGAACGCGTGTTTTGGGGTGCAGTCCAAAATTTTAAGATGGCCGCTGGTGGCCAATTAGACAAACTTTGATTTATTCAGTGCTACTTATACACAGTAAGTGCACATTTCAATACGGCTCTGGCTAGAGGTATCTAACTGTCACCTACCTTTACAATACTTTACCTGTACATTTATAGGCTACAGTCAGTATTTATGTACAGACCTTCACAGTACTTTACATGTACCTTTGTTATCAGGTCTCTACCTAGATATGTGTCATTGCTGTGTCATACGCATGTACTTGTCTTACACAAGTTGAGCTACAGTGTCATTGACTCTTTCATTTGTCTCAGAAACGGAGCTTAGGACATCTCACTGCAGTGAGCTCTTTCCAATGAGAGGTCATAGGCTGAATTTGAGTGCCATATAATAATAAAATTTGAATGGTAATTTCAGTGAAAAGTGTTGATTTTAGTGCTGTTCAGCTTTATTCATTACATTAGGTACATGATGAATATGTATGTGATGTGAGTACTAAAGATATGGTAAATGGGTTTGTTTGTTTTTGAAAGTTATTTCAATCAACATGGTTAGTCCATTCAGTTGAAGCTTCATAAATCGTAGGTGTTCTTCATATTAGCTGAGAATAATACAATAATGAAAGAGTCAATGACTCTGTAGCTCAACTTGGATATGACAGGAATTCGTACTTGCTGTGACCAAGACAACTGAATAATGAATATGACAGGAATTAGTATTTGTTTTGGCCCAGTCAACAATAATAAAAGAATTACAAGGTGACTGTAATGGACTACAGATTAAGACCAATCATTGTAGATTATTATTTTTGTGTGGAAATTTTCAGTCCCAAACAACATATTTTCAGACTAAAATTTTTTCTTCTTCTTCTTCTTAAAATTGACCAAAATGCATCAAAACACAAAAAACTAATTTCCGGATTTTGGTCCAAAATTTTCAAAAGTCCCACCCGGACCCCAAATTTTCAGTGTAAAAAAATATTTATTTTTTTTTATCTTAAAATTGACCAAAACGCATAAAAAACCAAAAAACTAATTTCCGGATTTTGGTCCAAAATTTTCTAAGTCCCACCCGGACCCCTAATTTGCATAATTTGTTCACGAGAAAAACTCTGTATTATATGTAATGTATCCCATGGTACTAAACATTCATACAAAAATTTATTCAAATCAGATCTTTCATTTGGAAGTTCTGCGCAAAAATCTGATTGCACTTAATTTTGAACAAAATGGCTGCTAGTGGCCATCTTGAATTTCAGACTGGACCCCAAAACACTCCTTCTCATCCCACAGTGATAACAAAGGTACTCAAGAAGTTTCGTGAAGATCGGTTCATAAATACGGCCTCTAGCCCGAGCCATATTGGGATTTGCACTCACAGTGCTGAAAGTAACACTAAATAAATCAAAGTTAGCCTAATTTGCATAATTTACGCACAAGAAAAAAACCTGTAATATATCCCATGGTACTAAACATTCATACAAAAAATTATTCAAATCAGAGCTTTCATATGGAAGTTCTGTACAAAAAACAGATTTCGGCATCGTCGGTACAAAATGGCTGCTGGCAGCCATCTGGAATTTGGGACTGCACCCAAAAACACTCGTTCTCGTCCCACGGTCATAACAAAGGTACCCAAGAAGTTTCGTAAAGATTGCTTCATAAATACAGCCTCTAGCCCGAGCCATAGCAGCTTGGCACTTACAGCTCTGAAAGTAACACTAAATAAATCAAAGTTAGTCTAATTTGCATAATTTACGCACGAGAAAAAAACCCGTAATATATGTGATGTATCCCATTGTACTATACATTTATACAAAACTTTATTCAAATCAGAACTTTCATACAGAAGTTCTGTACAAAAAACTGATTTTTGCATCATCAGTACAAAATGGCCACTGGCAGCCATCTTGAATTTCGGACCACACCCAAAAACACTCATTCCCGTCCCAGGGTCATAACAAAGGTACACAAGAAGTTTCGTAAAGATCGGTTCATAAATACGACCTCTAGCCCGAGCCATAGCCAATTGTTGACGTACGGACAGACGGACAACGGGCCATGACAATAGCTCAAATTTGACTTCGTCAAAGTTGAGCTAAAAAATCATACAAAAAATTCATGATGGGTGTTATGGCATCCATGTTGAATATGCCAGAAAGCTGGTTATTGAAAGGCACCTTCCAAAAGTCAAAAGAAGTGAACCAGAAAAAAATTGGATTCACTGGTCATCCATTTTTAGTTCAACTTGACAATGTCAAGTATGAGTTATTGGGATGGGTTGAGATCTGTTCCTCTGGTAATTAAAATGAGTAACTATAAATAAAATAGGAGGACCACAAAGGGCCTTAATTGCACACCTGTTTAAAAAAGGAATTAATGTCACATTTAGCATCTATGGCTAGTTAACACTCCATAGCCCATACATCAACACAGGCATTAGATTTAAACAAGTTTGAACCTGACACACACTCCCTCCACACCCCAGTCATGTGTTGTGCATTCCAAATATCAAAAGATTCTGACTGGTAGATTTTCAAAGGAAATTCTTTTGATATATTGCATGCAGTTAAAATTTGGTCTGGTTTTTAACACACTTGAATCTGACTCGCATAAGGATGCTCTATACCAAATATCAAGATTCTAACTGGTGTCTCTGAAGAAGAATGTTTTTCATATTGCACAAAATATAAATTCAGGCTCCCACAGGAAGCCCAAATATAAACCCAGTGTCTTGATTTGAATAAAACTTCAATCTGCCCCTCCTAAGGATGCTGTATACCAAATATAAAAAGATTATTACTTGTGGATCTGCAGAATTTTCAAAGAATATTCTAAAAATTGAACTAAGCTGAACCCTCCTCCCCCCATGTTGTACACCAAATATGGGGCGATTATAACTGGTGGATCTGAAGGAGAAGGTTTGAAGAATATTCCTCATATTGCACTAAGCTAAAATTGGGGTGCCCCAAGGGAGCCCATATACAAGCCCAGAAACTTGCTTTCAACAAACTTGAATCTAACGCCCACTAAGGATGCTGATTTTCAAATATCAAAAGATTTTGATAGGTGAATTTTTAAAGAATATTCCTCATATTGCAAAAGTTAAACTGTGGGCTCTCATATTAAATGATTCTGACTGGCGTTTCTGGAGAAGAAAGAGTTTTAAAGATTATTCCTCATATTGGACAAAGTTAAAATTTGAGCCAAATCTGGAGCCCAGATATTAACCCAAAGACTTTATTTACACAAACTTAGATCTGAGTTCCCTAAGGGTGCTGTATACCAAATATCAAAAGATTCTGACTGGTGAATCTGAAGAAGATTTTCAAAGATTGCTCCGCATATTGCATCAAGTTAAAATTTGGGCTCCCTTAGAGAGCCCAATTATCAACCGTTGGACTTGATTTGAATAAATTGAATGCAACTCCTGTAAAGATTCTGTATGCAATATGTATGAAATGATTCTGACTGGTCTTTCTGGAGTTTTAAAGATTATTCCTCACATTGGACTAAGTTAAAATTCAGGCTTCAGCAGGGAGCCCAAATATTAATTCTGTATGCAATATATATGAAAGGATTCTGACTGGTCTTTCTGGAGAAGAGTTTTAAAGATTATTCCTCACATTGGATTAAGTTAAAATTCAGGCTTCAGCAGGGAGCCCAAATATTAATTCTGTATGCACGGTTTGAATCCCACCTGCCGCAACCACCTTGTGTCCTTGGGCAAGATACTTAATCCCAATTGCCCATATTGGGGCATGGTGGCATTGTGCACTAAGGCATGCTGCACGTCAGTGGTGCACTTGTCTTCAACCAATAACAACCCTTCTTGTCTGGAGTTAGTATGTTGGGGAGTCTGACAATTGCTCACTGTTGCTTGGTGGTTCTCTCTGGGTACTCCAGCTTCCTCACCCATAAAAACTGTCCGACATGGGGTGACCCTGGTTGTTGAAAGTGTCGTTAAAGCCGAATAAATAAATAAATTCTGACTGGTGGATCTGAAGATGATTTTTAAAGAAGTTTCCTCATATTGCACAAAGTTAAAATTTAGGCCACTACAGGGGCCCAAATATTAACCCAACTCGGCAACTCCACCTTCTACCAAAAGGACTTATCAGACAAACATTTTACATCAGTTCTCAATGAGGTCAATAAACTACACCAAAAAGGTGAAATTAGTGACAAATGTCATGAGGGCCTAACAACTAGGTCCACCAGAACACCTCAGCTGTATCTCCTACCAAAAATTCACAAGTGCCTTGAAAAGGGCAAAATTCCAGCACAACCTATTGTAAGTGGGTCAGGCGGCCCAACTGCCAATATCAGCAGCTTTGTGGACGCACACAACAGGTTCGTCTGTTCTTATCCAAGTTACATTAAAGATACTACTGACTTTATTTCCAAGATCAGCCAATTTGAATGCAAAGAGGAACCTTTTTTAACTCATCTTGACAAAGTCAAGCTGAGCTAATCTCATCGCTCGTCATCCGTCGGTCCATAGTCTGTCAACACCATGTTTTGGTCTTCTTCAAAACCACTGGGCCAATTCTAGTGAAAGTTTGTGTGAGTGATGGCCCCAGAGGGGCATTGCAGTTTTGTTCAACTCACCATGCCCAGCCCCTTACAAAATATTTTTAAAATCTTCTTCTCATGAACTAGTGGGTAAAATAACTTGATATTTGTTATGGACCTTCCTTTTGAGGTGTTGAATCAAGTTTGTTCAAACAAAGTCTGTGAAGCAATATTTGGCTTTGTAATGGGAGAGGAAAGAATTTTGGCCCCGCCCAAAATTTCTATTTTCTGAACCAATGGTACGATTGGAACCAAGTTTGATATGTGATATTATTGGGTCATAAATACCTGACTCGTGCAAAAAACAAAATTCCTGCATCTCCATGGGAACCCCATTAGCTAAAAATAGAAATATTTTCAAATGCCCATATTTCCCAAACCACACAGAACAGAGCTGTTATCTGGTATGAAGCATCCTTAGGACCAGTAGAATTGAATGGTAAAAAAAATTGCCATCGGTTATGTTAGGGTGTAGAGGGCATCGAAAAAATGCTGAGTCAGCATATTTGCAAAAATTTTTTAAAATGTTTTCTGCAGAACCAGTGGTTAGAATCTTTTGCTTTTGATATTTGGTATACAGCAATCATAGGGGGGGGGGGGGGGGGGGGTGAGGAGGGGGTCAGATACAAGTTTATTAAAATGAAGCCCATTGGTTCACATTTGGGTTCAATACAGGAGCCCAAATTTTTAACTTAGGGTAATATGTTTTCTTTAAAAATCTTCTTCAGAACCACAAGTCAGAATCTTTTAATGTTTGGTATACATAATTGTTATGAGGGTTAGATTCAAGATTGTTCAAAGTCCCAAGGTTAATATTTGGACTTCATATGGAATCCCAAATTTTAACTTGGTTCAATACGGGGGATAATTTTTAAAAACCTTCTTCTGATCCACCAGTTAGAATACTTTCATATTTGGTATACAACATCTCTCGGGGGGTGAGATTCAAGTTTGTTTAATTTGAGTGTCTGGGTTAATATTTGGGCTCCATGTGGGAACCTGAAATTTAACTTAGTACAATATGAAAGAATTTCTTCAAAAATCTTCTTCAGATTCACCTGTCAGAATCCTTTCATATTTTGTTTACAACATCTCTAGGGGAGTCAGATTCAAGTTTGTTCAAATTGGTTCCCTGGGTTAATATTTGGGCTCCCTATCGTAGCCCAAATTTTAACTTAGAGCAATATGAGGAAATTTCTTTAAAAATCTTCTTCTTCAGATCCACTAGTCAGAATGCTTTCATATTTGGAATACATCTCTAGGGGGTGGGGGGTTTGTTCAAATCGGGTCCATAGGTTAATATTTGGGCTCGCTATGGTAGCCCAAATTTTAACTTAGTGCAACTTCTTCAGATCCAACAGTCAGAATGCTTTCATATTTGGTATACAACATCTCTATACAACAGGTCAAATTCAACTCTGTTCAAATCGAGAGCCTGGGTTAATATTTGGGCTACCTATGGGAACTGGAATTGGCCATGTAGCTGAAGAATTAGAAATTTTGTATTGAGTACCCTCTAAAGTTGTGTAACTAAGATTAATCCAAATAGGTTGTATCAGGGAGCTTCACAGGGGAGCTCTGCATTTTACATTAAGATCAACTGAAGAAAAGGCATGATGCTCGGACTATTTTTGTCACTCCTGAGGGGCTCAAGGATTGGCAATGTATCCTAAGAAGATGGATTGCTTAATGTAGACTCATTCTTGGACATTGTTTATAACAAGTTCTGTTCAAGGCGAGTGCTTCAGGCCCCATGGGGCCTCTTGTTCTGGTCACTATGGATGTTACTTCACTTTACACTAACATTCCAAACCAAGAAGGACTTGTAGCTGTGGCTAAATGCCTATGGAAACACAAACCAGACTTCAAGATCAGCTTACTTCTCAAAACTGTCCTGCACAGTAACAATTTTGACTTTAATGGAGATCATTACCTTCAAATTTCAGGCTCGGCTATGGGCACCCCCAAGCCCCAGCCTTCACCAATATATTTATGGGTGAATTTGAGAAGCCCCTAAACAGGCCTCCCCTCAAACCGGACACATACCTCAAGTTCATCAACAACATTTTTATGGTATGGTCACATGGAGAAGTGGCCCTTAAGCAGTTTTTAAAATACTGGAACAAGACCCACAACTCCATAGAATTCACAGAGGAATATTCTGACCTTTCCGTCATATTTCCGGACACAAAGGTGATCCGTAAAGGGAAAAGGCTCCGTACGGACCTACACACCAAAGAAACTGACACTCAAGAGTTATTTGGATTTCAACTCCTGTCACCCTTACCCTTGTAAGGTGGGTGGCCCCTATGGACAACACCTGCAGGTCCGCTGTATATGTACCAATGAGGACGACTTTGACAAAAATGCCCTGAATATGATACAATATTATAATGACAGGCACTATCCACAAGCCATACTTCAGGAAGCCTTCATGAAGGCAAAGGTTAGGGACAGGGATACTCTGTTCATACCCCATGCCAATGCCAGAATACCGTTGTGTCGTCAACTATCACCCTGACAGATATTCCTTATTCAATGAAATAAAGAAACTCTGGCCAATTCTCCAACTCTCCGACACGTGCCATGAACTTTTTCCGGACTTGCCACTATTGGCATTCCATAGAAATCCAAACCTACTCAACATTCTTAGGTCAAAAATAAGACTATTTGCCTCCTCGACCACAAATCAGTGTACAGCGTATTCCCAATCCTTTTCTACCTTGCGACATCACCAATTGCCTGATCTGCCCAAGGTTACCCAACAGCAATTGGTTCAAAGCTTCGAACACCAAGCAGAAGTTCAAGTGAAAAGGCAGACCCAACTGCCAAAGCAGAAATGTGATATACCTTTTGACCTAAATACAATATGTTGGCGAGACGAAATGTGCATTTCACATCTGTATCTTGGAACACATTTAAGGGATATCAGAAACAAACTTGATAAACCCATCAGCAAACACTATAATGAACCGCACCACTCATCTGACAGTTTGGATTTCCATATCACTGACGTACTTCTGAGTGACCCTGACCTCAACCAAAACACATGTATCAGGCATGATAAGGAACTACATTGGATCTTTATTTTGAAAACCACACATCCTTATGGTTTGAACAGGCTTGACCTTTAGTCTTTATATTGTGAGTAGTTGGTAAACTTTTAATCTGTTGCATTACGCCAATGTGATTTATTGGCTAATGATTACTGGTAGAGATCAATATTTTTCCTACCTGCAAAGAAGTGAAAATTTTGGTTACATTTGGAGGGCAACCGAGTCACACCCTTAGCCTTTGGCTATGATAAACGTACCCCGTCAACCAACCCAATTCTCATTAACCATGTTAAATGTTATCAAACGCAGGTGAATTAATACAGCGATGTCATGCAGTAATCACACCCCAGGCCCTTCAAATGAAGTCCCTGATACTTCAAAAAAAAAATTACCCTTTTATAATTCACTCTCGCGAGAGACAGTGTGACCCTGGTGACCTACACACACTTACAGGGGCGACAACCAAGCACCACACTCCTGGTTACACTAAGAGGGAAGGTAACTCTTACCACACATTGCCAAGGGTATCCACTTACCCCGGACATGACCTTTTAGAGGAATAACAGTAGCAAGGGAGGCAATCCCGCTGTTAATGTTACTATTCACATTTACAGCAAGCACACATACATTCCAAACAATGGAGTTTGTCTGCAACCTTTGCTTCAAAGCTTATGCACATTGGCAGAGCCTGGGAAGGTACATACGCACAACCCACACAGATGCGAGCCGGGTATTTTGTTCGAATTGCCACAAACAATTCGTACGCAAGGATTACCTGAAATACATCAGGCTTCTTGCACAATGATCTCAGTGGATGCCGGGACTCAGACTATTGAAAAGCGTCCACATGTGCCAATGATGACCTGACAACATTACCATCCACAGAAGCCCTCACAGCTGAGATTCTACGTAAATGTGCCAAAGAGCCTCGAAACCAACGAGGTAGGCAACTTAATACAGGAAACATTCTCCCCCCCCACAGTACACATCACCTCTAACCCAAATGGTCCTGGTAACAAGCCCAGACAAATGCCCCACTGGGGGCCCACCCTTCCCATGGTCCTCTGACACAGAGGTCATGGGTCATTAGTTCAACAACAGCCTCCTCCCAATTTGACCTTTTGACCAGGAGGGGATGCAGACACCCTAGACGGCTGCATCCACCATGTTACCTCAGGATGAACCGGTCATGCCCTCACTTGTCCTGGTCATGACACCCTCTCGTGGGGGTATAAAAGGGAATGATCAACAGTTACCTTTGGCTTTCATGCCACTGAAGAAGAACGAAACAGTTCAAAACTAGTTTGGCTAAGCAAAGCTTGAGTTAGCAACACAATAACCTTTGAACTTGGGCTAACCTCTGTTATATATATTATTTAACTTCTCACAGAATTAGACTGGTGGCTTGAGAGCTTGGGACAGACATTCAGACAGTTGGACATAGCCATCTCCATACCATACTATGGTTGGCTCATATGACTCTATCTTTGAAAAAGTTTTTTCTCACAGTATCTGACAGTATTCGAGTTTGCTTACAGACATTGTCCAATGAATTTTGATAAAACAAATTAATTTCAACAGATTCCATTAAAATTAATCTAGCTCTGTACTATTAAGGCAAGAGTAATACAGCAGCTCCTGGGAAATTTATATGAAAAACACAAATGTTACCCTTTATATGATGAAGGTTTTAATTTTGGATAAAGGAATAAAAAAACAATACAACTCACTGATTTTATAGTTTGATTTTTATCTTTAAATTAAAAAAAATGATATATAAAAATTAACAGATGTATATTGCTGAAGTACACGTATAAAATACTTTATGTACTGAAAAAGACATCTAACATACACAATCTCGATATATATAGTTCTGTACAAATTTAAAATGTAAAGTAGGCTAAAAAGATAACACTTCAAAATTGCACTAACTAAAAATGTTTTCATCTCTCAAAAAGTTAAGTGGGAAATGACAGAAGCATCAGTTAGTGTTAAAATCAATGATTTTCAAAGAGTTAAAACAATGACAGATATTGTAAAGGAATTTTAAGAGTTTGGTAGGAAATTTAGTACAAAAGTTGAACCTTGACAACCATCTTTAGTCATCATTTGGACAGTTCTTTACACTGAATACACAGGATTTTAAACATGAAAAATCACCTCTATTTTTGCATGTACCCTTATGCCAAAATGATTAGGGAATCTGGTAAACTGTCAACATTTTAGTTATAATCCTGCCATTACAGATTAACTTATAGAGTGCTGGGAGTCCATTTATGGGCTTAATAAAATTCAACAAGAAGTGACTTTAACATTCAGACTTTGCTGGATAAGGTTTCATACTGACCCTGACAAGAAACAGTTCTGTAAATGGCACATTGCTCAGTTAAATCTGATTGAATGGTGCCAGTAGGCACTATCCAATCAAATGTAACAGAGCAATATATGATGGGAAGAAATCTGTGATCAAGCAAAATGCAGCAATCTACCAGTTAATTGCCCATTACTTGGGAAAACAGAATGTGCATATGCTCGGATGCTGAACCATGATAATGCAGTCAGGACCTGATGGCAATATGCACACAGAAAGGTACAATGTGTTTGGCAATATGGTACAAGTGCCAGCATGGAAGAATAGAACAAGAGGTGCAGCCTCTAGTTCTATCCTTCTCCTTATTGATGAACACATTTGCACATCATGGTGTTGTGTTTATTACATACCTCTATGACAAAGAATCCATTATTTAAAAATTCAAAGATCACACACAGAAAATTTCAAACTTTAAAACTTTTTGTTATTTATTGATTGTCAGCTTGAAATAACAACAAAATTCAGGTGTGATTGTCAAACACGGGTGACAGATCAATATGTAAACAGAAAAATATAAATAAAAACTGTGTCCTAACAGGTTATTTACTCATATTTTGAAGAAATTAGCTGCCGATATCACAGAGATATTCACTTCAAAATACGTTTAATTTCATTAATTTTTGTAGACTGAACAAAAACACTTATTGGCTACCACCACAGCTTCTGAGTTGATCTTGGTCAGAATGTTTTGACTGGCTGATTACAAAAAATGGGCAGAGTTTAGTTCTTTTGATAGATCCATGACATCAGATGAAAAAATAGTCCATCAACAGAAATCTGTATGGAACACATATTCTGTATGGATTTGTAAATGTGGAACTGGAGGAAAAGTAATAGGTATGTAATAATTTGTATTAGTGGATTCAGAGGAGAAAAAATGTAAAATGTCACTTATGCAAATCTTGCATAAAATACTTGAAACAGACAGAATGTAACTCATGCAAATCTCACATAAAAACTCTGTCCTAACGATGATCAATTTCGCAATGTCTGAAACAAGTTGTAGAAAAGATTTTCATATTTCCGCCATCATGAGTGAGTGGTTATCCAATAACAAAAATCTTAACTGAAAAAGGCCTGTAACTGTCCCAGTGCAGATTGCTCAATCATTTCAACACTAATGTACACATAGCCATGTGTGTGTGCATGTATTGTTATGTGTTCACAGTTGTGAATACATGCATGTGGAACCATATACATTATTCATGTTTGTACACAATTATGTACATTTGTTTACATTCATTCATTCATTCATTCATTCATTCATTCATTCATTCATTCATTCATTCATTCATTCATTCATGCATGTATGTATGTGCTGCGTATATTGTGGATGTGTGCATCTAATGAGTCATTAACCCTTTGAACACTGATGTCCAAATATAAAAGATTCCAGCTGCAAATTTTCCCATAATGCAACTAGAAATTTACCAATCTAATACTGTTTGACAGAGCTCTGCCAAATGAGATTAGATTGGTTAAATTTACAGTTGATTTAAATAGTAGAGTGCTAAATTATTTTTGGCCATCAAATCTTGTACACATGTCTTTGCCTTGTTACAATTTATGGGAGAGTGCCTATGGGCACTCTCCCATAAATTGTAACAAGACAAACCTTTACGTACTAAATAATCTCACTTCAAAGATAATACAAAGCACATTCACTGAATATGAGCCTTCAACCTGTGGTACCCACACTTCAGAATAAAGCCCAAATATGGGCTTCCAGCACTCTACCAGTTAAGAGAAAACTTTGCTGTTTGATAATTATTTTTTTGACATCAGTGCAAGGAGGGTTAATAGATTATGAAACCTTCCTAAGAAAACTCTTCGAAATTTTATCTGCATGTCTGATTTTCCCTAAAGCCTTCCCTGGTGCTCTAAAAGATCCTTGAAGGTTTATAAGCTTACTCATTTACAAGCATTAACAAGTATATAAACTGTGTATTTCAGGTCGACATGGATTGTGTTTTCATTCTGATAGTGAGTGTTTTAATCCACTTCTACGTGAGTGTTTTAATCCACTTCTACGTGAGTTTCTTTTCTCGGCTGTAATGCTTCAAAACAGTCTTCTTTTTTTCATAACTGGGTTCTTTTCCTGTCATTTTATGTAAAGCCTGAAAAATAATGAAATGTTATTAGAAAATAAAGAGAGGCATTGCACATTTATTTCTGTGAAAGAGATTTAATTTGTTCTTTTATTACATGCCTGTTCTATATAATCCCCATCTACAGCAACATGTAGAAAATGAAAATCTGTTCTGCACATATGTGCGGAATGGAAATCACTGACGGACGGTTTTTAAATAGAAGCAAAATTTCACTGGAATTTTCTACAAATTGTGCAAAGCAATTACAATTTAAATCCCTTGCGATAGCTAAAAATCGTCCCCTGAGTTCCAATGTGTTCTATGTACCAGTCGGCACATGGAACACATTGGAACTCAGGGGGACAAAATAGTAACACGGATTCCCTTTGTAAATTTGGTTGGCGATAAAATGTGTTCTTTTTGTTGATAGTTGTCCAATGAAATGCTGATTGTCCTTCTAATAATTGTTTTTATAGACGTGAAGGCATGTAATAAACACAGAACGACACACGCATGTGAATGGGTTAATCAGTATGGCACTTGTGCCATTGAGGAAGGATAAAACTTGAGGCCTGTGGACTCTCATTTTATCCTCCCGAGCTGGCACTCATAAACCTTTATGTGAATTTATAAACCCTATTGCAACACCTGAGTACAGTTTTAGCATTCTGGACTGCCTTCTCTGGGAATCTTTCACCAGAATTAGTCTAAGAAAACACAGAAGTTGCTCCAGTGCATAAGTAAAAGTACACTGAAAATCTAAAAATGATTTAAATCTGATAATTACTGTTCAAGTTATCAAATAATCATTCAAATTTCAAATAAAACATAAATAACAATGGAAAATAACTCTCTCAATTAAAAAAAAAAAAAAACACCAAAATTTGTAGAAGACCATGTTAAATTAAAATAGCAAACCAAAAGTTATTGAAATCTTATAATCAATTTTCAAGCTTTCTCAAAAATATAAAAAACTTCAACTAAGGCCTAAAAAAATAAAAAATCTGTTTCTCAGGCCCTCTCGCATGGTCCTTTTGGCTGCCGCATGCTCTCTTTTTATAACCAATTTAAACTTAAAAAAAATAAAAATTAAATGGTTTATGTCTGATATTTTACCCAAGTTAAAAAAATTGATGAATTTGTCCCTTGAGTGCAAGAAGGCTTTGCAATGCTTTAGCATTGCAAAGCCTTCTTGCACGCAAGGGATGAAATACACCACCACCCATGCTATTCCGAAGATTATGAAGCCAAAACTTGAAGAAAGAACATGAACTTTTGATGGCAAAGAAGAAATTACTGAAATAAAAAATAAAATAAAAAAATCACTCGCCCGCATGCAATTTTACAAATAATGGTCTGAGAAACAGAAGATCTACTTTGTGTGGCCTAAACTGAAATACACAAAGGGCAGTAACTCCCCCAATTTTCAACAAATAGTCATGACTTTCACAACTGTCCAAGACAATGTTAATATAATGCAGCATAACAGAATTTATTGACATCATATGCATATTTTTCAAATAATCATAAAAATGTGGAAAGTTCAAGTGAAACAGAGGAAGAATAAAGGGCAATAATTCATTGAAGTGTCAAAAAATCTTTGTGATTTGGGAAAATATCCAAGACAATATTAATACAAATCAGCATCTCAAAATTTCTTCATGTTATCAATGGGAGATAAACAGAAGTGCATGTAAATGAGTAGAAATGTTTACTTACCACCTGTCAATCTTTGTGTAAATTGAAATATATAGCAAATTTACTATGCAATTTCATTTGAGCCCCAATATTTTTGGCTATAAAATACTGTAGCATGTAACAGCAGAGATTTTTCACCCCCTATTGTGAAAAGGTCCTGGGCCCTTGTTGGGAAAATTTGTATCACAGTGGATGATAAGTGGGAATTTCTCACCGTCTTTGCAGACTTTACAATTCCACCAAATTCACAGTGCCAACTGACATATCATGATTACATTAACCTCTAGCACACAACGTAATTTTCTCCAATTAATCTGTTTTTCTCTTGTCTAACTATGAATTTAAGCAATTATATCTTGTTTAACAGAGCTCTCTGTCAAACAAGGTATATTTGATTAAATATGGAAAATATTTGCTGCTGAAAACTTTACCATCTTGCCATCAGTGTGCAGAGGGTTAATGTTTTTAAATTAGAGAGCATGGGGATCGCAGTGGCTCATTGGCAGACTGCTGGACTTCTATGCTAGAGGTCCTGAGTTTGATCCCCATCCGGGACAACCCACTTTGTGTTCTTGGGCAAGGCACTTTATCCCGGTTGGCTACATGGGGGCACGATGATGCCGTGTACTAAGGCGTACTGCATGCCGATGGTGCACATGTCTTCAACTGCTGTAACCCTGCTTGAGCGGAGCTTGAACAGTTAGAATGTTGAGCTGACATTTGCATCACCATCGATGCTCAGTGGTTCTCTCTGGGTACACCGGCTTCTTCCACCCATAAAACTGTCATGGTCACGATTAGCCATTGTGCATAAGTATGTGACCTTAAACACCAATAAATAAATAAATTGGAGAGCATAACACACATTTTAGTTTCTAATACTGTTTTGTCCAATTTCATAAATGATTAGATTTTAAAACCCCGAGGACTTTTAAAGATTTTTGTTCCACTTTGACAATCTACATCTTTTAGCTTTGCTTTGTTACTAGACGATTCTTGGCTCCCTATAATTAGGCAGCCAAGACTTACTTAGAAACAACTGCCAAGGTGAAATGAGAGATGCATGACACTGAAACAGTCTAGAGTGCTATACTTACCATTGCTGGCAGACTTCCATTTCTGAAATATGTATACCAATTATGGAAGTTTTGACCAGTTTGATGGATTGGGAACTTTGAGGTAGGGAATTGGGAAAAATCATGCCTAGTTCTCATTGGTTCATGAAAATGTTTTTCATTCATATTAAAACAATTTCCACCGTACAGTAAAGTATTTCTATTAGTTCCTTGAATCCCGCACCCTATAATAACATGTAACCCTTTACTAACCCACTACATTTTTACAGCTTCAGTCAGTGTATATTTTCATGCAGTGTGTGATATGGTAGCCTGTCAACTAATTCTATGCAATGCCTATGGTCAGCCAGTGTTTGTTATCTTACCAACTAACTCTGTGCAATGCACATGGTTAGTCACTCTTTTCTTTCTGGCTTTAAATCAGATCATCTCTATTATGTGACTAACCCTGTGTATGCACAGCCTTGGTGAGTGTATATTTTTATGTAGTGTGTAATATGACAGTTACCATTTTTAGTCGAGTTGTGACGAAGTCAAACTCGACTTATAGTTTGGTGAATGGCGGGCGGGCGGGCGGGCGGGCGGGTGTCCGTAAACAATTGGTTTCCGGATGATAACTTGATAGTGGTTGAACTCACATTCATTAAACTTCATACGTAGGTTGGTCTTGGTGGGAGGAAGAACCCTATTGATTTTGGACATGCTACGTGGAAGGTCAAGGTCACAGTGACCTTGAACGTAGTAAATCTTAACAATTGGTTTCCGGATGATAACTTGATAATGGTTCAACTCACATTCATGAAACTTCATAGGTAGATTGGCCTTGGTGAGGGGAAGAACCCTATTGATTTTGGACTCGCTACGTCAAAGGTCAAGGTCAACGTGACCGTGAACATAGTAAATCGCAACAATTCCTTTCCGGATGATAACTTGATAGTAGTTCAACCTACATTCATGAAACTTCATAGGTGGGTTGGCCTTGGTGCGAGGAAGAACTCTATTGATCATGGACTCACCAGATCAAAGGTCAAGGTCACAGTGACCTTTAACATAGTATATCGCAACAATTGGTTTCCGGATGATAACTTGATAGTGGTTCAACCTAGAGTCATGAAACTTCATAGGTGTGTTGGCCTTGGTGCGAGGAAGAACCCTATTGATCTTGGACTCACCAGGTCAGAGGTCAAGGTCACAGTGACCTTGAACATAGTATATCGCAACAATTGGTTTCCGGATGATAACTTGATAGTGGTTCAACCTAGAGTCATGAAACTTTACAGGTGTGTTGGCCTTGGTGCGAGGAAGAACCCTATTGATGTTGGACTCACCAGGTCAAAGGTCAAGGTCACAGTGACCTTGAACATAGTATATCGCAACAATTGGTTTCCGGATGAGAACTTGATAGTGGTTCAACCTAGAGTCATGAAACTTCATAGGTGTGTTGGCCTTGGTGCGAGGAACTATTGTCACAACTCGACATTGGATCGGTGATCCTGAGCGGCATTTTTTTTTATAACCAGAATGTGTGACAAACCCTTCACAGAGTTAGTCACACTTTATGATAATAAAAAATTTCATCATTAATTGTGGAGTAACTGACCCTGTGCACTGTACAACCTTAATGTAAATCTCATCTGTAGCATCTCGTTACCCAGAATAATGGCCAAAACCAGCCAGTAATATTCTCAGGAAGCAATTAAACTCAGCTTATGGCTCCTCATTGGAATGGACTATGGAAAGGTTATTTTTATTGAATTCCAAAAATGAAAACATAATCCATTTTTAGCTCAACTTTGACGAAGTCAAATTTGAGCTATTGTCATGGCCCGTCGTCCGTCTGTCCGTCCGTCTGTCCGTACGTCAAAAATTGGCTATGGCTCGGGCTAGAGGTCGTATTTATGAACCGATCTTTACGAAACTTCTTGTGTACCTTTGTTATGACCCTGGGACGGGAACGAGTGTTTTTAGGTGTGGTCCGAAATTCAAGATGGCTGCCAGAGGCCATTTTGTACCGATGATGCAAAAATCAGTTTTTTGTACAGAACTTCTGTATGAAAGTTCTGATTTGAATAAAGTTTTGTATAAATGTTTAGTACCATGGGATACATCACATATAATACGGGTTTTTTTCTCGTGCGTAAATTATGCAAATTTGACTGACTTTGATTTATTTAGTGTTACTTTCAGAGCTGTAAGTGCCAAGCTGCTATGGCTCGGGCTAGAGGCCGTATTTATGAACCGATCTTTACGAAACTTTTTGGGTACCTTTGTTATGACCGTGGGACGAGAACGAGTGTTTTTGGGTGCGGTCCGAAATTCAAGATGGCTGCCAGCCGCCATTTTGTACCGATGATGCAGAAATCTGTTTTTTGTACAGAACTTCCATATGAAAGCTCTGATTTGAATAATTTTTTGTATGAATGTTTAGTACCATGGGATTCATCGCATATAATACAGGTTTTTTTCTCGTGCGTAAATTGTGCAAATTAGACTAATTTTGATGTTTTTGGTGTTACTTTCAGCACTGTAAGTGCAAATGCCAATACGGCTCGGGCTAGAGGCCGTATTTATGAACCGATCTTTACGAAACTTCTTGGGTACCTTTGGTATCTCCGTGGGACGAGAACGAGTGTTTTGGGGTCCGGTCCGAAATTCAAGATGGCCGATGGCAGCCATTTTGTACAAAATTAGGTGCAATCAGATTTTTGCACAGAACTTCCATATGAAAGTGCTGATTTGAATAATTTTTTGTGTGAATGTTTAGTACCATGGGATACATCACATATAATACGGGTTTTTTTCTCGTGCAGAAATTATGCAAATTAGATGAACTTTGATTTTTTCAGTGCGACTTACACACAGTAAGTACACATGTCAATATGGCTCAGACTAGAGTCTGTATTTATGAATTTATCTTCACAAAATGTCTTGGGTACCTTTGTTATCACCTTGGGACGAGAACGAGTGTTTCTGGTTACGGTCTAAAATTCAAGATGGCTGCCAGTGGCCATTTTGTTCCGAAATTAGTTCTAATCAGTTTTTTGTACACAACTTCTATACAGTTCAGACTAGAGGCCATATTTATGAACCAATCTTTACAAAACTTCTTGGGTACCTTTGTTATCACCGTGGGATGAGAGCGAGTGTTTTTGGGTGTGGATCAAAATTCAAGATGGCCACCAGCAGCCATTTTGTACCAAAATTAGTGCAATCAGTCTTTTGTACAGAACTTCTGTATGAAAGTTCTGATTTGAATAAATTTTTGTATGAATGTTTAGTAACATGGAATACATCACATATTGTAAGGGTTTTTTTTTTCATGCAGAAATTATCCAAATTAGATGAACTTTGATTTATTCTGTGCTACTTACACAATGTGAGCCCACATGTCAATACGGCTCAGGGTAGAGGCTGTATTTATGAACCAATCTTCACAAAACTTCTTGGGTACCTTTGTTATCACCTTGGGACGAGAATGAGTGTTTCTGGGTACTGTCCAAAATTCAAGATGGCTACCAGTGGCCATTTTGTTCCAAAATTAGGTCCAATCAGTTTTTTGTCACAAGTTCTATACAGCTCGTATTTATGAAATGATCTTCACAAAACTTCTTGGGTACCTTTGTTTTCACCTTGGGACAGGAACAAGTGTGTTTTGGGATGCCTTTGTTATCACTGTGCTATGAGAACAAATATTTTGGGGTTCAGTCAGACCCACTCTGGGACTCAAAGTTTTCTTTTCTAGTTTAGCATCTGACTGTTACCCACCTTTACAATACTTTACCTTTTCCATTTGTTACAGGCAACGGTCAGTATTTATGTACAGACTGTTACAATACTTTATATGTACCTTTGTTATCAGGTCATTACCTAGATGTTTGTCATTGCTGTGTCACATACTACACGTGCATGTCTTTGTCTTGACAAGTTGAGCTACAGTGTCATTGACACTTTCATTAATTAATAGCTTGTTCATAATCAATCTGACGTTTAACCATCTGTATACCATGTATTTGTTGTACTGACCTTGTTATTTATTTGTTTATTGGGGTTTAATAACACTTTCAACAGCCAGGGTCATATCATGTTGTACAGTTATATGGGTGGAGGAAGCAGTGAGAACCACCAAGCAATGGCAAGTAACTGTCAGACTCCCCAATGTATTAATCTGGCACAAGCAGGGTTACCATTGGTTGAAAGCACATGTATAATCATCGTGCCCCACATCTTAGTACACAGTGCCACTGAGCTAGCATGTAGGCAGTCGGGTTGGAGTTTCTTGCCCAAGGATACAATGCAGATGACTTGGGTCAGTAATAAACTTTCAGCCTTTCAACCTCAAGTCGAATGCTCTAACTAATTGGCCACCATACTCCCTTTAGACCTTATTTACCCTTCACCTTTACATGATACATGCAGTTTTAACCCTTTACCCATCGTAATGACCGAAACCAGCCAGTGCTATTCACAAAAATCACCATTGAATTCTCATTATTTTTATATTTTTTTTCTCAAAACATAGCTCATGATCCCTCAATGAAATGAGCTAATTGAGTACAATCCAATGATTGGGCATAAGCTATGTTCTTGGCAGAAAAAATGAAAAAAAAACAGTTATTCAAGAATTTTGTCTCCAAGTGTTGTCTGTCTTTCCTGTTAGGTAAAGGCATAATTTATAAAAAAAAATTGTTCTTTCCTCAAGAACAGCGCCTATGGCCTTTCATTACTCCCTCTATGGGCTTGTTACAATGGGGTCACAAGCTACATTTTGGAGACAAAAAATTGTAAAAATGCTGGGATTTGAATAGTAATTTTTGTGAAAAACTCTGGAAGAATAGGTCTGTTACATTAGATAAAATGCTAAGCCAGAGAAGCAGAACAATTTTACATCTGAAGACATGCATTTGTACTGTTCTCACAGGGATTATGAATAATTAATTTCATGACCACTAAAATAAAAGGCATTAGAGTGCACTCAGCACATAAACATATTTTCACAAAATAAGAGATGTATTTTTTTTAATCATACTAATAAATATTTACCTTTTTTCTTGTCAGCGTTTATACTGTCCCTCATTATTTTTTATCTGGAAAGGAATAAACAAACACAAATCAATCTAGGAATAGTTCACAAATGAGAATTCCATGGTGATCATTCAGATGAGACTCGACTGAACCCCCGACACAACCACCACAACCCCCCCCCCCCCCCCACCCCAAATTTTCCTCTTCACTTCTAAGAACACATGAACTACTCAATGCATTCTATATAACTTATAAGCATATACTTTATCTAAAATAAGTAAAACATCTGGACTAAATACTAAAAGGTTAGGCCTAAAAAATTTAAAAATCTATTTCTCAAGCTCTCCTGCATGGTCCTTTTGGCTGGCACATGCTCTCTTTTTATAACCAATGCAAACTTAAAAAAAAAAATAAAAATTAAATGGTTTACCCAAGTTAATAAAATTCATAATTTTGTCCCATGAATGCAACAAGGCTTTGCTATGCTTTAACATTGCAAAGCCTTCTTGCACTCAACGGATGAAACACACCATCATCCATGCTATTCTGTAGATTATGAGGCCTCAAACATAAAACAAACCAAGAAATATGAACTTTTCATGGTAAAGAAATAATTACAAAAATCAAAAATAAAATAAAAAGTGGCCTGAGAAATAGATCTACTTTGTGGGGCCCTATTATCGAAGGTCAAAGGCTAATAACATTAGTGAGAGCTGACATCAAGGTTAATATAAAGTCAAACCTCCATAAGGATGATGTAGAACCAATATCAAAAGATTGTGACTGGTGGATCTGAATAAGATTTTTAAAGAAATTTGACACATTGCAGTAAGTTAAAATTGGGACTCCCACATGGAGCCCAAATATACATCCAGGGTCTCGATTTGAACAATCTTGAATCTGACTCTCCTGAGGATGCTGTACACCTAATATAAAAAGATTCTGATTGGTGGTTTTGGAGAAGAATATTTTGTAAATTCTTTGGGGGTACTAAGAGAGTTATGCCTCTTGTAGTACCCCTGTGGGCATGGCAACTTTATTTGAACACACTTTAATTGACATATAATGAGGAATATGCATTTCAAATTTGGCTCAGTAGTTTATGAGAAGTCAATAATGTAAAGTTCACTCTGAATGGAAGGACGGACGATGGGCAGAAAGTGATCACTAAAGCTCCCTTTGAGCTTTGCTCAGGTGAGCAGAAAAACTGAGTGTAAGTCATGAACAGATGTCTTCAAAATTGACAGCCTGTTTAGGTTTACAAAAGTTCTCTTCTGTTGATTGATTTTGGTTGTTCTTTCAAAATATAGACATTTCAACATTAAACTATTCAATATCTCAAAAGCTGTTCAACATCAAAGCTACAGTTGTTGTACAGAAGTTTAAAAGTCTTTTAAAAACTTTTTGGTCACTTTATTTTGTTTAGAAAACATGTCAGTGCAAAGCAGTGAACAACAGGGATGCCGGAAGCATGGGGGTAGACAATGCCCTTCCCAGGTTCGTCACTCGATTTTTTTCAATAATTAATTCTCGAAGTAAAGTTAAAATACACCCCAGATCCATTCTGGGAGCTTTCAAAATTCAATGGGGGAGTTTGGGAGGAGGGAAACCTCTTCCTGAACTCCCCTATCTTGGACCTTCGGCCTTCAAGAAATGTATGCTTTGGCATGTCATAGTGAGGTTGCTAGTGCAAGTAAATGCCCTTTTCCCATCGTCTGCCACCCACCCCCCCCCCCACCCTCCCACACCCCATTCCCTGAAGTGCTGGCACACCTGGTGAATAACCACTTCAAGTTTAATATTTGGAAAAGATAAAATTTAGTTTATAAATGATTAAACTCAATTTTTCCTTTAGTACTGAAGAAAATGTAGGCTTGTATATGATTGGATGTCACCTACAAAAACTAGTCCAATCCATAGCTTCACCCGACTAGGGATTGGCACACACGTTGTGTTCTGCTACAGACTGGTCCAGCCATGAAATGTTCTGTTCTGGGGCAGGACTTTGGTTGGTCATAATACAACACATACATCTTATTATAAATACAAAGCTCAAACAGTTAATTCTCTAATTAAAATAAATAAATAATAAATCATGAATCATCTTTGAACATGATTTAAACTAACTGATTACCAGCTGACACCAAATAATGTAAAGCATCTCAACTCTGAACTGACATTGTTTTTTTTAGAAGTTTAATATTATATACTGAACAATTTGATAGCCAATATACTTGACATGATGTCACAAAAACACTTTGTTCCAAAGTGATCATGTGTCCAAATTTGTAAATCCTGTATCTGGAGTCCAGGTAGAATTGGAACTTTAAATGTCATGCTTAGTTTTTTTGTGTCCTGCAATTGTTTTGGGGTGTTGTTTTTTTTCCAGCATATAAAATGTGCAAAATTTTAGGAGTGTATTTCTTCTATGGTTTTAACATATCTCCTCATTAACTTCATCCAATGGAATCCTTGTAAATAAATAGACACTAATATACAACAGCATGCCGAGTAGACATGATATTTTCTGGACCAGATCACCTGAAGTTGTCTGGTTTGGTCTGCATCCTAAGAGATGTTTCAAAGCCACACAAAATAAATTAATTGATTCTCAGATAATTTTTTTTTAAATCAGTGAGGGAGGGTGGGTTTTATTTTTTGCTTGCAGATAATGAGCATGGATTGAGAGGCCACCACTGTCTTTTCACAGAAAGAATATATAGAAAGCACATAGATATTAACTCATTTAATTTTAACCATCAGGGCTAGAGTTGTGCGATGTTGAATTTTTGACTTCAATACCGATATCAATATTTTTCTCACAAATATCTCGATATCGATACGATATTCGATATTACTTATGAACACAAAATTACCCCATTACAGTATGATTACACCAAGATTAGCTTTCTGCAGAAAGTTCAGTTTGAGTGAACAGAGTGCTGTAGCATCTAATATACCCATTTGCAGGCTTCTGTGGTAAGATTATAAGAATTATTGACTTGATATTTGTAATAATATGTGGCCCTACCCCCCCCCCCCCCCCCCCCCAATAGCTACTGTGTTCTGGAGAACTAATAAAAGTTATATAATGTTGAGTCTATTGATCAGCATTTCATATCTATCAAGAGCTCTGACACGCGAAATACAAATCGGGTCAAAATGCCTCCATTATTTATGAAAGTTGTGGTCGACCTTGTTTTCTCACTGAACATTTTATCAAGACATGTTAGTCACTCTGTACACTAGCACTAGGCCAGAAAATACATATTTGAAGTTTTTTAACAACCTTGGTGTCTTATTTTTGGAAGAATAAGTCATTTGTGAAAGCATGCTTCTCTTTCAGATGGACTGAACAAATCCACTCAGGATAGGCTACTCTCCTTAATCATAAAAGACTAGTATAATGAACTGAAATCTTAACGAAAAAAAATAACGTAACAGGCGGCAAAGTGTAAAATATGGAAACCAAAAGTAAACTACAAATTCATTATATCTCTGAGAAAGACGTATACACATTTCCTAGCCCAAAATAATTGTTATTTTTATTTTTATGGGGAATTTATAAAAATTATAATGTTTCCACACAAGGACTAACATTCCAACACCACAGATGTAGCGCAAAATATGAAAATATTCGACGTGGTGCCTTGATGTACAAAAAGTACTCCCCAATCGATTGGAGTTGAACACAACAACGTGACTTCGATTTTTTGTTTCCATTTGTCTTGTCCAGTTTTACTTGACAGTGTATATGAAATTACTGAATGGGAATTCTTTTTTCCACACTTTCTGTCAGTATCTAATGATATAATTGATAAATTATCAGTAAATCTGGAACAAATAACTAATGTTATTTGAATATTGCATTCCGGGACATTCCCTTATGTTCTAAAAATAAAACTGAATTAAACTTCGAAGTGATTGACAAACACAAAGTTTTCCAAATTTTATTTCTGCTGCAAATGAAAAATTTTAATAAAACAGAATGATTGACAAACGTTACAAAAGTTTCCTGAATTTCTCTTTTGCTTGAAATGAAAAAATTAATATAGAGAAACAACTCAAATGAAAGCTAAGTTAGGCTTGTCACAGGTGATTAACCCAATGTTGTCAATTTGTTGTATATAAATAGATTATGAAACTAACCATTTTCCCTTTCTCTGCTGAAGTTTTTATATCGTTTCTTGTTTTTAGCTTAACTTGACATAGTCAAGATAAGCTATTGCCATCACGCGTGCGGAAGTCTGTTAGTCTGTGAGTCTGTTAGTCTGTGAGTCTGTGACGTCTGTTCACATTTCCTTTAGCACGGGCTACACCCCGCAGTTCTTGTCTGATCGTCACGAAATTTCATATGCAGGTTTGGGGTCATGTCTAGATGAGAACGTCCCCTTTTGGTTGCGATCGGGCAACCGGTATGGCTGCCCGAGCCCAAAACCCCAAAACCATTAGCACAGTCTACAGGTCGTATTTATGAAGGGATTTCATTGTAACTTGGTAGGATGCCTCTGTATAGTGCCTAGACGAGAACGTCCCCTTTCGGGCATGATCTATCAACCGTGATGGCTGCCCAAGCCCGAAAACCCAAAAACTTTTAGCACAGTCTGCAGGTCATGTTTAATGTGGAGGGATTTCATTGTATCTTGGTAGGATGACTCCTTATGATGTCTAGATGCGAATTTCCCCATTTGGGCATGATCTGCCAACCGTGACGACTGCCCGAGCCCAAAACCCGAAAACCTTTAGCGCAGTCTACAGGTCATATTTATTGAGGAATTTCATTGTAACTTGGTGGGTTGACTTCATACAATGTCTAGATGAGAAAGTCCCCCTTTGGACGTGATTGGGCAACTGTGACGGCTACAGGAGCCCGAAGCCCAAAAACCTTTAGCACAGTCTAGAGGTCATATTTATGAAATGATTTCATTGTAACTTGGCAGGATGACTCCAAATAATGTCTAGATGAGAACGTCCCATTTTGATCGCGATCATGCAGCCTTGATGGGTGCCCGAGCCCAAAAACCTTTAGCATAGGCAAAAGGTCATATTTATGGAAGGATTTCATTGTAACCTGTTAGGTTGACTCCATATAATGCCTAGATGATGACATCCCCTTTCGGTCGTGGTTGGTCAGTTGTGATGGCTACAAGTGCCCGAAGCCCGAAAACCTTGAGCACAGTCTACAGGTCATATTTATGAAGGGATTTCATTGTAACTTCTTAGGATCACTCCAGATGATGCTCAGATGAAATTGTCCCCTATGGTTGCGATCATTCAACCATGATGGCTGCCCAAGCCCGAAGCCCGAAAACCTTTAGCACAGTCTACAGATCATATTTATGAAGGGATTTCATTGTAACTTGGTAGGTTAACTTCATATAATGTCTAGATGAGAACGTGCGGTCATTCACCCATGATGGCTGCCCGAGCCCGAAGCCCGAAAACCTTTAGCACAGTCTACAGGTCATATTTATGAAGGGATTTCATTGTAAGTTGGTAGGTTAACCTCATATAATGTCTAGGTGAGAACGTCCCCTTTTGGACATGATTGGGCAACTGTGACAGCTAAAGGTGCCCGAAGCCCGAAAACCTTTAGCACAGTCTACAGGTCATATTTATGAGGGGATTTCATTGTAACTTGGTAGGATGACTCCAAATAATGTCTAGATGAGAACGTCCCCTTTTGATCGCCATCATTCAGCCTTGATGGGTGCCCGAGCCCAAAAACCTTTAGCATAGGTAAAAGGTCATATTTATGGAAGGATTTCATTGTAACCTATTAGGCTGACTCCATATAATGCCTAGATGATGACATCCCCTTTTGGTCGTAATTGGTCAGCTGTGTTGACTACAAGTGCCCGAAGCCCAAAAACCTTGAGCACAGTCTACAGGCATATTTATGAAGGGATTTCATTGTAACTTCATAGGATCATTCCAGATGATGCCCAGATGAGATTGTCCCCTTTGGTTGCGATTATTCAACCATGATGGTTGCCCGAACCCGAAAACCTTAAGCACAGTCTACAAGTCATATTTGTGAAGGGATTTCATTGTAACTTGGTAGGCTGACTTCATATAATGCCTAGATGAGAACGTCCCCTTTTGGACATGTTTGGGCAACTTTGACGGCTAAAGGTGCCCGAAGCCCAAAAACCTTTAGCACTGTCTACAGGTCATATTTATGAAGGGATTTCATTGTAACTTGGTAGGTTGACTCCAAATAAGGTCAAGATGAGAACGTCCCATTTTGGCCGTGATCATTCAGCCTTGATGGGTGCCCGAGCCCAAAAACCTTTAGCATAGGCAAAAATTTATATTTATAGAAGGATTTCATTGTAACATTGTTAGGTTGACTCCATATAATGCCTAGATGATGACATCCCCTTTTGGTCGTGATTGGTCAACTGTGATGGCTACAGGTGCCCGAAGCCCGAAAACCTTGAACACAGTCTACAGGTCATATTTATGAAGGGATTTCATTGTAACTTCGCAGGATCAGATGATGCCCAGATGAGATTGTCCCCTTTGGTTGTGATCATTCAACCATGATGGCTGCCCGAGCCCGAAGCCCGAAAACCTTTAGCACAGTCTAAGGTCATATTTATGCAGGGATTTCATTGTAACTTGGTAGGTTGACTTCATATAATGTCTAGATGAGAACGTCCCCTTTTGGACACGAGTGGGCAACTGTGACGGCTTCAGGGGCCCAAAGCCCGAAAACCTTTAGAACAGTCTACAGGTCATAATTATGAAGGGATTTTATTGTAGCTTGGTAGGATGACTCCAAATAGTGTCCAGATGAGAACGTCCCCTTTTGGTCACGATCATTCAGCCTTGATGGCTGCCTGAAGCCCGAAAACCTTTAGCACAGTCTAAAGGTCGTATTTATGGAGGGATTTCATTGTAACTTGGTAGGTTGACTTCATATAATGTCTAGATGAGAATGTCCCCTTTGGACGCAATTGGGAAACTGACGGCTACAGGGGCCCGAAGCCCGAAAACCTTTAGCACAGTCTACAGGCCATATTTATGAAGGGATTTTAATGTAACTTGATAGGATGACTCATTTTGGAATAATTTCATTGTAATTTTGTTGATATATGTTAACTGTGAGGGCCACATATATTAACTGTGAGGTCATATTAACCCACCCCTCAGATCTTTAGTACAGTGTACACCTCATATTATTTTTATCATAAACATAGCATACAGGGAACAGAAATGAACATATTCCCAATTATCACAATTCTTGTCTTATTTCATAATCTTTTTATAAACATTGAACATTATCCTTTTCATCAAACACAACACACAAGTTAAGCTACAGTGTCATTGACACTTTCATTACAAATTCTTTCTTGAGGAGATGTTCAATATGTAATCTGAGATTCAAAGTATTTGCTGTTATCGAAGCTTCTACCGTGCCACATAACTTGCACTTGCAAGTTTTTTTATCCAGCTTTTCAAAAAAGGTTGACCACAGACTCTTAATTCACTCTGCCATGATAACAGTAACTGCATATGTAACGTCGGTTTGATATTTTTCAGTTGCGCTCGATACAGTATATGATATGGGAACAATATCGATATCATATAGAAAATTTGATATATCGCACATCTCTGATCAGGGCCTAATTCAAACTTTGATCACTTTTAACTGCAACAGAACAGGTGCCCCAACATGCTGTCTATGAGGAAATTGGCAAGTTACACAGTAAGTGCCTTGACAGTCAATAATAGGCAAGTCTTGGCTGCATGTATAGGCAGCCAAGATCTGCCTCGAATCAACTGCAAAGCCACAGGATGTAGACTGTCTTTAGTTATGCTCTTCAAATTTCAGTTATATACATCAATAAAAAAAAAAACATAAAAAGTTTTGAGTCTCCCGATTTTGTAGTAATACTGGGAGACAGCTGATGCGAGGCAATAAAAACATCCAATTAGAGGGTTCAGTTTCAGTGAAGGATTACCTGAGAATCAAAACATTTTTTTATACAACAACCAATGGCCCAGACAAGCTGGTGCTAACTCAAAAATGAAAGTGTCAATGACACTGTAGCTCAACTTGTCAAGACAAAGACATGTACATGTATAGTATGTGACACAGCAATGACAAACATCTAGGTAATGACCTGATAACAAAGGTACATATAAAGTATTGTAACGGTCTGTACATAAATACTGACCGTTGCCTGTAACAAATGTATAGGTAAAGTATTGTAAAGGTGGGTGACAGTCAGATGCTAAACTAGAAAAGAAATCTTTGAGTTCCAGAGTGGGTCAGACTGAACCCCAAAATATTTGTTCTCATAGCACAGTGATAACAAAGGCACCCCAAAACACACTCATTCCTGTCCCAAGGTGAAAACAAAGGTACCCAAGAAGTTTCGTGAAGATCAGTTCACAAATGTGAGCTGTGTAGAAGTTGTGACAAAAAACTGATTGGACCTAATTTCGGTACAAAATGGCCACTGGCAGCCATTTTGAATTTTGGACCGCACCCAGAAACACTCGTTCTCGTCCCAAGGTGATAACAAAGGTACCCAAGAAGTTTTGTGAAGATCGGTTCATAAATACAGCCTCTAGCCTGAGCCGTATTGACATGTGCACTTACAGTGTATAAGTAGCACTGAATAAATCAAAGTTCATCTAATTTGCATAATTTCTGCACGAGAAAAAAACCCGTACTATATGTGATGTATTCCATGTTACTAAACATTCATACAAAAATTTATTCATATCAGAACTTTCATACAGAAGTTCTGTACAAAAGACTGATTGCACTAATTTTGGTACAAAGTTAAAAAATTTATAGTAATTTATATATTTTTTATACTTACCAATGACCCAGACATAGCTGGTGCTAACTCTTAAAATATAGGGCCAAACACAAATTTTGCCCCCCAATCCCCAAAATTTGCATCTAAAACTAAAGAAAACATGTCCTGAAAGGCCCTCCACACTTCGCCCCTACTGCGCATGCGCAGTGTCAAGGACGTTCCGAAATTGGCGCCATTAATCATTCTAAAAACCAGTGCCTGGTAAGCGCTATGTACTCAGCGGGGAGGCAAGAGTTCCCAACTCCTGGGAGGGCCATCCCCGTCTGGGTCATTGGTAAGTATAAAAAATATATAAATTACTATAAATTTTTTAACATTTTTATACTGTACCAATGACCCAGACATAGCTGAATAGTAAAAAGGCTGGAGGGCCAAGGACATAGAGCAAAATGGAATACGCTCAATAAAATAAAATAGAGTCATCCCCTGTAGGGAAAAGAAGTAATAGGCCTTACATGTATCTTTCTTATTTATGATAAATTAGAAAGATACAACACCTTCCAAAATTGAGCTTCATACATCCATGTACTCTATTAATATCCAATATAATCCTTATACTAATAATTTTTAAAGTAAGCCAATAAATAAAGTAAGTCTAGAGAATAGAGACTCTTATACTCCTAAAAGTGTCTGAGGATTGCATAATCATGTCCGTTGACATATGCAATATTCAAAAGCTATACTTTAAAAACTAAGACTTGAATGAATTTTAAAAACCTAAACTTCTCACTAAACAACCATCCCAATAACAGCTCAGAATTACTAACTCCGGAGGAGGTATCCCCTTGTTTTCATAGTAAAACAGGTGACCCAAGGGAACACCCTCCCCCCCCCCCCCCTTTTTCTTGCCCTGGGTCAAATAGCCCAGAGCGAAGAGGGCAGCCGAACGGAGACACTGCCGAAACAGACAGCCTACCTAGCTATAGTAGCAACTGTTAAGTGAATGACATTCTGAGCAGTAGATAATAGACCTAACAATAGAGGCCTCCAGAAATGGACTCGATATTTCTGAGATAAAATTCATGAATGTGGATGGCTGAGCGCAATGAGCGGCCTTCAAAAATCTATAATAGCGACACTATTAATGTAAGCCCAAGAAGTAGAAGAACTCTTACTTCATGAGCCGAAATCTTAAGCACAACTGCTAAGTCAATGATATACTATAAGCAGTACCGATAGTTAATAGAATCCATTAACAATAAAATGGAGCGTAACGTCCTTCTACTAGACATCAAAGACAGAAGAAGCTTACGCCCATAGTAATAAACAGAAATCTGTTTATAAATACATAAACTGTACCCGGAAAGAGTAAAGGCCTATGCCCATACGAAGACGGAAGGACCTTAAAATAATAGGTTCCGGATAATAGGAGCCTAACTCTTATGCAACAATCCAACCTAAATAGTAACGGAAGTATTGATTCCGAAACTATGAAAGTGTAAATCATCCATCGATAGTGCATGAAACTCACTGACTCTACAGTAAAAGAGAAACCAACAGAATTACTGTCTAAAAGGTCAGAATTTGAAAACTACTGTTTCCAGAGGCTCAAATGATTACTTAGCTAAATAAGAACCGAAGTTAAAATCCGTATAGGAATTTAATCTAAAGATTCTAAGTCTATTTATCAAAAAGTTACTAACTGACTTAGATAAAGAGACAAAAGACTCAATTGTAAACTATCGTAGAGTGCATAGGTATGAGGTAACATAAACCTATAACCTAAATAATAACAGGCTGCAGTAGATCTTGTGAAACAAGTATACTAAAAAATAGCAATGAGTAGTATGGAGGGATCAACAATATGAACATAATGATCCCTACACCACGACGGAAGAGCCTCCACTTTAGCCGCATAGAATAGCGAAGAAGAGGATCTCCTATAGTAAGAAATCGCGTCCAAAGCTCGTCCAGTACAGTGCTTACAATGCAATACGGACCACACAACGGAATACATGAAGGTTGCGACCTTGCAGGTTGTGATAAAGATGACACGATTTACCCAGTGAAAAAGATCCTCACATAGAGGAAGATTTCACGTTAAAACCCACAGTAGACAAGAGAGAAAATTACTCATGATCTCTGTGAAGATAGAGATGCTATCAACAGAAATGTATTGTGGTTGTTTATCTTAGCAATACCTGCTAAAACAACAGCGCCGGAGGATACGCGTATCCTATCATTCCGTCCTATAGATCAATAGAGCGTTAAGAATATTAGCTCAGAGATCTGGACAAGCCAACACATACGTCTGCAATTGATTAGCAAGCTGTGTCATAAATAAATCATCATTGGGCGCTCCCATAGATAGCAAATCTGATTGAATACTTGTTTGTTGAGAGTCCATTCTGACAGCAACAAGCGACCCGTAAGAGAACGGGAGTCCGATAAAACAATCAGACGACCCGGAATATGACGGACCAAAACTGAACTTGGTGTACTATAACCAACAGACGGATTCTTTCCATTAAATTGAATAACGGAAACGAAAGAGTGCCTCCTTGGTTCCGGAGATACGCCACTACTGTCGAATTAAAGGACAGGAATTTGGGCATGCGTTTCTGAATAATGTTCATGCAATGACATAAAGCAAGCCTAAAAAACATTATTCCGCGGAAGAAAACAGATTGCTAAAAGACTGCGGAACCCAAAGACCCTGGCACTTCGAATCCGTAGGGATCAGTATTATATCCCAATCTGTATGACTGGCAACCGTCATAACAGCCACACTCGGGTCCGGCAACTGCGGCGGCACTCTCTGAGTCAACCACCGAATGTTTGCCCCAGTCTGAATCTCTTGTAACACTAGATAGACAAGAGAACATGTAAATCAAGCAATTCATGGATTGCCGAAAAGTTGCCGTCGAAGAGAAGCTCCTCCGAGAACGAAGCGACTCTGAGAGAGTTCTTAACCTTACTATCCACGCGAGTGGATGTAGCTAGGGCTGCGTCACGTCTAACTAACTCCAATCAGCCACTGAAGGGCGGAGTTATACGTGAACAAACTACTGCCCTCAAAAGAAATTACATTGAGAATAATATCCCGTAAATCTTTTCTTGAAGACGTAATGATAACGCCTCAGTAAGGCGGATTACGTATAATAAAGCGTCTAAGTTAAGTCTACTATACATAATGTCGTTCCCAACATTGAAATTGGAAAAGACATAAACGGCGAAAAAGAATATATGCAGTTTTTAATCACACCGTCTAGACGCATATGAACTCTTGGTATGCCCTGCTCTGCCAAAATAAACTATTTGTATAAATGATAAAATGGCAGAAATGAGCAACGCGGACAAGAAACTAAACTATCATGCTTAGTAGCAGGCTTGTATATATATATATAGCGTCGAAAAATAAAACACATGTTGTAATGACAATATTGGACTACGTCGGTAAGTCAGGGACAATGTCCCCGAACCGATCGAAAAATCCGAGTCCAATGACGCTATAAGTCTCTTATCCAAGATCGCAGCAATGAAGTCCGAAATAATAATCACAGGAAGATAATGCCAAAAGATATGAAAGGCATCTTCCGATACTACTAAAGGGAAAACTCGAAATCTTTCGAATCCCTTTCGCCATCCTGTCGGACCCTATAAAGCGTTCGGTCGTCCGTACCTGATGCAACCGCGGACCGCACCGACCCAGCGCCGTCGGATAATTCCTGATTCGACCGAGAAACTGTCAATAGCTGGGATGCTGCGAAACAACTGTGCTAACTCGGATAGCACGTCCGTCACTGAGGCCTGAGGAGAAGCGGTCTTACGATGCATTGCCGCTGGAAGCTCCGTGATCGCTACCCCGTGCATACTACCAATATGCGAGCGAACGGAGTGTATAGGCCTCGTGTCCCTTGGCTACCGGATGGCGCGACCTATTCGCCGTGGAATCACTGAATGCCGAAACTGATCAGATACTCGAGGTCACGTAGCCAATGTGCGGTCGTGTGCCCTGGTGTGAGGATGAGGAAGCATTAAAGACAGTCTCTCGGACTGTCAATATAACGGAGCGTCCCGACCAACGGACATATGCTCCGAATGTAAAATATCTGAACCACAACATGCGGTCCCCTATGTTGTTGGGCGAGAGAGGGACCTCTCTCGCTCACAGCCCGGACGGACCTGGACCAGCCAGGAACCGGACTAACCGGCTTCCTCCGATCTGTCCTCAATCTGCCGTCACTGGGTGAGTACTAAAGTAAATAAAGTGCTCGCATCACCCAAATCTCCTTCCTAGACCGCAACGGACGAACCCGGCAGCCGAACCATTCGATGAATGTACGCTACACCGGGTGAGCTAGCGAATGTCACTCCGTAGGCGATAGACATATTCCATGAGCACTTATTGCCGCTAACTCTTCATCAACTATGACGACAGAGGCACACTTTTGAAAGACATCTCCATAACTCTTCGAACAAGAAACCAGAAATGCTTGGTTAACAAGCATAAAATAATAATATATTTTGCGTCGTTCAATAATTCAAAAGTTTGTGTGACATTATTGGACTATGTCGGAACTGAGGGACGATGTCCCTGAACTGAACCAAAAATTTCTAAGTCCACCGACGCTATCAGTTTCTTATCCGGCATCGCAGCATTCTGGTCCGACGAAAGAAGCTGGAGAAGACCAAGTCAGATGACATACACAACAGCATATGTTGTTCCGAAAGGGAAAGCTCGAAATCCTCCGAATCCCTTTCGGTATCCCGTCGGACCGGATGAAACTTTCGGACGTCCGTACCCGCTTCCGCGGAGCGTCCCGACCCAGCATCGTCGGATAAAATATATGCGACAGATTCAGTTGATGCTGGGATGCTGCGATAAACTGTGCTATTAAGGAAAGCACGTCCGTTCCCGAGGCCTGTGCAGTAGCGGTCTTACGATGCATTGCCGCCAGAAGCTCCGTGTACGTTGACTCCCGCACACTTCCTATGCGAACGTCCGGAGTCTGCAGGCCTCGTGTCCCTGGCTACCGGATGGTGTGACCTGGTCGCCGAAGAATCCTTGATCGGCGAAGCTGGTAATATATCGGCGGTCACGCAGCCAAGGTGCGGTCGTGTGCGCTGACGAGAAGAGGAAGCCTTAGCAGTCTCAGCGGACTGCCTATACAACGGAGCATCCCGAGCGACGGACGTATGCTCCGCTTACGACACATTTTGTACCACAACATCTGGGGCCAGATGTTGTTGAACGAGAGAGGGGCCTCTCTCGCTTGCCGTCCGGATGGACCGGAACGAGCTATGAACCGGACTAAAAGGCTTCCTGCGTTCTCCCTCCGATCCGCCGTCACTGGGTGTGCATTAGGTTAGTTTATAGTGCTCGCATCACCCCAAAATTCCTTCTAGACCGCAACGGACGAACCCAGCTGCCGAACCATTCGGTGAATGGACGCTACACCGGGCGAGCTAGCGGACGTCAAAGGCCGTCGAACCTACTAGGGTCCTCTTAGGCAATTGGCGTATTTACATGAGCACTTTTCCGCTAGCCCTTCATTAATTGTGACGACGGAGGCACACTGTTGGAAGACATCACAGATACATCACCCTAATCTTGATCGTCTGAAATAGAAATTGATAAAGTAGAGTGACCCTGCGGGGAAAGGACCGGAGTGTCCAAATCCCCAACAACATACCGTGACATACGCTTCCCATATTGTCATCGAAATCATACGATACAGAACAGGAGTTAATGCGAGTACACTGACCACATATAGAATGATAATAAGTCGGAGGAAGACTTCCTCTTAAAACAATTGATCAATATCCTTTCAATGTGAAAAGAAAACAAGTCCTGGTACTCGCACTAAACCCTGGCAATCAAAATACATAATAATAATATGATCCATTGATATAGAAAAAATAATTGAAATCAAAATATTTTGAAAAAATATTTTTTCAGAACAGCCCAAGTTTCTGAAAAGTAACGTTGAGCCCCAATGGATCCCAAGCCTAAGTGTGGACAAAAATTTTAAAAATATTTTAAACAATTTATTCAACACTTACGAACAATAATAATGTATCTAGTTATGATTAAAATAACATCAAGATATTATTTTTTAGAAATCCCCCCCTCACACAGAGGGCTGTTGAAAATGTAAACAATGAGTGTAAAAACACTAAAATAAGACTCCAGGCACCCAGGCCCGAAATCAGTTACCAAAAATACACTATCTGATGCAAAACAGAGACTTCCAGGGAAGAAACTGCAGAACATCAGATGGTAGATGCAGAACACAACGCCTAACCACCCCTAGGTGAAGACGTAAACATGGGGAAAGAACAGAATTCATTCTGTTATTCAGCTAAAACTCCCAAGAAAATTTAGTAATAATAATTACCAAAAACTATGCCAAAAGCATGGGAGAATAGCAAGGGGGAACTTAAAGGACAGGGAGAGAGGAAAACACTTAAAAAAAACAGTGTAACTAAATAATCAGAATGACAACAAAATGGCTGCTGCCTTGAAAATAGGTAACTTAACATAATTTCATTAAAAAATTTTAAGTTACAGCCCTGATAATATTCTGTCACACATTCTTTTCCTCTCCTCCTTCTCTATCCTCCTTAGAATCACCATTTCACTAATATTTATGTGTCTGGCATCATTTAAACTGAGATTTATAAGCACAAAGATCAGTCAGATGTTAACTGATGAAGGGCCAAACTTAGAATGATTAATGGCGCCAATTTCAGAACGTCCTTGACACTGCGCATGCGCAGTAGGGGCGAAGTGTGGAGGGCCTTTCAGGACATGTTTTCTTTAGTTTTAGATGCAAATTTTGGGGATTGGGGGGCAAAATTTGTGTTTGGCCCTATATTTTAAGAGTTAGCACCAGCTATGTCTGGGTCATTGGTACAGTATAAAAATATGGCTGCTGGTGGACATCTTGAATTTTGGACCAAACCCCAAAACACTCGTTCTCATCCCACGGTGATAACAAAGGTACCCAAGATGTTTCGTAAAGATCGGTTCATAAATACGGCCTCTAGCCCGAGCCGTATAGAAGTTGTGTACAAAAAACTGATTAGACCTAATTTCGGTACAAAATGGCCACTGGCAGCCATCTTGAATTTTGGACCACATCCAGAAACACTCGTTCTCGTCCCAAGGTGATAACAAAGGTACCCCAAGACGTTTCGTGAAGATCAGTTCATAAATACAGACTCTAGCCCGAGCCGTATTGACATGTGTACTTACTGTGTGTTAGTAGCACTGAAAAAAATCAAAGTTCATCTAATTTGCATAATTTCTGCACGAGAAAAAAACCTGTATTATATGTGATGTATCCCATGGTACTAAACATTCACACAAAAAATTATTCAAATCAGCGCTTTCATATGGAAGTTTAGTGCAAAAATCTGATTGCACCAAATTTTGTACAAAATGGCTACCATCGGCCATCTTGAATTTCAGACCGGACCCAAAAACACTCATTCTCGTCCCACGGTGATAACAAAGGTACCCAAGGAGTTTCGTAAAGATCGGTTCATAAATACGGCCTCCAGCCCGAGCCGTATTGGCATTTGCACTTACAGTGCTGAAAGTAACACCAAAAAACATCAAAATTAGTGAAATTTGCATAATTTACGCACCAGAAAAAACCTGTATTATATGTGATGTATCCCATGGTACTAAACATTCATATAAAAAATTATTCAAATCAGAGCTTTCATATGGAAGTTCTGTACAAAAAAACAGATTTCTGCATCGTCAGTACAAAATGGTGGATGGCAGCCATCTTGAATTTTGGACCGCACCCAAAAACACTCGTTCTCGTCCCACAGTCATAACAAAGGTACCCAAGAAGTTTCGTAAAGATCGGTTCATAAATACGGCCATATCCAATTGTTGACGGACAGACGGACGACGGGCCATGGCATAAGCTCAAATTTGGCTTTGCCAAAGTTGAGCTAATTAATCCAGGGCCAAACACAAATTTTGCTCCCCAATCACCCAAATTTGCATGCAAAACCGATAATTTAATGTCCTCTCTGGTCTTCCATACTTTTCAGATCTGTGCATGTGCAGTATTCAGAAAGACACCGAAATTGGCACAAACCATCATTCTTTGTTTGGCCCTGAAGTCAGCAACAATGAACTGACATCTGTGCTTTTAAATCTCATTTTTGAGGATGCCAAACAGAAACCAATGGTAAAATTGGTGGATCCAAGGACATAATTGGATGTTGGAAGTGAACAACGGTGGTTTGGAGCATTCAGGGCTGTAACTTGATAATTTTTATCTAAATTATTTCATGTTTCCCAATTTCGAGACATGGGCCTGACGTCATCATTCTTGCTAATGATTTATCCACTGTTTGTTAAGTGTTCCTTCCCTATCCTTCCTTGAAGCCCTCGTGTTAAACTCCCAAGCTTTTTAACTTATTTTTATTGAAATTTTTTATTAAATTTCTGGGGAGTTTAACGTGTATTACAGAATGTTTATTCTGTATATCCCCTGGGTTACGTCCTCACCCTTGTGGTGTTTGGGCATTGGGTCATGCATCTTCTGTTCGATGTATAGTTTATTCTTCATCTGAAGATCTTGCTTTACATCGGGTAGCTTTAAAATCTGTTACTGACTTTGGGCCTTTTTTATTCAGTGCCTGGGGTCTTGTTTCCGTTTTTTTTTCATTGACGTTGTTTACATTGGCACCATCCTATAAATATATGTAGTTTCATCTTATTATTACTGTAGGATTGTTCTAGATACATGTTATAATATTCCGGTAGTGTAGCAATTATTTATGGAATTTTGTCCACACTTAGGCTCTATTGGGCTCATCATGTTCCCTTTGGGAACTTGGGCTTTTATCAAAAGTTTTTCGAAAATTGTTTTGAATTTAATTTTTCGATTTGTATTTTGAATGTTGATTAATATGTATCTTTATCATATACTCACCCAAAAAAGAAAGTGTGCATTGCAGAAATTGATCAAACTCCAAAAAAATAATTTCGTAGGTGTAAAGAGTGTTAACCTGTTCATGAATCAGTTATACTGAACACAAAAACAGCTTTCCCCGTTAAAATTGCATTAACGTTAAATGACGTGCTGCACGTTTGTGAAAAGGCATGTTTTGCACGTGGAGAGTCTAAAAATTCATGCAGCAGTGCGAATCCTTGGGTATTTAAACACTAAAGTAAGGCCTTCCTATCATTCACATTCAAACTTGCGCTGCTGTTAAAACGACTCCACATTAGCATGCCAAGATTGACAATCAATCAACGTCTCCTTGCCCTGGGTATGATTAGAGCTGGCAGAACACATAGAGAGGTTGCCCAGCATTTGAACTGCCACCGTAACACTGTAGACAGGCTAGTCTACCGACATGCACAGCATGATGACGTTCGAGACCGACCCCACTCCGGGAGACCCCGAGTTACCACCCCTGCACAAGATCAGTATATCCGTGTCGTCCATCTCCGGAACCGGCAACAAACGGCAACGATGACAGCCAGGAACATCCCTAACCTGAGACGGATACATCCTCAAACAGTAATCAACCGCCTGAGAGAATAAGGCTTATGTCCTCGAAGACCTGCAATTTGTCAGATTTTGACGTTATGTCATCGTCGTGCTCGACTGCAGTGGTGTAGAGTAGGGTTAGGGTTAGCCTGACCTAAAACTAACCCTAACCTAACCCTACCCTAACCCTACCTAACCCAACCCTACCTAACCCTAACCTAACCCTACCCTAACCCACTTCCATGCTGACTTGTTCGCTTCCATTAGGCGTAGATGCACAGCAGTAGTCGATGCAGACGGAGGTCATACCAGATATTGAGTGTGTGACTTTTGTGTTTGACCCTTAGTGTCTTTGACTCTCCATGGCACCAAGAGTATACGTCGTAGCGTAATGAAATTTCTCGTGTTGATCACAAATTGATTCATCTGTGATTGAATAAAATTTCCATGAAAGAAAATGATATATATCTTTTTTTATTGTTATTTTTTAGCATGCACACTTTCTTTTTTGGGAGAGTATATATTTAGTGTGGAGTTGGTGGGAGTTCCATCGACTTGGTTTGATTAATCATGAAAGCTTATTGCTCAAAATGCAAGGGGAGGAAGTCTTCCTCAGATTTACATGCTTGTTGCCTTGCTTGTAGTCGATGTACACCCAATAATTCTTGTCATACATGTGTTGATTGGGATGACAAACATTGGACACAGGTGTCACAGTATGTTGGCCAATGCCGGTCCTCTCGCCGCAAAGTCAATCAAGTTTCTCAGTTTCGTTTTCAGAGGAACAAGAACATGGTGATGGTCATGTGACACCTACCAAAAGTGTGCTACCGTCATCGCGCTCTGATGAGCAAACAGAGCTAGCTGCCAAGGTGCTCATCAATATTAGGCAGGGGATAAAGCCACCCTTGTCAGCAGCTAGCTTGACTGGTGAAGCGGTTACTCCTTCCACGGGTACCATGACGCCGGGTATGTCCATTGCGGTCGAAGGAAGTGTAGTCGGTAGAGCGAGCACCTTAAAATCCAAACATGCTAACCCAGCGACGACAGAACTAGGGAAGAAGAAAGCAAGTGTTTTGGGAAGCTCAGCGAGGTCTGAAAAGAACGCGAGCACAAGCAGTCCCTCTCTATCCCAACAACATCTGGGGCCAGATGTTGTGGCAAAGAACTTGCACGGGCCAGAGCATACGTCCACACCTTCCGCTCGTGACGCTCCATATAGATTGCAGCCAGCCTCGGCTAAGTCATGGCTTCTTCTGCTTCAACTACTAAGAACACACGATTGCATCCTGCATCGATTGCATCCTAGCTACCTGACTTCGGATATCCAGCCTGCTACACGAAGAAGGGACCTCGCTTTGCCCATGAAGGCGGACCATCTGGTAGCTAAGGAGCCGAGGCCTTGATCATCGGGATATGCGAAGAAGAGAGCCATCTCCCACATACGGTCCCAGGAGCAGCAAGTGGCTAAGAAACAGAAGACCGCTGCTCCTCAGGCCTCGGTGACAGACTTGCTGTCGCAGATTGCACAGCTGATTACAGCATCCCAGCAAGTGCAAGAGCAGCCTCCCTCAGACTCAGAACCTGAGCTGTTGGACCCTGCTGGGTTCACACAGATGCAATGGACCGAGATTCACAACTTATTCTCTCGGATGGTGAAAGGGATAAGGAAGAGGATTACCCTTCCCTTTCGGAACAGTGCATGGTTGCGACTGATTTCATCCATCAATACTACCCTGAATTTGTTCCGTCATCTCAGAATGCTGCGACGACAAGGAAGAAACCGCTGGCGTCGTTGGACGCAGACTTTATCCGGACAAAGGAGGAAGTTCCTTTCTTTTCCGGTCCAGTCTAGGCAAGTGTGCCTTCGGCTATAGAGACGACGCCATACTTAACCTTTCAAGTGTGAGAAGGAAAGGAGGTTTCCTAACTTCATCTTCCATAAACTTACCATTTCTTGGACCACGTTCATTTAAAACGGCCAGGGAAATGTTCAGATAGTTCCTCTGCATTTGGATGAGCAGGCCGAGGATCTAGAGGTATCCTTACCTGATTCATTCACAATTCGCTCAAACACAATTGAGACGGCAATTTCTTCAAATAGAGTGAATTTGGATGCTATGTCTTACGCAGATTACCTTACAAGAGCTATGGCGTAATGTCTCATTGGAAAGACATTTCAGGATGTCCATACCTCTCTTGGAGTTCTTTCCAGATCAATTATGTATACTACGTATAACTCCGCTCTAACAGTCACTAATCTGGAGTTAATCAGACGTGATGCTGCCCTTGAGTCATCATCACTGTTAGATGACAAGGTGAAAAGCTCTCTCAGAGTTGCTCCGGTCTCCGGACATACTATTTTTGACCACAAGCTTTCATTAGTCTATGATCAGGCTACTAAGAAAGCATCTAGTACTCTGCTTTTGAAGTCAGCATCTCAACAATCCGCTTCAAGCGTACAAGAGCTAAGGAGGACATTCCAGACAAAAATCATCAAAAGGAAACTCCTTACGAAACCCTCTTATAATTACTCTGGAGGTCATCAGTATAGCGACTCGGCAAAGGGGCAGAGGTCTGATCGTGACTATCGGTCAGACGCCCCCAGGTCGACGGGATGAGGTTCTTCGCGGGGAGGACATGGTTTCTCCTGCCGTAAGCCTCGCAGGTCATACAGGTGATGGTCAAGACCTCTATTGCTTGCCAGTTGGTGGAAGGTTATCAAGCTTAGCGAAAAACTGGATAGCAGTCACGGAAGACCAGTGGGTGAGAAGTGTTGTCTTGGACGGCCTACAGCTATCACTCCAAGCGAAACCCCCACTAACAAGATGTCCGCGTTGGACAAATCTTCCATCAGATCCTTGCAAAAGAGAGTGTCTCCTAGTGGAGGTACAGGCTCTTATATCAAAGGAAGCAATAGAGGTCTTCGAGAATCAAAATTCTCAAGGTTTTTACAGTCATCTGTTCCTCATAACGAAGCCAGCCGGCTCGTTCCGACCGGTAATAGACTTGAGCTGGATAAACAAGCTTATTGTGGCTCAAAGTTCTATATGGAGACCATTCAGTTGGTAAGGGCGAGCATTCGAGTGAACATCTATGCGGCAAGCATAGATCTAAAAGATGCGTACTTTCATGTCCTGGTACATCCGGCATTCAGAAAGTACCTATGGTTTGCCGTACAGGGAAGGTGTATCAGTTCAGAGGAATGTGCTTTGGCCTGAACCTGGCTCCCTGGGCATTCACTCGAATAATGAACTCGGTAATGTCACACTTCCGAGCTCATTCATCTGCGGTAACATCGGCTTACTTGGACAACATTCTACAAAGATACGGCAACAGAATTATTCTTCAGAATGATGTTCAGAATCTGCTTCTATTACTCCGACGTCTCGGTTTCATCGTAAATGAGAAAAAGTCAGATCTAGCTCCATCCAAATCATTCATTCACCTGGGAATGAGGTTTGAGACTCACAACAATCTGGTTCATCTGCCGTTTCCCAGAGCAAAATTAGTTATGCTCGCTTTTGTCTGCAATCAGACGCATTAACAGCGAGGGAATTCATGCGACTGATGGGAACGTGCGGATTCTTATTCTGATGGGTCATCTGTGCACGCGTCCCCTCCAGCTATTCTTTACTCAGAACTGGAGTATGAAGAAGATGCATTCGCTCGAAACGAGTATTGTTTTAACGGACCTGGTAAAACAAAGGGTTCAGTTTTGGGCAAATATTCAGTGGTTAACTCCGGGAGTTCTGCTGCAATTACCGGATCTGGCTTTTACGATTATGATGGATGCGAGTCAGACAGGTTGGGGTGCATCCCTAAGTCCTGCAGACTTGATGTGTCAGGGTCTATGGGACCCTCGGTTCCTAGAGAAGCACATAAACATCAAAGAGATGATGTCAATATGGCTAGCATTACAACATTGGATTCGCATAATAGCGGACGCTCATGTTCAGATTTTGTCAGACAACTCGACAGTAGTAGAGTACATCAGGAACCAGGGCGGCACTCACTTGATTCCGTTATGCAAACTAACGGAGAAGATTCTTCTATATGTCATGAATCATCATGTTCAGCTTTCTGTCCCTCATGTACCGGGTCATCTGAATGTAATAGCAGACTCGCTCTCTCAGAAAGATCGCCTGCTGCCATTGGAGTAGATGCTCAACAAGCGAGTATTCAGGCAGATTTGCTACCAGTGGGGTTGCCCCATGATAGATCTGTTTGCGATGCACCTGAACAATCAGTTACCGACGTTCGTGTCGCCATGTCCAGACCATCGAGCATATGCAGTAGACACTCTGTCAATCTCATGGGATGGAATGATAGGATATGCGTATCCTCCAACTCCGTTGATTCAGCAGATTCTGTTAAAGATCAAACAGTCTCATTGCAAAATTTTACTAGTAGCACCTCTGTCGTCACAGAAAGCTTGGATCAATCTTCTCAGGTGTCTGTTGTGGGACGTTCCCCAGAAGCTTCCTCCACGTGAGGACCTTCTTTATCAGGGAAAGTCATGCGCACTGCATCACAACCCGGAAGGTCTCAACCTTCATGTATTTCCGTTGTGTGGTCCTTCTTGCACGGAAGACAGTTTACAGGACGAGCAGTGGATGCAATTTCTAACTGCAGGAGGTCCTCCTCTTCATTGAACTATGCAGCGAAGTGGAAGGTTTTCTTCCATTGGTGTAAGGATCAGTCGATAGACGTTTATGATCCGTACATACCAAATATTGCAAATTTCCTGGTCTACTTGTTTGGCGTTCTCAAACTGCAGCCCATCACTATTAAGGGCTATAGGTCTATGTTATCAGACACTTACGCTCATATTGATAACTTGGCTACTGGATCTAATGCTTCATTGTCCAAGTTGGTTAGAAATTTCTCTATTAATAGACCTAGAACCCTCAGATTAATTCCTAAGTGGAATTGGGCTTGGGTTCTGTTGAAGCTTAAAGAAGCTCTGCTTGAGCCATTGGATATTGTAGAATTCAAATTCTTGACCTATAAAACGGCATTTCTCTTAACCTTTGCATCAGTTGATGAATCTCACTACCCTAGTGCGAGTAATACCATTACCCTGACTATGGAAATGGGATTTCTGACTAAAAATCAGACTCCAGACAAACGGCCTGAGCCTATTACCATTAAGGCTCTGCCGTCCTCGGACAACTGTAGACTTCTGCTGTGTCCAGTCAGGGCTATGCGCATATATAAACGTTGATCGGATTTTATTAGAAAAAGAAGAAAACGTTTCTTTCTTTCATTGATTCCTAACAGGAAAGATATTTCTGTTCATTCAGTTGCTAGATGGAGTTAGATGGCAATATGCATTGCCTATGAAAATCTATCTTTGGATCAACGTTCTGTTAATATGATATCAGCACACAAGGTTAGACTGCTGTTCACTTCTTGGGCTTATTCTAACAGTATAGCCATTACTGATCTCATGAAGGCCGCCTACTGGACCCAGCCCTCTACATTTACCAAGTTTTACCCGAGAAATTTAGAGTCCATCTCCGGTGACCTTAAATCTTTAGTCCTCTTTCAGTTGCTTAGAATGTCATCCATTAATGGTTACATCTAGTTATTTAGGCAGCCCGTTCCAGCAGTGACACAGTTCCACTGCCCTCTTTGTTCTGTGGTCACGAACCTCAGAACAAGGGCAAGGGGAGGGGGGGGGGTCCCTTATGATCATCTGGCTTTATAGTGAAAAGCAAGGGAAGACCTCCTCCGGTGTCAGTAGTCCTGAGTCAGTGCTGGGATGGTTTTAATGTGTAGCTCGGTGTGAAGCAATAACTATGTCTCATTTATGTACTGTTTTTAAAGTGTACCTCAATGTGAAGCATTTGTATATGTCACGTGCCAAACGGGCATTAATATACAATCCTCGGACACTTTTAAATGAGTATAAAGAGTCTCATTCTCTGGACTATCTTTATATATTGGCCTTCCTTCACCAAATTAGCATAACGGGTTATGCTGGCATTAAATGGAGAATTAAATATTATGTAATACTCAATTACATTGTTGGTGTTACCCGGTATGTCTTTCTCGATTCTCGAAAAGGAGAAAGACATATATAATTCCTTTCTTCTCCTATAGGAGATATCCTTTACTGAAGTGATTGAGTGATTGGATTTTCCTATATGTCCTAGGCCCTCCAGCCTTTTTACGATTCAGCTAGTCTGGGTCATTTGTTGTTGTATAAAAATATTATAAATTTTAAGTAATTTGTATATTTTTTATACTTACCAATGGCCCAGACGGGTATGGCCCTCCCATGTGTGGGCACTCATACCTCCCTGCTGTTTATAACATTTAACAGGCAATTATAGAAAGAATGATGGCTGGCACCAATTTCGGTGTCTTCCTGGATACTGCGCATGCGCAGATCTGAAAAGTATGGAGGACCAGATAGGACATTAAATTTTCGGTTTTGCATGCAAATTTTGGGGACTGGGGGGCAAAATTTGTGTTTGGCCCTGGATTAATTTTTGAGTTAGCACCAGCTAGTCTGGGCTATTGGTAAGTATAAAAAATATACAAATTACTTAAAGTTTTAATTTTTTTTGCCCAATGGAGACAGTTAATATTTGAAGGCTTCTCAGGATATAATTACCTTTATCATGGCCTTTTGCTTTTCCTCTTGGAGAATTTTTTGGTGAATCTTTCCCTTTCGAGTGAGAATCTGCATAGAAAGAAATAATCTGTGAATTTTTTTTATCATTAATGAAAAGTAACAACATTTTGTTAATCTTCACATTTGCAACATATTCTCAAAAAAAATGTTTCTTTTCAATTTTGCAGTATTAGAAACAATAATTGGGTCCTAATTGAAAAGTGCTTATAGTGCAATGTTGGCTTCATGTTCTACCGATGCACTTCAGTTTCAGTTAGAAAATTCACAGTGTATATTATCAAAAACTATAGACATCTACTGAAAAAATGAAATTTTGTCCAACTCCTGATTCTAAAAAAAAACATTAAAAATTGAAATTGATTTTGCTTGTCTGAATTGGTTCACCAATGATTGCATATTAAAGTTTATTGGAGTGTACCCATAGACACTCTCCACAAAGTGAAATAAAAAATATCCTCCAAAATACAAAACATTAGATCTGTGACTATTTTACATGATTATACAAGTGTATGGTCAAGTGGGCAGAAATTTATGCATTTTGGCCACTTAAAAGGATTTGCTCCACAGACATTACTCACCAAGTCCTATTTTGTAAGTAGACAAAGGATTTGTGTACAGAGCTGCTCCAACTCCAAGTGTTTCCATGAAAAGCATCTACTCAGGTCTTGATCACATACAGTAGTGTGATTACAAGGGCAGAAAGAATTTTGAACCGATTGCAACTGAGTTAAACTTCAGTCAAAATACTCTGTCCACTTTTCTTCCCCACAACTCTATGGAATCTCATCTTAGGTAAAAAAAAACTTTACTTTCAGAAGCTATTTTAATTTATTTTTCATGATTTTGTTGTATTTTATTTCACAGTTAGATTGTGATCTGATTGAGACGAAATCACTGTAGTGATTACAGTACTGAATACATAGGTAATTAAAACTTGCCAAGGTGCTTCAATTTTTGTCAGAAACTTGGCCTTCCTTTTGAGAGACAATATGATGAAAACTTATGGCAAGTTTAACTCCATTACACCGAGGTAAAAATATCAAAATTTCAACTTACAATTTTTTTTTCCTTAATGCAACTAGGACTTTTAACAAATTCATTCTTGTGTGACAGAGTTCATCAAGCTCTGTCAAACAAGAATAAATTGATTGAATTCCTTGTTACATTATGAAAGAAATTTGCTTCTTTAATTTTTTTTTTTGACATCAACGTGCAGAGGAACATTCAATGACAGAAACAGTATGCAAAGGGTTACTGGTTTCAGCAATGATATACAGCCTATGATTATTTGAGCTTTAGGTTGTTTCAACATCAATGGCTTTATTATGACTACAACCCATGAATAAAGTCATGCTTAGCCAATGTGCCCCACACTTTAGAGGACTTTCACCACAGTACTGGTTATGGAGTACTATTATACTTGCAAAACAAAACTTGTTTGTCATAGTAATCTAGCACTACACCACAGAGAAGCATTAAGACAAGGCTAAATGGGTTTTATTTGGGACTGGCATAACACCCTGGTAATGCTTAAAAACATCACAATAATGGAATGGTGACTTGACAATCCTAATGTATCTCTCTGCCTAGACAAATTTGATGGGATCATTGTTATCAAAGTTTTTGCTATACTTGTACATGAACACTTATGTCACTTGAAGCTAGTGATAAAATATTTCACTCAAAATTTAAGCATCCTAGATGATGTCTTCTAAACCAGGCAAGCACTCATCTGCCCAAGAGCTCCTACAGGATATGATTTAGTACAAACATTCATTTATAGCTCAAAACTTGTGTGGTGAGATTTATAACAACCTATAGCATTATGCTGTGTTTTTTAGCTTTTCAAAAGTCAGCCGAAAATAATTTCATAAAAAAAACAATTTAACAACATTTCAGAGAAAATTAAGTGATATACAGCATCTTCGGCCAGAAAAAGAAAGAACTGATTTAGTCACAGTAATGTATCCTGATGAGTTTCATGATCATCCATTTGCACTGTTTCTTGACAATTTCATACAGAACTTTTTGCTGAGAAGAAAGTGTTTGGTTTTAAAGACACAAACTGTGTATATTAACTCTTTACTGAATGCAAATTGTAACCACAAAAAACAATAATTATTCCTGATTAACTTGGAAATTTTAATTTTGTCCCACATACTCCTCAATGCAATGAGCTTGATGTCCTCTTTCTGAAGGCCTTTACACAAAGGATGCAATACAAGCATTGTGCACATAATGCAACTAGGAATTTAACCAATTCTATTTTGTTTGACAGAGTGAATGAGCTCTATCAAAAAAAGATTGAATTGGTTAAATTCTAAGTTGCATTATGGGACAATATGCTACATATACTTGAAATTTTGGTACTTTGCTATATGTGTGTAGAGGCTAAAATTTAAAAAGATTAGTAAAATGTGATTAGCTTTACTTCTGAATGTTTTAGTTACTACTGTATTCAATATTTAGTTCTCTGACTTTGCTCTGTTGAGGTGGCTGATTATATGATGCAATGTTAGTTGCTATATATTGTGATCAAATGATTAGCTAATTGCTTTATATTCTGTTGAAGAGCTTCACATTCTCTTACAAGCAAAATTATTTTGTCTGTATTGATTTGTCTTGCTCTAATTTATTAGAGAGTGCCTTTAGCCACTCTACAACAACTTGTAACAAGCAAACACATTTGAACAAATCCTGATGATGAAAATTAATTCAATAATCCATCAGTTAATTGAATAAAGAAGTTGAGATCTAATGAGGTATTAACTCTGACAGACACTGAATTTCTAATGTATTTCAACTTCTTTGTCCCCAAGACATCCAGGCATTTATTATATTATATCACAATCTACAAGCTTTGTTAAACAAGATACAACAGAATAAAATACTCAGGTTCTCACTAGAATATAGAAAAACATTATCAAATCCCTGTAAACTGATTACTCCTGTTAATGGAATATTTTTTCAATGCTAAAATGTCTATTTAATTAAGAGGTGTCCACTGTATGACATATGGATTGGGGAAAAAAAAAGTTACCAGAAAATGCACCAAGAGGGGCCTTGGACCCAGAGAAAATTGAGAAAATTTTGATTTTTTTTTAACTAAATCTGAGTTCTCAATGGCAGTCCACACAGAGGGCATTTCCATGGCATTTTTGTATTCTTTCTTGTGCATTCTGCAAATATTGTTCCTGCGAGGGGTGGGGGAGGGGTCCAACCCATAGGCCAACCATGGTTCAGCTTGATGAGAGAAAATTTAGATTTTTCGAACTTAAAGAATGCTGTTTCCTTGCATCTAAGTGATCAATGGCAGTACGCAGTGCACAGTGCACAGATGGCATTTTGGTGTCATTTTCATCACTCAAATCGACAAAAATGGTTGCCCTGGGGGGGGGGGGGGGGGAGACCTTAGAACCATGAGGATGACCATGGGTCATTCCGATGTGAGAAATTTTAATTTTAATTTTTTTTAACTCAAATAATGCCATTTCCATGTATCTGAGTTATCAATGGCAGTCCACATAGAATTACCATAATAGTCTTTGGTACAGCTTTATCTTTGGGACCTCAGTCAGTCCTAGAGTTTGGTTCATATAATCCGCAAAATAAATTATTTGAATGGAAAACTTGAAACATTTCTTTTTCTAGGAACTCACTGTGTCTGAACCCACGTGCAAACATTGATAACACACCTGACTTGAATTATTCTTGAAAACATCCACCCAATCCAAAAAGTTATATTGAAGATAATGTCACAGAAATATAAATTTTATAGTAAATTTCCTTTCTTATTATACCTACCGCAATTGTTTACTACAGGTTTGCACTACAGTGGAAGAACCTGACTTGGATAAAATACTCTCTATTTTAATCTTTCCCAAGAGATTTGGGAAAGAAAAGTGGTGTAAAAACACCATGAAAAAATAAGCCAAAACTGGGTCGAGCGCCATCGGCGCACACCCAGTAAGGGACGCCCTTCTCTTAGTACAATTCCACGACTTCCGTTAACCAGTGCGCAAGCAGTCATCAAAACCATTCTTCTAAGTCTGCCAACATAGGAGGTATGTGATCAGCAGGGAGGAAGGATTCTTACCCGAATAAGAAGACGGGAAGGCCTCCATGTAAACAATTGCGGCAGGTATAATACGAAAGGAAATTTACTATAAAATTTATATTTCTTATCAACCTACCTTACAATTGTTTACTACAGGCTGAATAGACAATAGGATGGAGGGAATCACATAACCAACCCACACATAACTCAAATGCACTGGAACCGTGGACAGAGGAAGAGATCCCTAGGCCTATCAAACCATAGCATCACAAACATTAGTAAAAGACAATGAAAGATGAGGCATATGGTGAAGTGCGATGCACAGACAGAAAGGGCAGTAACAGCACGGAGATGGAACTGACCCTGTAAAATGCTGAATGGCTGTGATAGACAACAGCCTGAGCCGAAGAAAGAGGGCCCGTAGGACAAAGGTCCTCTGTCGGCTCCTGCAATGTCGCAGATAAATGGAGAAGGTGGCATTTCTCCAGTAGGCTGCCAGTATAACATCCAACAACATGACAGAGTTAGTAAAAGCCTCGAGAGGAAGACATTGCACGCACCTTGTGGCAGAAAAAACAATTGGTAATACAATCACTAGTAGCTAGACGAGCAGAAGCTGCACGAATAGCAAGACAAATCCATCAAGAAATGGATGGAGGAGAGTTCTGGCATGTGAGAAAACGCATATCCATCCAGGATAAAGGCGCAAATGCCTCCCCCCCCCCCCCCCCCCCCCAAGTAGAGCAGCGCCCATGAATGTGCCCATCTTGGAGTAAACTGCAAAGTCCTAGGTCTTCTCAAGGAAAAGAGCTGAACAAGCTTGGAGAGGCAAGGATGAGGGCTGAAACAATGCAGTACCACATATGAAAAAGGTCTCCGAAGCATGGACGTGTACCCATTGCTGGAGACCCCCAGAAACAAACATATACCAGAAACTCCGCAATCGGTGTGATCGAAGGAGTGACAGAAGCAACAGAGTGATTGCACACCATTGACAGAAGAACCTTTGACTGAGCCACAGAGGATAAACCAGTGGTGGAGTGAGTGCCTCCTTGAAGAAGAAAAGCAACTCCACTGCTTGTCTCTAAAAACCACTACGCAGGAGACAGGACCCGATAAAAGACATGTGCGAAGGCACAATGAAGTCGGGTCAACTTGATACCTCCTCGGGCGACATTGGCAAAGAAAGTCGTAACGTAGAGGGAGACATGCCAGAACCGCCGCTAACAGGGAGCGGAGCAGATTGATCCACACCCACCGAGGTGACAGGGGTGTGATCGAAAGGATTCGACGACTGCAGGTTCATATCTGGGCTAGAACCTGAGGCGGAATCAGAACCGGCAGGAAGGCGTAGCCGACAAGACTGTTCTAAAGGAGGGCCAGAGCGTCCATGGCGAAAGCCAGAGCATCTGGACACTGGGACACGAAAGTGTCCACCTGATGGTTTCAACAAGTCGATGGAAAATGACCATGTGGAGCATCCACTTGGTGGAAAAGAACCTGCCCCGTCGGGACAGGGAGTCGGCTAGGATGTTCAGATGACTGGGAATGTGACGATCAACCACCTCGGCGTTGACATCCTGAGCAAGCAGCAGAAGATCGAGAGCCAATTCGTACATTGGAACTGAGTGCATGCCGCCCTGGTTCCGAATGTAAGCAACCACTGTCGAATTGTCGGACAACAGAAGGACCTGACGATTCGACAGGTGAGGGATCCACAGCCTGAAACTCAGAAGAAGAGCAAGAAGCTCCTTCTGGTTGATGTGTAGAGATGCCTGATCCTGGTCCCACATCCCGTGAAGGGAAAGACCTAGAGGATCCAATGTCGCACCCCATCCGAGATCGCTGGCATCTGCCGTCAGAATGCGATCGGATGTGGGTAAGTCCAACGGGACACTCTGCGTGATCCACTGAACATTCGTCCAGTGGAGAAGGTGAGGATGAAGAGATTTTGGTAACTGATAGCACCAGATCCAGAGAATCTACATTCGGCCTCCAACGATTGAGCAGAAAGTGTTGGAGAGGTCTAACATGCAGCCGACCTAGAGGAATGAGATCCGTCACCGAACCGCAGAGATCGTGCAGTCGGGGAATACCCGTGCTGTCGCGGATGTGGACTGGGACAGAGTCAGGGCAAAAGCTGAGAGAATCACAGCCCTGGCCTGGGGAACCGCCACCGTATTGAACTGAGTGTGGAAGGCCATCCCCAGATGACAAAACAACTGAGAAGGGACCAGATCCGACTTCTCCTCGTTGACTCTGAATCCTAGCGAGCTCAACTGAGTGTCGACATCCAACTCCAGTAAGGCAGCATTGGAATGCCCCTGGAGGATATCGTCTAAATATGCTGAAGTAGTCACCCTGGACTGTGTGCGATGGAAGGCTATCACATGCGACATCAGTCGGGTGAAGGCCCAAGGAGCCAGGTTGAGGCCGAAAGGCATGGCCTTCAACTGGTAAACTCAACCCAGAAAAGCGAACCTGAGATACTTCCGCGATACCCAATGAATCGGAACGTGAAAGAAAGTGTCTTGCAGGTCGATGCTGGAAGCAAAATCTCCCTGGTGAATGGAACGGCAGACCGACCTGAAGGTTTCCATGCTGAACTTGGGAGCAATGATAGACTGGTTCAGGATACTCAGATCAATAACCGGTCGGAGTCAGCTGTCCTTCTTCGGCACCAAGAACAGGCGGGACTAAAACCCTACTGACTGAATGTTTTTGACAACCTCGATCGCCCCCTTGGCCAGGAGATTGTCTATCTCCATGGACAAAAGCTCCTGACGTAAAACGTCAGAAGGAACTGTGGTTGGAAGAGGTGGGGTGCCTTCGGAAGGATATTCGCAGCCCAGAGCGAACAACATCTAACACCCAAGGATCGGATGTGATGGTGGCCCAATGGTCTGCAAACTCTGCTATCCTTCCTCCAACCTGGGATGAATCGAGGTGAGGACCATCAGTTCGAGCCCCGACGAGGCTTGCAAGAGGAGAAACCACCTCCTCTACTGAATGAAGAATCCTGAGACTTCCCTCTAGCCTGCCGACGCTTACCCTTACCCCATGAGTAAAAAGTAGAAGTGGTGGCAAAAGGATCAACCCTTTGCGTTGCAGAGGAAGCAAAAGGGTACTTGTTAGGCTTTGAACGGTCCCTGCCTCCCCTAGAAGACTGATCAAGCTGACGAAGCAGCAGCTGATCTTTGGAATGACGTAGGACATCATCCCGGACCATCGACACGGAACCCATGGAACAGTAGCGGACCTGCCAAAGAAGCAGATCAAAGAGCAGCACGCTGCCCCTCAGGAAGGGATCAGCCTATGTCCAGCACAGAGTCCCTTCGAACTGGTTCCAAAATAGGCATGTCACAGGCATGCGTGTGAGTACGATGCATGAGCACCTTGGACAGCACACGCAAAGGAGCGTGTACATCGTCAAACCTATCTGGAGGCAGCTAAGGCAGAGACGACGTGATTGGAGAGAGAAAGCATACCCAGCACTTCTCTCGATAAGCCCAACATGGACTTCAGAGTAGTCATAGGAATGACGGCAGACTTGGGCTTGGAAAGCCCGAGGGAATTGGAGTTCTGATCCAAAACTGTCAAAGTCTGGCAGACTGACGGATTGGCGAAATTGTAGTAACGATAACGCACTGGAGGCAAAAAGGTGTCAACCCTGGTGAAGAATGGAGCCTTCATAGCCTTGGAACTTGGCTTAGAGTCCAAGGTTGAAAATGCTTCAACCACCTGTACTGACTGGCACGGTCGAAGACGCCCAGAAGCAGGTTGCTCCACAGGCTGATCGCGGCCTGGCTGACACTGTCGGCTGGTTTGATGGTTTGAGATCCGGAAGGAACCCAAACACAAAGTCAAGAGCTGCCCCCAAGTCAGAAGACCACTGGTTCTCGACATCAAGGATGTCTGACTCCTCCCCGGAGTTGGAAGACACATAGCCCATCGTGGGCAAACCAGCTAACACCTCCCATGTAGGCACACCAGAGGGATCAGAAAGCGGCCTATTTCCAATCCCGGGAGGCAGCACCATAGGGGGCACCTGGAAACCACTCGCTGCCTCGCTGGAAGCAATGGGAAGGCTCTTGGACAGAACCTGAGTGAGTAAGGAGAGGGCCTCCCCAAGCTCACTGCCCGTACCGGCCGGTTTGACATGGGGACGAACCAGCAAAGTGGCTTCACACCTGACCCTCTTAACCAGCGAAGGGTCACGATCCTCCAATACACCCGAAGCGGGGTGACGGGCGGCAGCCGAAACATCTGAGGGCAGACGTGTATAGGGGTATGACACACCCAGACGATCAACATAGCGGGAACTCAGGAGAGTTGCCGCGGACCTCTGCGGGGCAGAAGGTCCAGGCTGCACAGAAGGCGTTGGTCCCGCAAAACTGGCCATGTGACCAGAATGAGAGGACAGAAATGCCAATGACAAAACTGTGGTACTCGACAGCACAGAGACCACAGTAGAGGGTTTGGCCGGCAGCCACTTCCAACTTCGCCGAGTTGAAGTCAGGGAAGGCTGAGGCTGATACCGCACATCTACACTACCAGACATCGCTGCAGACCACTGCAGGTATAAACTGCTGTGCTCAACGGCTGAGAGGACACAGCAGCGGGTTCAGTCGGCAGCCACTTCCGACTTCGACGAGTTGAAGTCGGGGAAGGCTGAGGCCGATACCACACAACCACACTACAGACAATCCCTGCAGACCCTTGCAGGGATAAGCCAAGGCCGGCTAAAAACGGTGCCTGATGATGTAGATGGAACAGCAGTATCAGCAGATACGACAGGAGCTGTTGGAACTGGTGGAAAAGCGGAGAGAGCCACCTAGCTCGGCCTCCAAAGGAGGAGTCACAACCCTAGTGACAGCCTCAGATGTCGACTGGAGAGGGCGCCTAGTCCGGAACCAGGCATCTCTTCACCTGAAATCCAACAGCTCCCGCAGTATCCACCATGGTAAAAGAAAAAACTGCACATCCCCCACGGATGGGGAATAACTCTCACCAGATGTCAAATCGGGAGGCCCCAAAACGACAGCGTTCCACACCCACCGTGGGTGTGGGAGGAGCTGCACATCCCCCACAGAGGGGGAGTAACTCACCAGACGTGGTCGAGATGGGAGGCCCTGAAACGACAGCGTTCCCCACCCCCAGGGGTGTGGGAGGAGCTGCACATCACCCACAGAGGGGGTATAACTCGCACCAGACGTGGTCGAGTCGGGAGGCCCCAAAACAACAGCATTCTACCCTCCCCCCCTCCCAATGGGGGCAGGAGGAGCTGCACATCCCCCACTGAGGGGATATATCTCACACCAGACGTGGTCAAGTCGGGAGGCCCCAAAACGACAGCGTTCCACACCCACCGCGGGTGTGGAAGAAACAGCCACGAGAATGCACCAAAGGCGAGGGCAAAAGGAACTGCCCTAAAGGAACCGAACTGGAAATAACTGAGGTGAGAGCAGTAGAAGAAAAAGGGGAACTCAACAGATACAGAAAGTAGAAGAACACCCTCAACTAAGAGAGAAGGTGGCAGAAAAAAAACCTTGTGGGTACACGACAGAACCCAGACAGCCGACAGGGACCAAAAAAACAGAAATTCAGCCCTCAACAGAGTGAAGAAATCCTGTCCAGATAGTCCCTCATTGACACCTAACTCCAATAACAATAAAAATTTATCAACCGAAAAATTTCATTGCCGAACCGCGTTGACAGGATGTCAAAAAAACATTCGCGTAAACGGAATATATAAATAATATACAATGAGAATGTGGTTGAAAATATTAACGAGAATATATAAAACACAGTCCTGTTATTATACGATCTTCAGATCCATAATCCAGTCACAGGAAAACCATTATCGACGATTTGAATTATCACTGTATCATCATGCAAAGATGGCAACACGTCAACCACGTTGCATGGACAAAAGAAGAATGGTTTTGATGACTGCTTGCGCACTGGTTAACGGAAGTCGTGAATTATACAAAGAGAAGAGCGTCCCTTACTGGGTGTGCCCGATGGCGCTCGACCCAGTTTGGGTTATTTTTTTTGTGGTGTTTTTCCACCACTTTTCTTTCCCAAATCTCTTGGGAAAGATTAAAATAGAGAGTATTTTATCCGAGTTAGGTTCTTCCACTGTATTGCAAGACTGTAGTAAACAATTGTAAGGTAGGTTGATAAGAAAAGAGCCATCTCCAATGTTAGCAATTGCTTGTGATGTCGTCAAGGCAATGGCCTTGGCCTTGTGAAATTCAACCATCTCCGTGGTGGAGTTCTGGAATGGTATGATACTCGTACTGTGAGATGGACCCCCCCCCCCCCCCTCCTCATCTTGAGCTCTAAGTTTACAATGAAGTGTTCTCTGTCAGTCATCGATGAGCATTGAGTGCCTGATCAAAGAAGAGATGGAACCCCCCCCCCCCCCTCCTCCTCTTGAGCTCTTTTACAATGAAGTGTTCTCTGTCAGTCATCACTGAGCATTGAGTGCCTGATCAGAATGGAATAGGTGCCCAACATACTGATATGGCTAAAAGGCAACACAGGCCCTTCCCTCACACCTCAGTTTTGGAAAGCATCACTGTACAGTTTATGAACAACCAGCCCCTTTCCTAATGATACTGCAATCTGGTTATGAAACATGTATACCGGTGGAACAAGATTTTATAAATAAAATATTGCAAATATTTAAAATGAATGAAGAAAAATAAATGAAAAAGGTGTCTTACATGTAATATTTTATTGCATTTCTTTTTCAACAGTGAGAGTCTATAGGCTCCTTTGCAGGAATGCTAACAGAGAATGTTGACCGGATCTTGACTTTGTCAAGATCTGGTAAAAATTCTCTGTTCACTCTTCTAGTCACTGTACTATACAGAGGAACTATGTTTTGTTCATATGAAATTTTTGTTATAATTAACCCTTCACCTAATATGCTCCAGAATGACACTTGCAAGAAAACTTCTTTAATTATCTGAAATCTCTGTTTTGGACCTATTACCCCTCTTTTGAATGATTCCAACTACCGGGTAACTCATTCCAATGAAGAGTCATAAGCTGTGGTTTAGAGAAAAAAACTGCTAAAATAATGAAATTGAAATGGCAAATTTTGGACACAACACTGACCAGATGTGGCAGTATATAAGGTACCAGGTAAAGTGTTGCTTGAAGAATGCCCATAGGCAATACCCATCAAAGCAATGAAATGATGAGCAAATTGTGACTACTAAAATTTATCTAGCGCTACCTGCTAGGTGTGTATGATTTAAAAATCACTACAATCATTGGTCTGCTGTAAAGCATGAATGCTTTAACATCCAGAAAGTATGAGAAGAAACAAAGTTTCACTGCATAATTAATACAACATACACAACTTCACTGAATACAGGTTATCCCATGAAGCCATAATCCCAACTTTGGTTAAATTCAGTACATAAAAGAGGAGCACAAGCTAGAAGAAATTTTCAGGTGACCTTTAAAGTACCCTGGAACAAGTTTCTAATGAAGTATTGCCTGCCTATGTAAGCACTAATACAGTGGGGCCCACTTAATTGGACATCTCTTAACTGAATAACCCTGCTAATTGAATATAATTTCCAAACACAAAACCATTTACCATGTCTCTAGTACAAATTTGACCTGTTAATTGAGTAAACTCCTGTAAATTGAATAAAAAGTTAAAAAATTTATAGTAATTTATATATTTTTTATACTTACCAATGACCCAGACATAGCTGGTGCTAACTCTTAAAATATAGGGCCAAACACAAATTTTGCCCCCCAATCCCCAAAATTTGCATCTAAAACTAAAGAAAACATGTCCTGAAAGGCCCTCCACACTTCGCCCCTACTGCGCATGCGCAGTGTCAAGGACGTTCCGAAATTGGCGCCATTAATCATTCTAATAACCAGTGCCTGGTAAGCGCTATGTACTCAGCGGGGAGGCAAGAGTTCCCAACTCCTGGGAGGGCCATCCCCATCTGGGTCATTGGTAAGTATAAAAAATATATAAATTACTATAAATTTTTTAACATTTTTATACTGTACCAATGACCCAGACATAGCTGAATAGTAAAAAGGCTGGAGGGCCAAGGACATAGAGCAAAATGGAATACGCTCAATAAAATAAAATAGAGTCATCCCCCGTAGGGAAAAAGAAGTAATAGGCCTTACATGTATCTTTCTTATTTATGATAAATTAGAAAGATACAACACCTTCCAAAATTGAGCTTCATACATCCATGTACTCAATTAATATCCAATATAATCCTTATACTAATAATTTTTAAAGTAAGCCAATAAATAAAGTAAGTCTAGAGAATAGAGACTCCTATACTCCTAAAAGTGTCTGAGGATTGCATAATCATGTCCGTTGACATATGCAATATTCAAAAGCTATACTTTAAAAACTAAGACTTGAATGAATTTTAAAAACCTAAACTTCTCACTAAACAACCATCCCAATAACAGCTCAGAATTACTAACTCCGGAGGAGGTATCCCCTTGTTTTCATAGTAAAACAGGTGACCCAAGGGAACACCCTCCCCCCCCCCCCCCCCCCCTTTTTCTTGCCCTGGGTCAAATAGCCCAGAGCGAAGAGGGCAGCCGAACGGAGACACTGCCGAAACAGACAGCCTACCTAGCTATAGTAGCAACTGTTAAGTGAATGACATTCTGAGCAGTAGATAATAGACCTAACAATAGAGGCCTCCAGAAATGGACTCGATATTTCTAAGATAAAATTCATGAATGTGGATGGCTGAGCGCAATGAGCGGCCTTCAAAAATCTATAATAGTGACACTATTAATGTAAGCCCAAGAAGTAGAAGAACTCTTACTTCATGAGCCGAAATCTTAAGCACAACTGCTAAGTCAATGATATACCATAAGCAGTACCGATAGTTAATAGAATCCATTAACAATAAAATGGAGCGTAACGTCCTTCTACTAGACATCAAAGACAGAAGAAGCTTACGCCCTTGTAATAAACAGATATCTGTTTATAAATACATAAACTGTACCTGGAAAGAGTAAAGGCCTATGCCCATACGAAGACGGAAGGACCTTAAAATAATAGGTTCCGGATAATAGGAGCCTAACTCTTATGCAACAATCCAACCTAAATAGTAACGGAAGTATTGATTCCGAAACTATGAAAGTGAAAATCATCCGTCGATAGTGCATGAAACTCACTGACTCTACAGTAAAAGAGAAACCAACAGAATTACTGTCTAAAAGGTCAGAATTTGAAAACTACTGTTTCCAGAGGCTCAAATGATTACTTAGCTAAATAAGAACCGAAGTTAAAATCCGTATAGGAATTTAATCTAAAGATTCTAAGTCTATTTATCAAAAAGTTACTAACTGACTTAGATAAAGAGACAAAAGACTCAATTGTAAACTATCGTAGAGTGCATAGGTATGAGGTAACATAAACCTATAACCTAAATAATAACAGGCTGCAGTAGATCTTGTGAAACAAGTATACTAAAAAATGAGTAGTATGGAGGGATCAACAATATGAACATAATGATCCCTACACCACGACGGAAGAGCCTCCACTTTAGCCGCATAGAATAGCGAAGAAGAGGATCTCCTATAGTAAGAAATCGCGTCCAAAGCTCGTCCAGTACAGTGCTTACAATGCAATACGGACCACACAACGGAATACATGAAGGTTGCGACCTTGCTGGTTGTGATAAAGATGACACGATTTACCCAGTGAAAAAGATCCTCACATAGAGGAAGATTTCACGTTAAGACCCACAGTAGACAAGAGAGTAAATTACTCATGATCTCTGTGAAGATAGAGATGCTATCAACAGAAATGTATTGTGGTTGTTTATCTTAGCAATACCTGCTAAAACAACAGCGCCGGAGGATACGTGTATCCTATCATTCCGTCCTATAGATCAATAGAGCGTTAACAATATTAGCTCAGAGATCTGGACAAGCCAACACATACGTCTGCAATTGATTAGCAAGCTGTGTCATAAATAAATCATCATTGGGCGCTCCCATAGATAGCAAATCTGATTGAATACTTGTTTGTTGAGAGTCCATTCTGACAGCAACAAGCGACCCGTAAGAGAACGGGAGTCCGATAAAACAATTAGACGACCCGGAATATGACGGACCAAAACTGAACTTGGTGTACTATAACCAACAGACGGATTCTTTCCATTAAATTGAATAACGGAAACGAAAGAGTGCCTCCCTGGTTCCGGAGATACGCCACTACTGTCGAATTAAAGGACAGGAATTTGGGCATGCGTTTCTGAATAATGTTCATGCAATGACATAAAGCAAGCCTAAAAAACATTATTCCGCGGAAGTTAAACTGATTGCTAAAAGACTGCGGAACCCAAAGACCCTGGCACTTCGAATCCGTAGGGATCAGTATTATATCCCAATCTGTTTGACTGGCAACCGTCATAACAGCCACACTCGGGTCCGGCAACTGCGGCGGCACTCTCTGAGTCAACCACCGAATGTTTGCCCCAGTCTGAATCTCTTGTAACACTAGATAGACAAGAGAACGTATAAATCGAGCAATTCATGGATTGCCGAAAAGTTGCCGTCAAAGAGAAGCTCCTCCGAGAACGAAGCGACTCTGAGAGAGTTCTTAACCTTACTATCCACGCGTGTGGATGTAGCTAGGGCTGCGTCACGTCTAACTCCAATCAGCCACTGAAGGGCGGAGTTATACGTGAACAAACTACTGCCCTCAAAAGAAATTACATTGAGAATAATATCCCGTAAATCTTTTCTTGAAGACGTAATGATAACGCCTCAGTAAGGCGGATTACGTATAATAAAGCGTCTAAGTTAAGTCTACTATACATAATGTCGTTCCCAACATTGAAATTGGAAAAGACATAAACGGCGAAAAAGAATATATGCAGTCTTTAATCACACCGTCTAGACGCATATGAACTCTCAGTATGCCCTGCTCTGCCAAAATAAACTATTTGTATAAATGATAAAATGGCAGAAATGAGCAACGCGGACAAGAAACTAAACTATCATGCTTAGTAGCAGGCTTGTATATATATATATATATATAGCGTCGAAAAATAAAACACATGTTGTAATGACAATATTGGACTGCGTCGGTAAGTCAGGGACAATGTCCCTGAACCGATCGAAAAATCCGAGTCCAATGACGCTATAAGTCTCTTATCCAAGATCGCAGCAATGAAGTCCGAAATAATAATCACTGGAAGATAATGCCAGAAGATATGAAAGGCATCTTCCGCTACTACTAAAGGGAAAACTCGAAATCTTTCGAATCCCTTTCGCCATCCTGTCGGACCCTATAAAGCGTTCGGTCGTCCGTAGCTGATGCAACCGCGGACCGCACCGACCCAGCGCCGTCGGATAATTCCTGATTCGACCGAGAAACTGTCAATTGCTGGGATGCTGCGAAACAACTGTGCTAACTCGGATAGCACGTCCGTCACTGAGGCCTGAGGAGAAGCGGTCTTACAATGCATTGCCGCTGGAAGCTCCGTGATCGTTACCCCGTGCATACTTCCAATATGCGAGCGAACGGAGTGTATAGGCCTCGTGTCCCTTGGCTACCGGATGGCGTGACCTATTCGCCGTGGAATCACTGAATGCCGAAACTGATCGGATACTCGAGGTCACGTAGCCAATGTGCGGTCGTGTGCCCTGCTGTGAGGATGAGGAAGCATTAAAGACAGTGTCTCGGACTGTCAATATAACGGAGCGTCCCGACGAACGGACATATGCTCCGAATGTAATATATCTGAACCACAACATGCGGTCCCCTATGTTGTTGGGCGAGAGAGGGACCTCTCTCGCTCACAGCCCGGACGGACCTGGACAAGCCAGGAACCGGACTAACAGGCTTCCTCCGATCTGTCCTCAATCTGCCGTCACTGGGTGAGTACTAAAGTAATTAAAGTGCTCGCATCACCCAAATCTCCTTCCTAGACCGCAACGGACGAACCCGGCAGCCGAACCATTCGATGAATGTACGCTACACCGGGTGAGCTAGCGAATGTCACTCCGTAGGCGATAGACATATTCCATGAGCACTTATTGCCGCTAACTCTTCATTAACTATGACGACAGAGGCACACTTTTGAAAGACATCTCCATAACTCTTCGAACAAGAAACCAGAAATGCTTGGATAGCAAGCATAAAATAATAATATATATAGCGTCGTTCAATAATTCGAAAGTTTGTGTGACATTATTGGACTATGTCGGAACTGAGGGACGATGTCCCTGAATCGAACCAAAAATTTCTAAGTCCACCGACGCTATCAGTTTCTTATCCGGCATCGCAGCATTCTGGTCCGACGAAAGAAGCTGTAGAAGACCAAGTCAGATGACATACACAACAGCATATGTTGTTCCGAAAGGGAAAGCTCAAAATCCTCCGAATCCCTTTTGGTATCCCGTCGGACCGGATGAAACTTCGGACGTCCGTACCCGCTTCCGCGGAGCGTCCCGACCCAGCATCGTCGGATAAAATATATGCGACAGATTCAGTTGATGCTGGGATGCTGCGATAAACTGTGCTGTTAAGGAAAGCATGTCCGTTCCCGAGGCCTGTGCAGTAGCGGTCTTACGATGCATTGCCGCCGGAAGCTCCGTGTACGTTGACTCCCGCACACTTCCTATGCGAACGTCCGGAGTCTGCAGGCCTCGTGTCCCTGGCTATCGGATGGTGTGACCTGGTCGCCGAAGAATCCTTGATCGGCGAAGCTGGTAATATATCGGCGGTCACGCAGCCAAGGTGCGGTCGAGTGCGCTGACGAGAAGAGGAAGCCTTAGCAGTCTCAGCGGACTGCCTATACAACGGAGCGTCCCGAGCGACGGACGTATGCTCCGCTTGCGACACAATTTGTACCACAACATCTGGGGCCAGATGTTGTTGAACAAGAGAGGGGCCTCTCTCGCTTGCCGTCCGGATGGACCGGAACGAGCTATGAACCGGACTAAAAGGCTTCCTGCGTTCTCCCTCCGATCCGCCGTCACTGGGTGTGCATTAAGTTAATTTATAGTGCTCGCATCACCCCAAAATTCCTTCTAGACCGCAACGGACGAACCCGGCTGCCGAACCATTCGGTGAATGGACGCTACACCGGGCGAGCTAGCGGACGTCAAAGGCCGTCGAACCTACTAGGGTCCTCTTAGGCAATTGGCGTATTTACATGAGCACTTTTCCGCTAGCCCTTCATTAATTGTGACGACGGAGGCACACTGTTGGAAGACATCACAGATACATCACCCTAATCTTGATCGTCTGAAATAGAAATTGATAAAGTAGAGTGACCCTGCGGGGAAAGGACCGAAGTGTCCAAATCCCAACAACATACCGTGACATACACTTCCCATATTGTCATCGAAATCATACGATACAGAACAGGAGTTAATGCGAGTACACTGACCACATATAGAATGATAATAAAGTCAGAGGAAGACTTCCTCTTAAAACAATTGATCAATATCCTTTCAATGTGAAAAGAAAACAAGTCCTGGTACTCGCACTAACCCCTGGCAATCAAAATACATAATAATAATATGATCCATTAATATAGAAAAAATAATTGAAATCAAGAACAGCCCAAGTTTCAGAACAGCCCAAGTTTCTGAAAAGTAACGTTGAGCCCCAATGGATCCCAAGCCTAAGTGTGGACAAAAATTTTAAAAATATTTTAAACAATTTATTCAACACTTACGAACAATAATAATGTATCTAGTTATGATTAAAATAACATAAAGATATTATTTTTTAGAAATCCCCCCCCTCACACAGAGGGCTGTTGTAAATGTAAACAATGAGTGTAAAAACACTAAAATAAGACTCCAGGCACCCAGGCCCGAAATCAGTTACCAAAAATACACTATCTGATGCAAAACAGAGACTTCCAGGGAAGAAACTGCAGAACATCAGATGGTAGATGCAGAACACAACGCCTAACCACCCGTAGGTGAAGACGTAAACATGGGGAAAGAACAGAATTCATTCTGTTATTCAGCTAAAACTCCCAAGAAATTTTAGTAATAATAATTACAGAAACTATGCCAAAAGCATGGGAGAATAGCAAGGGGGAACTTAAAGGACAGGGAGAGAGGAAAACACTTAAAAAAACAGTGTAACTAAATAATCAGAATGACAACAAAATGGCTGCTGCCTTGAAAATAGGTAACTTAACATAATTTCATTAAAAAATTTTAAGTTACAGCCCTGATAATATTCTGTCACACATTCTTTTCCTCTCCTCCTTCTCTATCCTCCTTAGAATCACCATTTCACTAATATTTATGTGTCTGGCATCATTTAAACTGAGATTTAAAAGCACAAAGATCAGTCAGATGTTAACTGATGAAGGGCCAAACTTAGAATGGTTAATGGCGCCAATTTCGGAACGTCCTTGACACTGCGCATGCGCAGTAGGGGCGAAGTGTGGAGGGCCTTTCAGGACATGTTTTATTTAGTTTTAGATGCAAATTTTGGGGATTGGGGGGCAAAATTTGTGTTTGGCCCTATATTTTAAGAGTTAGCACCAGCTATGTCTGGGTCATTGGTACAGTATAAAAATATTATAAATTTAAAGTAATTTGTATATTTTTTATACTTACCAATGGCCCAGACTAGCTGGTGCTAACTCAAAGTTATCAAGGGCCAAACACAAATTTTGAACCCCTCAATGCTCAAAATTTGCTTACAAAACTGAAAATTAAAAGTCCTATCTGATCCTCTATACATTTATTCTCTGCGCAGGCGCAGCTGTCAGGAAGTGACCAATTGGGGCCAACATCATTCTTTGTAGAAGAGAGTACAACTTAATAATTCAGCAGGGAGGTAGGAGTGCCCACTCATGGAAGGGCCATCTCCGTCTGGGCCATTGGTAAATATAAAAAATAAACAAATTACTTTAAATTTATATTTTTATACTATAACCCAATGGACCAGACTAGCTGAATCGTAAAAAGGTGGAGGGCCTAGGACTTCAGAATTAGTAGACCAACATAGTTCCAAGCCTGTAATCCTAGGTGAAAGGAAATTAAATTTGAAAGGAATTACATATATGTCTCTCTATACAGTAATAGAGAAGACATATCATAAATAAGGAGCCCAATTCAAGTAATTCTTAGCATGAAGATTTTGCTAATTTGGATGTAACGAGTTCCCAATTTTTAAGGCTAGTCCAGATTTAGCCCCAAAAATTAGGATGGCGTATTTGAGAATGAGAGGATATCCTCCACAAACATATGCCATATACCATAAAACACAAGCTGTATCCAGGATATAATTACAGACAAAACATCTTCACTCATAGTTATATACTTATCAAACCAGAGGAGAGGTAAAAAATCCCCCCCCCCCCCCCCACTCTTTTGAAGGAATCTTCTTCAAAAAGTAAGAGGGGAGTGCTCTGGAATCAGTAAAAGCGGGTACCAAATAACAATATAAATATTTGCCGGACAGCCACCCAGGTATTAATTATTATTAATAAATTGGTGCTTAATGCCACTTCAGAAGCTAAGGCTATAGCGGCAATTCCGGTAATTAATATCACCCGCTTGTAACATATACATGAGTCGGCATACGCAGATAGGTCAAAAACCAGTGATATAATATAGAACATACACATGTCCAATAGAATCACAATGAATGATCTCTGGAGAGTAAACACACTTCCGAGGTAACCCACAGACGACCCCATTCAGATGTACAATAAATTCCAGTAATAACACTCCCCGACGTGAACTATCTGATATCTATGATTCTAGAAACGTGCGAATATACAAGAGTGTAAGACAAGGTGTATTCAATTGGGTACTGACATGAATAAAAACCTGGATCTAGAAATGGAATGAGCTATGATTAACAGACTCGACACGAACCACCCCCGAAATAATTCATTGTTTCTAAGGTCCATAACAGACAATAATGCGTCTGCCTAATAACTCATTTATTATGCATGTGAGTATTGAAATCCCACATGTAATCATCTGAATACCAGTAACTGACTAGACAGCCTCCCAGGTACCCAAAGACTAGCAATTTATTGATGATGAATTATGTGCTCATATATGACATATAGACGCACAACCACAGGAAACCAACCGACTAAAAAGTGGATGTGCCCATGAGGTCGCCATAGAACATAATCCAGCTGCCAATCACGAAGTCATGAAATGCATGTATGTACTTAAAATCAGACGAGGCTTACGGGAAGAAAACTACGTCTTGCCCAGTAATTGCCTCTTAACACATTGGCGGGGGGGTGGGGGGGGGGAGGGGGGATGGGTGAGGGGGTGGTGGGGGGGATTCAAAAGCATATCGAACCCCCCTCACCTGCATTACTTTAATCGTTCTTGTGTTAGTCATCAAATAATATAGGAAGAGCAAGTCTCCTTCACATCTAAGTCATATCAAACCCTCCTCACCCGCATTACTTAATTGTTCTTGTGTTAATCATAAAATAATATAGGAACCACAATGATTTCCTTACGTCTAACTGACTCCATGATTCCACTAAGGTCGGAGAAGGATGTGAAAAAAAATACTTCCCGTGATAAAGAAGGTCCTCTTGTGGAGGTAGCTTCCGGGGGAACATCCCATAACAGATACCTGAGAAGATTGATCCAAGGTTTCTGTGATGACAGAGGTGCAACTAGCAGGATTTCACAACAAGACTGTTTGATCTTAACAGAATCTGCTGAATAAACAGAGTTGGAGGATACGCATATCCTATCATTCCTTCCCATGAGATCGACAGAGCGTCTACTGCGTACGCTCGATGATCTGGGCATGGTGACACGAACGCCGGTAACTGATTGTTCCAGTGTGTCGCAAACAGAACTATCATGGGACAATCCCACTGGTAGCAAATCTGCCTGAATATTCGCTTGTTGAGAATCCACTCTGATGGCAACAGGTGACCTTTCTGAGAGAGCGAGTCTGATAGTACATTCAGACGACCCAGTATATGATGGACAGAAAGATGAACATGATGATACATGACGTATAGGAGAATCCTCTCCGTTCATTCGCATAATGGAATTGAATGAGTGCCGCCTTGGTTCCTGATGTAAGCTACTCCTTTCGAATTGTCCGACAAAATGTAAACATGGAAGTTCGCTATAATGTGAATCCAATGTTGAAGAGCTAGCCATATTAACATCATCTCTTTATGTTTTTGTGTTCTCTAGGAACTGAGGTCCCGAAGACCCTAACACTTCACGTCTGAGGGACCTAGGGTCGCACCCCAACCCATCTGACTCGCATCCATCATAATTGTGAAAGCCGGATCCGGCAGTTGCAGTGGAACTCCCTGAGTTAAGCACTGAAAATCTGCCCAAATCTGGACCTACTGTTTACTAGGTCCGTTAAAACAATCCTGGTTTCGAGCGAATGCATCTTCACACTCCAGTTCTGAGTAAAGAATATCTGGAGGGGACGCGTATGTAGACAGCCCATCGGAATAATATCTGCAGCCACTCCACACAACCCCATCAGTTGCATGAATTGTTGTTAATGCGTCTGAGTGTAGACAAAAGCGAGCATAACAACTGACTAAACTTGCTCTGGGCAACAGCAGACGAACCAGATTGTTGTGAGTCTCGAAGCTAATCCCCAAGTGAGTGAATGACTTGGACAGAGCCAGATCCGACATTTTCTTGTTTACGATGATACTGAGACGTCGGAGTAATAGAACCAGACTCTGAACATCGATCTAAAGAATAAATCTATTGCTGTATCTCTGCAGAATGTCATCCAAGTAAGCAGACGAATGCCCAGGGAGCCAGGTTCAAACCAAAGTACATTGCTCTTAACTGACAAACCTTCCCTTGGATGGCGAACTAAAGGTACTTTCTGAATGTTGGATGTACCAGGACATGAAAGTACACATCCTATAGATCTGTGCTTGCCATATAGTCATTCACTCAAATGCTCGCTCTTACCGACCGAATGTCTCCATATAGAATTTTGGAGCCACAATAAGCTTGTTTATCCGGCTCAAGTCTATTACTACCGGTAGTCGGAACGAGCCATCTGGCTTCGGTACGAGGAACAGGTGACTGTAAAAACCCTGAGATTTCTTAATTCTTGACAACCTCTATTGCTTCCTAATAAGAGAGCCTGTACCTCCGCTAGGAAAGACTCTCTTTTGAAAGGATCCGATGGAAGATTTGTCCAATGCAGACATCTAGTAGGGGTTCCGCTCGGAACGATAGCCATAGGCCGTACGAGACTACACCACTGATTTTCCGTGACTGCTATCCAGTTTCTCGCGAAGGTTGATTACCTTCCTCCCACTGGCAAGCAATAGAGGTCTTGAACATTACCTGTATGACCTGCAAGGCTTAAGGGGGGGAGAAACTATTCCTCCCCGTGAAAAACCTCGTCCCTTCGGCCTAGGGGCATCTGACCGATAGTCCCAATCAGACTTACGGCACTTTCCCAAGTTGCTATATTGATGACCTCCAGAGTAATTGTTAGAGGGCTTCTAGTACCCTCGTGAGGAGTTCCCTTTTGATGTTTAGATCTGGAATGTCCTCCTTACTCTTGTCTGCTGAAGCGGGTTGTTGAGAAGAAGAACACTTGAAGCTTTCTTAGTAGCCTGTTCATAGACTAACGAAAGCTTGTCGTCAAAAATTATCAATTTAAAGTAATTTGTATATTTTTATACTTACCAATGGCCCAGACTAGCTGGTACTCAGCTCAAAGTTATAAGGGCCAAACACAAATTTTGAACCCCCCCAATCCCCAAAATTGGCTTGCAAAACTGAAAATTAAAAGTCCTATTTGGCCCTCCATACATTTACTCTCTGTGCATGCACAGACGCCTGGAAGTGACCGGAATTGGCGTCCACATCATTCTTTGTAGAAGAGAGTACTACATAAAAATTCAGTGGGGAGGTATGAGTGCCCACTCATGGGAGGGCCATCTCCATCTGGGCCATTGGTAAGTATAAAAATATACAAATTACTTTAAATTTATATTTTTACACTGTAAACCAATGGCCCAGACTAGATGAATCGTAAAAACGAGGAGGGCCTAGGACTTCATATTTAGTAGAACATAGTTCCAATCCTGTAATCCAAGGTGAAATGAAATTAAAATTATTAGGAATTACATGTATGTCTCTCTATACAGCAATAGAGAAGACATATCATACAAAAGGAGCCCAGTTCAAGTAATTCCATAAACTTAGCATGAAGACTACCATACTGACGCGGGAATAAGCCCATATTCGGGATTGAGCCCACCCCCCTATTTTCGAAAAACCTTTTTCAAGGTGCCCTCTTCATGAATAAGCCCACTCCCCTACTCCTGAAAATCAAAGAAATGCCCTTACTATGCATAATGGAGAAAAAGAAAAATGCATCGAATGTCATTTTTTTCGTGTGTCATTTTTCTCTGTTATTGCCACTTTCTTTGTTCAATCTGTACATTTTTAGTGTAAAAATATTCATTCTTATTATCTTTTGAAAGGTTTTATTGTACAATAAAAATTACGCAGTGCTAACAATACATATCGTTTTGTTTTTATTCTGTCTCAATAATGTGCCATTGAAAAACAGAAAAACAGGAATCCGACAATTGTCGAATGTATGGTCTATTTCGAAAATAGCCATTGTGTGTGTATTTTTTCCTATTCAGCTGACACAAAACCTTTGTGAATAAATTATTTTAAAAGGCTGTATTGTTCTGGAGATTATCCCATGTTACACAACATGCTGGAGTACGACAAGCGCATGTGCTTCATCAGGCTTGGGTCTTCTTCCTCGCTCTAAAAAACCTTGGGACAAAACGTCCCAGTCCAGCATGACTTTATGAAAGTAACGTCTTTAAAAACAAACTATAATAGATTTGTTTTCGAAATGCTACTTTAGATTTCTATGACTTTTCCATCAACAACATGGGAAATCATGCTCACAATTCTCGGAACTCATTTCAATAAAAACAAGACGGAAAAATTAAGTGGGATAGTTTTTGGTATGTTAACTCATTCTTTATTCAATACAATTTATAAACCATTCAATTTCACACATAAGACAAAATATGAAGTGGCATAATAAAATGGACAGTGGGAAACTGTACTCTCCAATAACAGTGCTGCAAATGGCTGTCTCAAACTTTTCCCTGCTTCCGCAAACTGCCTTACCCGAAAATAAGCCCAGCAATGTCTTTTTTGCTTTTTCACTGCCCGCACCCCCTGGGCTTATTCCCGCGTCAGTACGGTATGCTAATTGGATGTAACGAGTTCCCAATTTTTAAGGCTAGTCCGGACTAAGCCCAAAAATCAGGATGGCATATTTGAGAATGAGAGAATATCCCCCACAAACATACGCCATATACAATAAAACTCCAGCTGAATGCAGGATATTACGGACAACAGCTTCCCTCATAGTTACATACCTATCAAGTCGTAGGACAGGTAAAAAATCACCCCACCCCCTCTTTTCTTTTGAAGAAATCTTCAAAAAGAAAGTGAGGAGCTCTCTGGAATCAGTAAAAGCGGGTACCAAAAAACAATATAAATATTTGTCGAACAGGCACTCAGGTATTAATTTATTATTAATAAATGGTGCTTAATGCCACTTCAGAAGTTAAGGATATAGCGACGATCCTGGTAATTAATATTGCCCACTATACAACGTACACCGAAGACGGCATACGCAGATAGGTCGAAAACCGGTGATATAATATATAACATACACATGTCTAATAGAACCACAATGAACAATCTCTGGAAAGTAAACACATTTCCGAGGTAACCCACAGGCGACTCCATTCAGGCGTACAATAAATTCCAGTAACAACACTCTCCGACATGTACTATCCGATATCTATGACACTATAAACGTGTGAATATATGAGAGTGTAAACATGGTGTATTCGATTGAGTACCGACATTAATAGAAACCTGGATCCAGAAATGGAAGTAGGTATGATTAACAGGCTCACCACGGACCGCCCCCGAAATAATTCATAATTTCTAAGGTCCATAACATACAATAATGCGTCTGCCCAATAATTCATTATTATGCGCGTGAGCATTGAAAACCTGCATGTAATCATCTGAATACCAGTTAACTGGCTATGCAGCCTCCGAGGTACCCAAAGACTAGCAATTTATTTATGATGAATTATGTGCTCGTATATGACATATAGACGAACAATCACAGGAAACCAACCAACTAAAAGATGGATGTGCCCATGAGGTCGCCATAGAACATGACCCAGCCGCCAATCGAGAAGATATGAAATGCATGTATGTATTTAAACTCATACGAGGATTCAGGAAGAAAACTACATCTTGCCCAGTAATCGCCTCTTAACACATTGACGGTGTGGGGGGATTCAAAGTCATATCGAACCTTCCTCACCCGCATTACTTAATCATTCTTGTGTTAATCATAAAATAATATAGGAACCGCAATGGTTTCCTTACGTCTAACTGACTCCATTACGCCACTATGGGCAGAGAAGAACGTGAAGAACAAAAACTTCCTCTGATAAAGAAGGTCCTCTCATGGAGGAAGCTTCCGGGGAATGTTCCATAACAGACTCTTCAGAAGACTGATCCAAGATTTCTGTGGCGACAGAGGTACTACTAGTAGGATTCATAACGAGACTGTTTGATCTTAAACGTAATCTACTGAATCAACTGAATTGGAGAACACGCGTATCCTATCATTCATCCCCATGAGTTCAGCAGAGCATCTACTGCTTATGCTCAATGGTCTGGGCATGGTGACATGAACGATGGTAAATGGTTGTTCCGGTGCGTCGCAAATACATCTATCATGAGTTAACCACTGAATATCTGCCCAAATCTGAACCCTTGTTTTACTAGGTCCGTTAAAACAATACTGGTTCAAGCGAAAGCATCTTCACACTTCAGTTCTGAGAAAAGAATATCTGGAGAGGACGTGCACGCAGACGGCCCATCGGAATGAGATCCACAGCCGCTCCGCACAGCTCCAACAATCGCATGAATTCCCTCACTATTTATGCGTCTGAGTGTAGACAGAAGCGAGCATAACAACTGACTAATTGTGCTCTGGGTAACGGCAGACGAACCAGATTGTTGTGAGTCTCAATGCTCATTCCCAAGTGAATAGATGACTTGTACAGAGCTAGATCTGACTTTTTTTCATCTACGATGAAACCGAGACAACGGAGTAATAGAAGCAGACTCTGAACATCGTTCTGAAGAATAATTCTGTTGCCGTATCCCTGTAGAAGGTCGTCCAAGTCAGCTGACGTTACCGCAGATGAATGAGCTCGTAAGTAAGACATTACCAAGTTCATTATTCGAGTGAAAACACCCAGGGGGCCATATTGTTCTGAACTGATACACCTTTCCTTGTATGGCGAACCGCAGGTACTTTTAGAATGCCAGATGTACCAGGACATGAACGTACACATCCTTGCTTGCCGCATAGTTGATCCCTCGAACGCTCGCTTTTACCGACCAAATGATTTCCATAAATACATTTTTGGAGCCATGATAAGCTTGTTATCCAGCTCAAGTCTATTACCGGTCGGAACAGGTGACTGTAAAAATCTTGAAAATCCTGATTATCGATGACCTGTATTGCTTCCTTTGATAAGAGAGCTTATACCTCTGGTAGGAGAAACTCTCTTAGGAATTTTATGGAAGATTTGTCCAACGCGGACAACTTGTTAGTGGGGTTTTTGCTCGGAATGATAGCCGTAAGCCGTCCGAGACTACACTTCTCACCCACTGATCTTCCATGATTATTATCCAGTTTTTTGTGGATCTTGATAACCTTCTGCCATCTGGCCAGCAGTAGAGGTCTAAACAATCACCTGTATGACCTGCGAGGCTTACGGGAGGAGGAACCACGTCCTCCCCGTGAAAAACCTTGTCTCGTTGGCCTAGGGGTTTCTGACCTGTAGTCCCGATCAGATCTACGCCCCTTTCCCGAGTCGCTATACTGATGACCTCCAGAGTAATTATAAGATGGTTTCTTGTACCCCCATGAGGAGTTTCCTTGTGACAATTTTTGTCTAGAACGCCCTCCTTTACTCTTGTCTGCTGAAGTGAGTCATTGATACGCCGACTTCAAAAGCAGAGCACTAGATGATTTCTTAGTAGCCTGTTCATAGACTAACGAAAGCTAGTCGTCAAAAATAAAATGTCAGGGAAACCAGAGCGACTCGGAGAGAGCTTTTCACCTTGTCATCTTATCAGTCAAGAATTTACACTGACTCTCCCCAGATTTCCTTTGTTTATAGACCTATTTGGCTCATTACATCCAATACAGGCATTCAAACTATTATATCTTGTTTGACAGAGCTCATGGAGAATAATAGAATAAATCAAAGTTTACCTCCAGAATACAGGAAAGTGACACAATCCCTGGTAATTTAATACACCTGCTAATTGAATAATTTTCATTGCCAAAGTGGCTATTCAATTATACTCAACTAGAGAACAAATACAAAACCCTGTTGGTTATGCTGCAGTAAAAAATGTAAAAAACTGTCACTTCAATAAACCTTTTCAACCCATCATATATAAATGTTCAAATAAAAAAAAAGGTTGACTGTCCATGAGTAGGCAACAAAATAATCACCAGACTGGGATGGAGGATCTATAATACAGTGAATCCCACTTTACCCTTTATCAATGATTCCCCCACCTCACCTCCACCCCCTCCCCCCTCACCCCCCTGCTTAATATACAACTTGAGTAGTTGAGCAATTTTTTTTTTTTTAATTTCAACAAAACCATATCATGTGGGCCCTCACTGGAATGCACTCAACAAGCTCATTCCAATAGGGGTCACATAATATGGTTTTGTTGAAATTTTGGAAAAATTTGAACAAAATAATAATTAAAATAATAAATTTTGATATTGTATGCATTGGGTAAATGGTAAATTGTGAACCCTATTAATTGCATATAATTTCTAAACACTAAACTATTTACCATGCCTTCAGTACAACACTGACCTCTTCATTGTATATAGGTTTCAGAGCAAACTCCTGTTAAGTGAATAAAAACTCTTAGAAAATATTGAAGAATTACTTTGACAGTCACTTAACTTTATGCTCATAAGACCTGTTTGACCTCAAAATATCCAATGCAGGTATTTAGCCCATTACATCTAGTTTTGCAGAGCTCCATGAGCTCCTTCCAATTAATATTCAGCAAAAATAATTTTAAAAATCTTCCAATTAGTTCCACATTTGAAACAAAGTATTTCTGAAAGAAATTACCATGGGAATGGGTTTATAAAGGTTATTCCCAACAAGACGAATCCCAGCAAGATGAGTATCGAAAATGAAAAAATTTATGGTAATTTATATATTTTTTATACTTACCAATGACCCAGACATAGCTGGTGCTAACTCTAAATTATTCAGGGCCAAACACAAATTTTGCCCCCTCAATCCCCAAAATTTGCATCCAAATCAAAAAATCCAATGTCCTATATGGTCCTCCATACGTTTGTCCACTGCACATGCGCAGTTTCAAGGAAGTACCAAAATTAGCGCCAAATCCTCATTCTTACAACCAGTGCCTGGTAAATGCTATATGATCAGCGGGGAGGTATGAGTTCCCAACTCATGGGAGGGCCATCCCCGTCTGGGTCATTGGTAAGTATAAAAAATATATAAATTACTATACTTTTTTTCATATTTCTATACTGTACCAATGACCCAGACTTAGCTGAATAGAAAAAAAAAGCTGGAGGGCCTAGGACATAAAGGAAAATCCAATAGGCTCAATTACATATACAGAATTATCCCCTCAAGGAGAAAAGGAGAAACAGGATTTATATATATCTTTCTTGTTATACAAAATAAGAAAGACATATTACCAATCTGTATTTGAGCACAATAATATCAATGATCTCTGCTTCAGACCGAGCTACACTTTAAAAATATTACATAAATGAGATAGACATTAGCTTCACACTTTAAAACCATCCCAGCACCGACTTGGAATTACTGACTCCAGAGGAGGTATTCCCTTTCTTTTCACTATAAAGCTGGTGATATAAGGGAACACCATCCCCCCACCCCCTTCCCCTTGCTCTGAGTCAATCACCCCAGAATGAAGAGGGCAGCAGGACAGAGTCACTGCTGGAACGGAAAACCTGCATAACTATAGTTGCAACTGTTTAGTGGACGACATTCTAAGCAACTGATAACAGACCCAAACATCTAAGGTCACCAGAAATAGACTCAATATTTCTAAGGTAAAAATTTGTGAATGTAGAAGGCTGAGACCAGTATGCAGCCTTCATCACATCCGTAATAGCAATACTATTAGCATAAGCCCAAGATGTAGACGGCGCTCTAACTTCATGCACTGAAATCTTAAGCACAGACTGCTGAGTAGAAGATAATCTTTCATAAGCAGTACGAATAGTCAACTGAATCCACCTAGAAATAGAATGGACTGTGATGTCCCTTCTATTTGGAAGCAGAGACAGAAAGAAACGTTTTCGTCCCTTTCTGATAAACTCAGATCTACGTTTGTAAATACACATAGCTCAAACTGGACACAGCAAAGGCCTATGGCCATCTGAGGACGGAAGAGCCCCAATAATAATCGGCTCCAGGTACTTATTAGGAGCCTGATTCTTAGCCAAAAATCCCACATTGGTAGTCAAAGTAATAGTATTACCAATACTACGATAGTGAGAATCATCAACAGATAGAGCATGAAGCTCACTAACTCTTCTAGCGGAAGCAAAGGCTAAGAGAAAAGCTGTCTTATAAGATAAGTATTTGAATTCTACCGTGTCAAGGGGTTCAAATGGCGCTTCTTTTAGCTTCAGAAGAACCCAAGCTAAATTCCACTTAGGAATTAACCTAAGGGTTCTAGGTCTATTTATCGAAAAGTTTTTAACTAACTTTGATAAAGAGTCATTTAGATCCAATTTGTAAGCTATCATGATGAGCATAAGTATCTGACAGCATAGACCTATAACCTTTAGTTACTGGCTGCAGTTTGGTCTCGTCAAACAAGTAGACCAAAAAATTAGCAATGTCTGGAATGGAGGGATCATAAATATCAATTGAATGATCCCTACACCAACGTGAGAAAACCTTCCACTTTGCTGCATAATTTAGTGAAGAGAAGGTCCTCCTACAGTTAGAAATTGCATCCACTACTCATCCTGTAAATTGCTTGCCGTGCAAAAAGGACCGCACAACGGAAATACGTGAAGGTTGAGACCTTGCGGGTTGTGATGCAGTGTGCACGATTTCCCCGGCGAAAGAAGGTCCTCCCATGGATGAAGCTTCCGAGGAATGTCCAATAACAGACACCTGAGTAGATTTATGCATGGTCTCTGAGACGACAGAGATGCTCCCAACAGAATCTTGCAGTGAGATTGCTTGATTTTTAGCAATATCTGTTGAATCAACAGAGCTGGAAGATACGAGTATCCTATCATTCCATCCCAAGAGATCGAGAGAGCGTCTACTGCGAACGCTCAAGGATCTGGGCATGGTGACACATATGTCTGCAACTGATTGTTGAGATGTGTCACAAACAAGTCTATCATTGGACGATCCCAATGGTAGCAGATCTGATTGAATACTCACTTGTTGAGAGTCCATTCTGACGGCAACATGCGACCTTTCCGAGAAAGAGGGTCCGCTAGAATGTTCAGACAACCCGGAATATGACGGACTGACAGAAGAACATGATGCTCTAGGACAAACAGAAGGATTCTTTCCATTAAGTTGAATAACGGTATGGAGGAATGGAATGAGTGCCTCCCTGGTTCCAAATGTAGGCTACTACTTTTCGAATTGTCGGACAGTATTTGAACATGTGAATTCTGAATTATGTTCATCCAATGACGTAGTGCAAGCCAAATTGACATCATCTCTTTGATGTTTATGTGCTTGTTCAGGAACTGCGGATCCCAAAGACCCTGGTACCTCGAATCTGTTGGACTCAATGTCGTGCCCCAAACTGTTTGACTCACATCCATCATAATCGTAATGAAAGTGTAAATGACACTGTAGCTTAACTTGTGTGTTGTGTTTGATGAAAAGGATAATGTTCAATGTTTATGAAAGGATTGTGAAATAAGACAAGAATTGTGATAATTGGGAATATGTTCATTTCTGTTCCCTGTATGCTATGTTTATGATAAAAATAATATGAGGTGTACACTGTACTAAAGAGCTGAGGGGTGGGTTAATATGATCTCACAGTTAATGTATATGGCCCTCACAGTTAACGTATATCAAGTTACATTAAAATCCCTTCATAAATATGGCCTGTAGACTGTGCTAAAGGTTTTTGGGCCTTAGCCGTCAGTTTCTCAATTGCGTCCAAAGGGGACGTTCTCATCTAGACATTATATGAAGTCAACCTACCAAGTTACAATGAAATCCCTTCATAAATATGACCTGTAGACTGTGCTAAAGGTTTTTGGGCTTTGGGCTCTGGCAGCCATCATGGTTGAATGATCGCAACCAAAAGGAGACATTCTCATCTGGGCATCATCTGGAGTGATCCTACGAAGTTACAATGAAATTCCTTCATAAATGTGACCTGTAGACTGTGCTCAAGGTTTTTGGGCTTCAGGCACTTGTAGCCATCACAGCTGACCAATCACGACCAAAAGGGGATGTCATCATCTAGGCATTATATGGAGTCAACCTAACAGGTTACAATGAAATCCTTCCATAAATATGACCTTTTGCCTATGCTAAAGGTTTTTGGGCTCGGGCACCCATCAAGGCTGAATGATCGCGATCAAAATGGGGCATTCTCATCTAGACATTATTTGGAGTCATCCTACCAAGTTACAATGAAATCCCTTCATAAATATGACCTCTAGACTGTGCTAAAGGTTTTCGGGCTTCGGGCCCCTGTAGCCGTCACAGTTGCCCAATCACGTCCAAAAGGGGACTTTCTCATCTAGACATTATATGAAGTCAACCCACCAAGTTGCAATGAAATTCCTCAATAAATATGACCTGTAGACTGTGCTAAAGGTTTCGGGTTTTGGGCTCAAGCAGTCGTCATGCCCAAATGGGGAAATTCTCATCTAGACATCATAAGGAGTCATCCTACCAGGTTACAATGAAATCCCTCCACATTAAACATGACCTGCAGACTGTGCTAAAAGTTTTTGGGTTTCGGGCTTGGGCAGTCATCACGGTTGATAGATCATGCCCAAAAGGGGCCGTTCTCATCTAGGCATTATACAGAGGCATCCTACAAAGTTACAATGAAATCCCTTCATAAATATGACCTGTAGACTGTGCTAATGGTTTTCGGGTTTTGGGCTCGGGCAGCCATACCAGTTGCCCGATCACGACCAAAAGGGGACGTTCTCATCTAGACATGACCCCAAACCTGCATATGAAATTTCGTGATGATCAGACAAGAACTGCGGGGTGTAGCCCGTGCTAAAGGAAAATGTGAACAGACTCACAGACTAACAGACTCACAGACTTCTGCATGCATGATAGCAATAGCTTATCTTGACTATGTCAAGTTAAGCTAAAAACCGGATCCTTGCAGTGGAACTCCCTGAGTCAACCACTGAATATCTGCCCAAGTCTGAATCTCTTGTTTTACTTGGTTCGACAAGATGATGTTCGTTTCGAGTGAATGAATCTTCACACTCCAATTCTGAGTGAAAAATATCTGGGTGGACGAGTGCGCAAGCGCCTCATCGGAATAAGGTCCGTGGCGGCTCCACACAAACCTATCAGTCACAAAAATTCTCTCGCTGTTACTACATCTGAGTGTAGACAAAAGCGAGCATAACAACTGACTAATTTTGTGCTGGGTAACAGAAGACGAACCAGATTGTTGTGCTTCTCGAAGCTTATTCCCAAGTGAATGAACTACTTGGATGGAACTAGATCCGACTTCTTTTCGTTTACTATGAAACTGAGACGTCGGAGCAATTGAAGCAGACTCTGAACATCGTTCTGAAGAGTTAATCTGTCGCCGTACCTCTGAAGAATGTCGTCCAAGTAGGCCGACGTTACCGCAGACGAATGAGCTTGGAAATGAGTCATTACCGAGTTCATTATTCGAGTGAAGGCCCAGGCTGCTAGATTCAGTCTGAAGCACATTGCATGGAACTGATAAATGCCTCCTAGGATGATGAAGCGAAGGTACTTTCTGAACGTCGGATGTACCATGACGTGAAAGTATGCATCCTTGAGATCTATGCTCGCAGCATAATCGTTCACTCGAATGCTCGCTCTCACCGATCAAATGGTCTCCATATAAAACTTCGGAGCCACGATCAGCTTGTTTATCCAGCTTAGATCTATAACTGGATGGAACAAGCCCTCTGGTTTTGGTACCAGGAACAGGTGACTGTAAAAACCGGGAGATTCCTGCTTTTCTATGACCTCTATTGCATTCTTCTCCAGAATAGATTGCACCTCTGATAGAAGCGAATCTCTCTTCTGAAGGTTGGACGGAAGCTGAGTCCATCTTGGACTTCGTGTTAATGGAGGTTTTTCTCTGAAGGACAGTTTTAGACCTTCTGAAATAACCTCCTGTACCCATCGGTTGTCCATAATTGACAACCAATTGGTTAAAACTCTTGTTAGCCTTCCGCCCACTGGAGCGCAATAGAGGTTCTGACCTTCACCTTCTGGACCTGCGAGACTTGCAGGAGGAGAAACTACGTCCTCCTCGACCCGCACCTCAACCAGTCGACCTAGAGGCATCTGACCGGTTGTCTCAGCCAGCATTACGTCCCCTGAGTCGCTACTCTGACGGTCTCTGGAGTAAGAGCTAGAGGATTTTTTAGATCCTCTACAGGAGCTTCCTTTGGACGTACTCGCCCCAGAAGTTCCTGCCTTACTCCTCTCTGCTGAGTCCGGTTTCTTAGAAACGGACTTAAAGAGCAGAGAATCTGAAGCTTTCTTGGTAATCTGATCATAGATTAATGAAAGCTTACCATCAAAGAGAAATTCTCCTGAAAATGGAGCGACTCAAAGAGAGTTTTTCACCTTAGAATCCACCCTAGTGGATGAAGCCAGGGCAGCATCACGTCTGACTAACTCGAAATTTGCCACTGAAAGGGAGGAGTTATCTGTGGAAATGCGATTGCCCTAGAAAGAACTCTCAAGGAAGTTTGAACATTCTGGAATTCTTTACCATCGAGACGTTGCGCTTACGCTTTGGTAAGGTGATCTGCGTATGATAAAGCGTCTAAATTGGCTCTGTTAGACAAGATTGTCGTCTCCAATGTACTGGAGAGAATTTACATAGACGCCGGCAAAGACAACTCCAAGTCTTCGGCCTGGCCGTCTAAATGCAGAGGAACTCTCGGAACACCCTTTCCTGCCATTTCAAATTTATTCCTAATGTTGATGAACGGCAGATGTAGAGCATGTTGCGATAAGAAACTGGTTCTGCCTGTCTTAGAGGCTAACCTAAAAATAGCGTCATTCAGCAATTCAAACGTCCGTGAGACATTGCTGGACTGGTCCGGAAACTCAGGAACATCATCCTTAGTCCGGGCAAAAAAGTCTGCATCCAGTGATGCTATCAGTCTCTTATCTGATATCGCAGCTCTCTGGTCCGATGGAACAACCTCTGGAAGGTGTTGACGGATAAAATCTACCGCCACCTTATGTTGTTCCAGAAGGTAAAAATCCAGCTCCGCAGATTCCCTTTCACCATCCGACTGGACCAGATGCGAATCTCGATCGTCCCTGTCTGACACTGCAGAGGAAAGTACCAACCCAGCTTCCTCTGACAGTTCCTGATCTGAAACCATTTCCGAAGGTTGCTGGGATGCTGCGATGAGTTGCACTATCTGTGATAGCAAGTTCGTCACAGAGGCCTGTGGAGCTGCGGTCTTACATTGTTTAGCCGCTGGAAGCTCCAGGGACGGTACCTCTTGCATAATCCTTTTATGCGTACGTCCCAACTGGTGAGGCCTCGTGTCCTTGGTTACCGGATGGAATGACCTAGATGACATGGAATCCTTTGTCGGTGAAGCACGCTGGATATCTGAGGTCATGAAGCCAAGGTGCAGTTGTGTGTGCTGGTGTGTGGAAGAGGAAATCAATAGACTAGCTGACCCCGGGTGTCTATGCGACGGGGCGTCACGAGCAGGAGGAGTGGACGTATGCACCGGCTGACGAACGTTACATACAACAACATTTGCTTCAGATGTTGTTGTAAGAGAGAGGGGCCTCTCTTGCTCGCAGTCCGGTTAGACCTGAACGAGCTAGCTACCGTACTGACTGGCTTGCGATGATCCATCCTCCGATCCGTCGTCGCAGGGTGTGCATGATCCGAGATTATAGTGCTCGCAACACCCTTTCTCCTCTCCTGGACCGCAAAAGACATACCCAGCATCACATCACCCACATTATGAGTGATAGATCCGCGGTCGAGCTAGCTGGCGACAAGGTCGTCAATCCTACTAAGGATCTAGGCACTTGTCTGATTTCCTTGAGCACTTTTGCCGCTAGCTCTTCATTGATTTGCGATGATGGCAGCACACTTCCGGAAGACATCACGGAAACATCACCCTATTCTTGTTCCTCTGAAAAAGAGAGTGAAAAACTAGAGTGACCCTGTGGTGAGAGGACCGGCATCGACCTCTCACCATTAACAATATACCGTGACACACGTCTCCAATGTTTGTCATCCCAACGGGCACAAACTGAACAAGAACTAGTGCGAGTACAGTGACTACAGCAAATACAATGAGCACGAGAATCGGAGGAAGACTTCCTCGATTTACAATTTGAACAATATTCTTTCATATTTAAAAAATATTATACAGCCGTAGTACTCGCACTAACCCTTGAAAATACAAAGATACATAATAATACTACAATCCATAACAAAATTTCGAAAAATAATTCACAAGAAAATTTTCGAAAAAATTTTGACATGAGCCCAAGTTCCCAAAGGGAACGATGAGCCCAAATGGATCCCAAAAAAGCCTAAGTGTGGACAAAAATTTTAAAACATTTCTAAAAATTAATGTTACACTTACGGACAATATTAATGTATCTGACTATATAATAAACCTTACAGAAGATAAGGAATCACTAACAGAAAGTAACCTTTGTCAACGTAAACAAAAGTCAATAAAAACTGGAAACAAGACTCCAGGCACTGAAAAACATGGCCCGAAATCAGTAACCAATCTAAAACTATCCGATGTAAAACAGAATCTTCAACAGAAGAAGCTGCAATGCATCAGATGGTAGATGCATGACCAAAACGCCGAAACACCCCAAGTGTGAGGACGTAACCATGGGGATAACAGAATAAACATTCTGTAACTAAGCCAAAACTCCCAAGAAATTTCAATATAAAAAATTTCAAAAGTTAAAAAATTTATAGTAATTTATATATTTTTTATACTTACCAATGACCCAGACATAGCTGGTGCTAACTCTTAAAAATCTAGGGCCAAACACAAATTTTGCCCCCCAATCCCCAAAATTTGCATCTAAAACCAAAGAAATCATGTCCTGAATGGCCCTCCATACTTCGCCTCTACTGCGCATGCGCAGTGTCAAGGACGTCCTGAAATTGGCGCCATTTATCATTCTTACAATCAGTGCCCGGTCAGCGCTATGTACTCAGCGGGGAGGTATGAGTTCCCAACTCCTGGGAAGGCCATCCCCGTCTGGGTCATTGGTAAGTATAAACAAGAGGCCCCACGTGGCCTTAATCGCTCACCTGACAAAGTGACTCTAAGAAGTATTTTAGGTCACCTTCACCATGTCATGCCTCATCAACATTAACTGGTTGAGTGATAGATTTTGTTTGAAGTTCAACATTTGTTACCTAAAATTAGTTTTATTTAAAATCATTGGTGTGTGGCCAATCTCCAATGATTTTTAATAAAGCAAATTTATCTCTGCAGACAAACTGGTTTAGCATGAAGCACAAACAAGGAATGTGAAGAGATAGCCTTGGACATCTCTCCCCAACTGTGGATATCTTCCATGTGCTACATGTATATATTTGCATGCAAGAAAACAAAAATTTTCACAAATTTTATTTTTTTTTATCATCATTGGAACAAGCTCAAACAGCTTATTCCAATAGGGGTATGGGAAGATCAGGTATATTTTTGAGACAGAAATGTGAATATATAAATAATGGTGTTTTTTTGTGAATGATGCTGGAGAATTTTGCGTAAAGATATGGTAAATGGTTTGTTCTAGATACAGAATGATGCAAAAGTATTTAAATTTGATTAGGCAAGTTGTTCCTATAATGCATTTAAAAACTGAAGTAACTATTTTTTTGCTGACGAACTTTTAGATGTGTGTGTCTGTGTTTGTGTGTGTGTGTGTGTTTGTGTGTGTGTGTGTGTGTGGGCGGGGGGGGGGGGGGGTAAGAGTGTTCTTGCAAACAAAATTCCTGAATAAATGGAAAATTTTATTTTTTGTGTGAAAGACATAGTGCGTGAATGTTGATTGGAACAAGCTTAGAGAGCTCATTTTAATGTGAAGTCATAAAGCTGTGTTTTACGTACGAAATTCTGGAATAACTAAAAAAATTGCTTTTTTGACTCAAAAAGCATGGTGTGCGACCTCTCATTGGAATGAGCTCAAAAAGCTCATTCCAATGGGGTATTTACAAGCGATAAGTACATGTATGTTTAAGAGACAAAAATTAAAATTTGAATAGCGATTTTTGCGAAGAATGCTGACAAGTTTTGGCAGTTATGCTGGTAAAAAGGTAAGATATGCAAAGTGGTTGTTTTTTAGAGGCGACATTTAATTAAGGGGAATTAACCCTTGATTACTGAGGTAACTTCTAAAAGTACTGAAATTTCATGAAGCAATGTGAATAACAGACAACAGTTGCCTAAAAATTTCATGAATAACTAAAATTTTTATTCCTTTGTCTCGAAAACATGGCATATGACCTTTGTTGGAATGAGCTGAATGCGTGTGTTCCAATGAGGGGTCATAAAATTTGAACGAAGATTTGTCTGAATAATGCATTAGTACTGCTAGATTTGGGTAAACGGTTCACCCTGGATACCACCCCTTCTATAGTAGATCTTTTCTGCAAATTTTGTGTAAGATTCTATCAACTTTACAAATAAATACGTTCATGAATCACAATCAGATCCATCCTACAATGTTGCATACTAAATATCAAAAGATTCTGCCTGCTGGATCTGGAGAAGAAGATTTTTTAAGAAATATGCCTGAAACGCACTAAGTTAAAATTTGGGCTCCTATATGGAGCCCAAATATAAACCCAGGGGGCCGATTTGAACAAACTTGAATCAGATCCACACACAATGTTGCTTACCAAATATGAAAAGATTCTGAAGCTGGATCTGGAGAAGAAGATTTTTTAAGAAATTTGCCTGAAATGCACTAAGTTCGAATTCGAGCTTCTATAGTGAGCCCAAATATGAAACTAGGAAGCCGATTTGAACAAACTTGAATCAGATCCACCCCACAATGTTGCATACCAAATATCAAAAGATTCTGCCTGCTGGATCTGGAGAAGAAGATTTTTTAATAAATTTGCCCAAAATGCACTAAGTGCGAATTCGGGCTTCTATATTAAGCCCAAATATGAATCCAGGGGGCCGTTTTGAACAAACTTGAATCAGATCCACCCCGCAATGTTGCATACCAAATATCAAAAGATTCTGCCTGCTGGATCTGGAGAAGAAGATTTTTGAAGAAATTTGCCTGAAATGCACTAAGTGCGAATTCGGGCTTCTATATTAAGCCCAAATATGAATCCAGGGGGCCGATTTGAACAAACTTGAATCAGATCCACCCCGCAATGTTGCATACCAAATATCAAAAGATTCTGCCTGCTGGATCTGGAGAAGAAGATTTTTGAAGAAATTTGCCCGAAATGCACTAAGTTTGAATTCGAGCTTCTATAGTGAGCCCAAATATGAATCCAGGGGGCCGATTTGAACAAACTTGAATCAGATCCACCCCGCAATGTTGCATACCAAATATCAAAAGATTCTGCCTGCTGGATCTGGAGAAGATGATTTTTTAAGAAATTTGCCTGAAATGCACTAAGTTCGAATTCGAGCTTCTATAGTGAGCCCAAATATGAATCTAGGAAGCCAATTTGAACAAACTTGAATCAGATCCACCCCACAATGTTGCATACCAAATATCAAAAGATTCTGCCTGCTGGATCTGGAGAAGAAGATTTTTTAATAAATTTGCTTGAAATGCACTAAGTTCAAATTTGGGCTCCTATACTGAGCCCAAATATAAACCCAAGGGGCCGATTTGAACAAACTTGAATCAGATCCGCCCCACAATGTTGCTTACCAAATATGAAAAGATTCTGCCTGCTGGATCTGGAGAAGAAAATTTTTTAAGAAATTTGCATGAAATGCACTAAGTTCAAATTCGAGCTTCTATAGTGAGCCCAAATATGAATCTAGGAAGCCGATTTGAACAAACTTGAATCAGATCCACCCCACAATGTTGCATACCAAATATCAAAAGATTCTGCCTTCTGGATCTGGAGAAGAAGATTTTTTAAGAAATTTGCCTAAATGCACTAAGTTCGAAATCGGGCTCCTATACTGAGCCCAAATATGAAACCAGGGGGCCGATTTGAACAAACTTGAATCAGATCCACCCTACAATGTTGCATACCAAATATCAAAAGATTCTGCCTGCTGGATCTGGAGAAGAAGATTTTTTAAGAAATTTGCCTGAAATGCACTAAGTTCGAAATCGGGCTCCTATACTGAGCCCAAATATTAACCCAGGGGGCCGATTTGAACAATCTTGAATCAGATCCACCCCACAATGTTGCTTACCAAATATGAAAAGATTCTGCCTGCTGGATCTGGAGAAGAAGATTTTTTAAGAAATTTGCCTGAAATGCACTAAGTTCGAATTCGGGCTTCTATAGTAAGCCCAAATATGTATCCAGGGGGCCGATTTGAACAAACTTGAATCAGATCTACCCCGCAACATTGCATACCAAATATCAAAAGATTCTGCCTGCTGGATCTGGAGAAGAAGATTTTTGAAGAAATTTGCCTGAAATGCACTAAATTCGAATTCGAGCTCCTATAGTGAGCCCAAATATGAATCTAGGGAGCCGATTTGAACAAACTTGAATCAGATCCACCCTACAATGTTGCATACCAAATATCAAAAGATTCTGCCTGCTGGATCTGGAGAAGAAGATTTTCAAAGAAATTTGCCTGAAATGCAGTAAGTTCAAATTTGGGCTCCTATACTGAGCCCAAATATAAACCCAGGGGGCCGATTTGAACAAACTTGAATCAGATCCACCCCACAATGTTGCATACCAAATATCAAAAGATTCTGCCTGCTGGATCTGGAGAAGAAGATTTTTTAAGAAATTTGCCTGAAATGCACTAAGTTCGAAATCGGGCTCCTATACTGAGCCCAAATATGAACCCAGGGGGCCGATTTGAACAAACTTGAATCAGATCCACCCTACAATGTTGCATACCAAATATCAAAAGATTCTGCCTGCTGGATCTGGAGAAGAAGATTTTTTAATGTTTTTTCCATTGCCTACAGTGTTAAAAAGTGCTGACTCAGCACTTTTTCAAAGTCCCGAAACTGTACCCTATGATAAAACCGATGGCATTTTTTTTTTACCAATCCTTTCTGTTGGTCCTAAGGAAGCTGCACACCAAATAAAAAATTCTCAGTGCTGTGCAGTTTTGGAGATATGGGCGTTTTAAATTTTTTCTATTTTTAGCTCCTGCGGTTCCCACGGGGCTGCGGGAAAATTTTTTTTTGCATAAATCAAGTACTCATGACCCAATAAGCCCTCACATAAAATATGATTCAAATCAGCCTCTAGGTTTGGAAAATAGAAATTTTGGGCGGGGCAAAAAATTTTGCCCCTCTCATAACAACGTCAAGTATAGCCCCACAAACTTCTCTTGAACAAATCTGAGTCTACACCTCAAAAGGAAGCTGCACACCACATATCAAGTCTCTGCTACTGCTGGTTCATGAGAAGAAGATTTACAAAGATTTTGGTGCCCCTTGGGGGTGTGGCACCACCCAGGAGGAGGGGCAACTTCATTTGAACAAATCTGAATTGGCATTAGGTAATAAACATTTAGCCAACATTTGAATAAAATTGGGCTAGTGGTTTAGGAGGAGAAGTCGATAATGTAAAGTTAACGCCGGACGGACGACGACGGACGACGGACGACGGACGACGGACGCCGGACAGAAAGTGATTAGTAAAGCTCCCCTTGAGCTTCGCTCAGGTGAGCTAAAAATATATAAATTACTATAAATTTTTTTAACATTTTTACACTGTACCAATGACCCAGACACAGCTGAATAGTAAAAAGGCTGGTGGGCCTAGGACATAGAGGAAAATCCAATAAGCTCAACTATATAAAATAGAGTCATCCCCTCGAGGAGAAAAGGAGTATTAGGCTTTATATGTATCTTTCTTATTTATGATAAATTAGAAAGACACAACACCCTCCATAATAGAGCATCATAACATTCATGTTCTCTATAAACATCCAGTATAATCCTTATACTAATTATTTTTAAAGTAAGCCAATAAATAAAGTTAGTCCAGAGAATTGAGACTCTTTATACTCTTTTAAAAGTGTCCGAGGATTGTATATTAACGCCCGTTTGACACGTGAGATATTCAAATGCTATACGTTAAAACTATGACATGAATGAATTTTTAAAACATAAACTTTTCACTTTAAAACCATCCCAGTAACAGCTCAGAATTACTGACTCCGGAGGAAGTATCCCCTTGTTTTCATTATAAAACAGGTGACCCAAGGGAAAACCCTCCCCCCCCCCCCTTCCCCTTGCCCTGGGTCAAATAGCCCAGAGCAAAGAGGGCAACAGGACGGAGTCACTGCCGGAACAGAAAGCCTACATAACTATAGTTGCAACTGTTAAGTGAACAACATTCTGAGCAGCAGATAATGGACCTAAACAATGCAGGCCTCCAGAAATGGACTCAATATTTCTGAGATAAAAATTCGTGAATGTGGATGGCTGAGACCAATATGCAGCCTTCATTAAATCTGTAATAGCAACAATATTAGCAGAAGCCCAAGATGCAGAAAGAGCTATTACTTCATGAGCCGAAATCTTAAGCACAGACTGCTGAGTTAAAGATAGATTATCATAAGCAGTACCGATAGTTAATTGAATCCATCTAGCAATAGAATGGACCGTAATGTCCTTTCTATTTGGCATCAGAGACAGAAGAAGCTTTATGTCCTTACTGATAAACTGAGATCAGTTTATAAATACATAAAGCTCTAACCGGACAGAGTAAAGGCCTATGCCCGTTCGAAGACGGAAGGGCCTTAATAACAATAGGTTCCGGATATTTATTAGGAGCCTAATTCTTAACCAAAAATCCAACATTAGTAGTAAAGGTAATAGTGTTCCCGATACTACGAAAGTGAGAATAGTCCACCGATAGTGCATGAAGCTCACTGACTCTTCAGCAGAAGAGAAAGCTAAGAGAATTGCTGTCTTAAAAGGCCAGAATTTGAAATCTACTGTCTCAAGAGGCTCAAATGGTTTTCTTTTAGTTAATAAGAACCCAAGCTAAATTCCATTTAGGAATTAATCTAAGGATTCAAGGTCTATTTATCGAAAAGTTTCTAACTAACTTAGATAAAGAGACATTAGACTCAATTGTAAACTATCATGGTGTGCATAGGTATCAGATAACATAGACCTATAACCTTTAATAGTAACAGGCTGCAGTTGATCTCGTCAAACAAGTATACTAGAAAGTTTGCAATGTCTGGTATGGAGGGATCAAAAATATCAACATAATGATCCCTACACCAACGACGGAAGACCTTCCACTTTAGCCGCATAGTATAGCGAAGAGGAGGTCCTCCTACAGTTAGAAATTGCATCCACTGCTCGTCCTGTACAATTCTTGCCGTGCAAGAAGGACCGCACAATGGAATACGTGAAGGTTGAGAACTTGCGGGTTGTGATGAAGTTGACACGATTTCCCCAGCAAAAGAAGATCCTCTCGTGGAGGAAGTTTTCGCGGTAAGTCCCACAGCAGACACCTGAGTAAATTTATCCACGGTCGCTGTGGAGACAGAGAAGCTACCAACAGAATTGTATTGTGAATGTTTTATCTTAGCAATATTTGCTGAATCAACAGCGCTGGAGGATACGCATATCCTATCATTCCGTCCTACGAGATCGATAGAGCGTTAACTATATATCCGGACATGGTGACACATACGTCTGCAATTGATTGTTGAGTTGTGTCGCAAATAAGTCTATCATTGACTGCTCCCATTGGTAGCAAATCTGATTGAATACCTGTTTGTTGAGAGTCCATTCTGACGGCAACAAGCAACCCTTTCGTGAAAGGGAGTCTGCTAATACAATCAGACGACCCAGAATATGATGGACCAAAGTAGAACTTGGTGTTCTAGAACAAACAGAAGGATTCTTTCCGTTAAATTGAATAACGGAACAGAATGAGTGCCTCCCTGGTTCCGGATATACGCAACTACTGTCGTATTATCGGACAGGATTTGGACATGCGTTTCTGAATAATGTTCAATCAATGACGTAGTGCAAGCCAAAATAACATCATTTCTTGGAAGTTTAAGTGCTTGCCTAGAAAACTACGGAACCCAAAGACCCTGGCACTTCGAATCCTGTTGGAATCAATGTTGTACCCCAACCTGTTTGACTGGCATCCGTCATAATCGTAAAACTCGGATCCGGCAACTGCAGTGGAATTCTCTGAGTCAACCACCGAATGTTTGCCCAAGTCTGAATCTCTTGTTACACTTGATTGATGAGAGAACGTGTATATCGAGCAATTCATAGATTGCCGAAAGGTTGCCGTCGAAGAGAAGCTTCTCCGAGACCGAAGCGACTCTGAGAGAGTTCTTCACATTACTATCCACGCGCGTGGATATAGCTAGGGCTGCATCACGTCTAACCAACTCCAGCAGGTTGCCACTGAAGGGCGGAGTTAAACGTGGAAAAACTACTGCCCTTGAAAGAAATCTCATTGAGGATCATATCCTGGAATTCTTTCCCTTGAAGACGTAATGATAACGCCTCAGTAAGGTGGACTACGTATGATAAAGCGTCTAAGTTAAGTCTGTTAGACATCATTGTCGTTTCCAACGTCGTGGTTGGAATTGACATAGACGGCGATAAAGACAATACCCAGTCTTCAGCCTCGTCGTCTAGACGCAGAGGAACTCTCGGTATGCCCTGTCCTGCCATTTCAAATTTATTCCTAGAATAGATGAAAGGCAGATTTAGAGCATTTGCGGACAAGAAACTAAACTAGCCTGTTTTGGTAGCAAGCTTATAAATAGTGTCGTTCAATAATTCGAATGTTCTAGTGACATTATTGGACTGTGTCGGCAACTCAGGGACGATGTCCCTGAACCGATCAAAAACTCTGTGTCCAATGACGCTATTAGTCTCTTATCCAGCATCGCAGCATTTTAGTCAGACGGAACAACCTCTGGAAGATAATGCCGGAAGAAATGTATGGCTGCTTCTGTTGTTCCGAAAGGGAAAGCTCGAAATCGTCCGAATCCCTTTCACCATCCTGTCGAACCCTATGAAGTGCTCGGTCGTCTGTACCTGATGCTTCAGGGGAGCGAACTGACCCAGCGTCGCCGGATTACTCCTGATCCGACAGAGATTCTGTCGTTTGCTGGGATGCTGCGATAAGTTGTGCTATTTTGGATAGCACGTCTGTCACTGAGGCCTGTGGAGAAGCGGTCTTACGATGCTTTGCCGCTGGAAGCTCCGTGTACGTTACCCCGTGCATACTTCTATTATGCGAGCGACCGGAGTGTACAGGCCTCGTGTCCCTTGGCTACCGGATGGCGTGACCTGTTCGCCGTGGAATACCTGAATGACGAAGCTGGCCGGATACTCGAGGTCACGTAGCCAAGGTGCAGTCGTGTGCGCTGCCGTGAGGATGAGGAAGCCTTATCAACAGTCTCTCGGGCTGTCTATATAACGGAGCGTCCCGAGCGGCAGACATATGCTCCGAATGCGAAACGTTTGTACCACAACATCCGGTCCCAGATGTTGTTGTACAAGAGAGGGACCTCTCTCGCTCGCAGCCCGGACGGACCTGGACGAGCTAGGAACCGGACTAACAGACTTCCTCCGATCTCTCCTCTGATCCGTCGTCACTGGGTGTGTACTATTGTCTATTATAGTGCTTGCATCACCCAAATCTCCTTCCTGGACCGCAACGGACGAACCCGGCTGCCGAAAGTTTTCAATGAATGGACGCTACACCGGGTGAGCTAGTCAATGTCAACGCCGTCGATCCTACTAGGGACCTCTTAGATGACTGACGTATTTCCATGAGCACTTATTGCCGCTAGCTCTTCATTTAACTATGACGACAGAGGCACACTTTGAAAGACATCACGGTAACTTTTGCGAACAAGAAACCAGACTTGCTTGTTTAATAGCAAGCATAAATATATATAGCGTCGTTCAATAATTCGAAAGATCCTGTGACATTATTGGACTGTGTCGGAAACTGAGGGACGATGTCCCTGAACCGATCAAAAAATTCTTGTGTCCACCGACGCTATCAGTCTCTTATCCGGCCTCGCAGCATTCTGGTCCGACGAAACAACCTCTAGAAGACAAAGCCGGATGACATGTACAGTAGCTTATGTTGTTCCGAAAGGGAAAGCTCGAAATCCTCCGAATCTCTTTCGCCATCCGGTCGGACCCTATGAAGTTTTTGGACATCCATACCTGATGCTTCAGCGGAGCGTACCGACCCAGCGTCGTCGGATATTACATGATGCGACAGAGATTCTGTCGCCACTGGGATGCTGCGATAAGTTGTGCTATTCGGGATAGCACGTCCGTCACTGAGGCCTGTGGAGTAGCGGTCTTAAGATGCTTTGCCGCTGGAAGCTCCGTGTACGTTGACTCCTGCATATTTTTCTTATGCGAACATCCGGAGTCTAAAGGCCTCGTGTCCCTGGCTACCAGATGGCGTGACCTGGTCGCCGTGGATTCTCTGATTGGCGAAGTTGGCTGGATATCCGAGGTCACATAGCTAAGGTGCGGTCGTGTGTGCTGCCATGAGGATGAGGAAGCCTTATTGACAGTCTTTCCGGACTGTCTATATAACGGAGCATCCCGAGCGGCGGACGTATGCTCCAAATGCGAAACATTTTGTACCACAACATCTGGGGCCAGATGCTGTTGTACGAGAGAGGGGCCTCTCTCGCTCGCAGCCCGGATGGACCTGGACGAGCTAGGAACCGGACTACGGTCTAATAGGCTTCCTCCGTTCTCTCCTTTGATCCGCCATCACTGGGTGTGCACTTGGTTGATTTATAGTGCTTGCATCACCCAAAACTCCCTTCTGGACTGCAACGGATGAACCCGGCTGCCGAACCATTTGATGAATGGACGCTACACCAGGCGAGCTAGCGGACATCAAAGGCTGTCGATCCTACTAGGGACCTCTTAGGCAATTGACGTATTTCCATGAGCACTTTGCTGCTAGCTCTTCATTAATTGTGACGACGGAGGCACACATTTGGAAGACATCACGGATACATCATCCTGTTCTTGTTCGTCTGAAATAGAGATTGATAAACTAGAGTGACCCTGCAGAGAAAGGACCGGCATGGCCATTTCCCCACTAACATACCGTGACACACGCTTCCCATGTTGTCATCGAAATTAACACATACTGAACAGGAGTTAGTGCGAGTACACTGACTACATTTATACAATGATTATGAAAGTCAGAGGAAGATTTCCTCTTATTACAATTGAACAATATCCTTTCATTGTGAAAAGAATACAAAGTCCTAGTACTCGCACCAACCCCTGAAAACAAAACTACATAATAACATGATCCATTAACATAGAAAAAAAAAAAAATGGGGAGCGCGGTGGCTCAGTAGGTAGAGGTGCAGGCTGCAAGCCGAGAGGTCCTCGGTTCGAATCCCACCTGTGGCAACCGCGTTGTGTCCTTGGGCAAGACACTTCATCTCCATTGCCCGCGTTGGGGCCACGATGACGCCGTGTACTAAGGCGTACTGCACGTCGATGGTACGCATGTCTTCAACCAATCTAACCCTGCCTGTGCTGCAGTGCGGAGTTACGATGTTGGGGAGCTGGCAGCTGCTCGTCGTTGCTCGTCGTTGCTCGGTGGTTCTCTCCGGGTACTCCGGCTTCCTCCACCCATAAAACAGTCACGGTCATGATTAGCCATTGTGCATAAATATGTGACCTTAAACAGCAATAAATAAATACATAGAAAAAATAATTGAAATCAAAAAATTTTTTGAAAAAATATTTTTTCAGAAAAGCCCAAGTTTCTGAAAAGTAACGTTGAGCCTCAATGGATCCCAAGCCTAAGTGTGGACAAAAATTTTTAAAATATTTTAAAAAATTAATGCAACACTTACGAATAATAATAATGTATCCAGTTATGATTAAACTAACACAAAGACAAGAAATCCCCCTCCACAGAGGCTGTTGTCAATGTAAACAAGAAGTGTAAAAACACCAGAAACATGACTCCAGGCACTGATAACCCTGGCCCGAAATCAGTTACCAATAATACACTATCTGATGCAAAACAGAGACTTCCAGGGAAGAAACTGCAGAACATCAGATGGTAGATGCAGAACACTACGCCTAAACACCCATGGGTGTGGACGTAAACATGGGGAAAAGAACAGAATTCATTCTGTTATCCAGCTAAAACTCCCAAGAAATTTTAGTAATAATATTACAGAAAATATGCCAAAAGCATGGGAGAATAGCAAGGGGGGATTTAAGGAAAGGGAGGGAGAAAACACTGAACAAGCAGTGTAACTTTATAGCAAGAATGACCACAACAGGCCCATGCCTCGAAAATAGGTAACTTAAAATAATTTCATTAAAAAATTTTAAGTTACAGCCCTGATTATTTTCTGTCACTCATTTTTCCTCTCCTCCTTCTATTTCCTCCTTAGATCCACCATTTCTCTAATATTTATGTGTCTGGCATCATTTAAACAGAGACTTACAAGCACAAAGATCAGTCAGATGTTAACTGATGAAGGGCCAAACAAAGAATGATAAATGGCGCCAATTTCGGGACGTCCTTGACACTGCGCATGTGCAGTAGAGGCGAAGTATGGAGGGCCATTCAGGACATGATTTTTTTGGTTTTAGATGCAAATTTTGGGGATTGGGGGGCAAAATTTGTGTTTGGCCCTAGATTTTTAAGAGTTAGCACCAGCTATGTCTGGGTCATTGGTACAGTATAAAAATATTATACCAAAAGCATGGGAGATTAGCAAGGGGGGTTTCAAGGAAAGGGAGAGAGGAAACACTTAAGAAACAGTGGCGATTTCATAGCAAGAATGAAAACATCAGGCCCATGCCCCGAAATTAGGGAACATGAAATAATTTTACATAAAAATTGTAAGTTACAGCCCTGAACACATCCTTCCACTGTTCCTTCCTCTCATCCCCTTATTTCATCCTTGGATCCACCATTTCCATCATGATTTTGTGTCTGGCATCATTTTAACTGAGATTATAAGCACAGATATCAGTGAGATGTTTCTGATAGAATGGCCAAACAAAGAATGAGGATTTGGCGCCAATTTCGGTACTTCCTTGACACTGCGCATGTGCAGTGGACAAAAGCATGGAGGACCATATAGGACAATGGATTTTTTGATTTGGATGCAAATTTGGGGGATTGGGGGGGCAAAATTTGTGTTTGGCCCTGAATAATTTAAAGTTAGCACTAGCTAAGTCTGGGTTGTTGGTACAGTATAAAAATATGGTGATTATTTTCACGAAATAAAACCCAACATATTTGAGATATTTCATTTATTATGAACCAGCTCGAAAACCTAAATAAAATAATATTCTTGTAACAGAAAATAAAGGAGTTTACATCTTGTACTATATAATAAAATGATTTATAAACATTTCTGCATTTGCTCGTTACTCATGCATTATAAAAATATAGAACCTTAGTGAGCACGCTCACATACCCCACGTGCCCCGATATTTCAAGCTCTAATCATTTTTTAAAAATAAACATAAATTCTAGGAATACTGCAGAAAACAGTGTTCTGTAGTTTCAAAGGTATTGAAAGAATTCAAGCAGAGAAAAAGCCCGGAAAACTGTAATTTTGATGAACTTTTCAAAGTCTATGGGGCCTTAATTTTTGTAAAAATCAGTGGAGTGGAACAAAACCCAAACTTGTTCTGTAGGCCACCATGTTAGACTAACATATCAAAAATCAGCTCAATATCTGGAAGCGTGTAGGAAAAAAGTCCGGAAAACTGTAATTTTGATGAACTTTTCAAAGTCTATGGGGCCGTAATTTCGGTAAAAATCAGTGGAGCAGAACAAAATGCAAACTTGATCTGTAGGCCACCATGTCAGACTAACATACCAAACATCAGCTCAATATCTGGAAGCATGTAGAAAAAAAGTCCGGAAAACTAATTTTAATGCATTTTTCAGAGTCCAAGGGTCATAATTTCCGTAAAAATCAGTGGAGCGGAACAAAACGCAAACTTGTTCTGTAGGCCACCATGTTAGACTAACATACCAAAAATCATCTCAATATCTGGAAGCGTGTATGAAAAAAGTCTGCAAAGTGTAATTTTGATGAACTTTTCCAAGTTCAAGGGCCGTAATTTCGGTAAAAATCAGTGGAGCGGAACAAAATGCAAACTTGATCTGTAGGCCACCATGTTAGACTAACATACCCAAAAACAGCTCAATATCTGGAAGCGTGTAGAAAAAAAGTCCGGAAAACTGTAATTTTGATGAACTTTTCAAAGTTCAAGGGCCGTAATATCGGTAAAAATCAGTGGAGTGGAACAAAATGCAAACTTGATCTGTAGGCCACCATGTTAGACTAACATACCAAAAATCAGCTCAATATATGGAAGCGTGTAGAAAAAAAGTCCGGAAAACTGTAATTTTGATGAATTTTTCAGAGTCCAAGGGCCATAATTTCGGTAAAAATCAGTGGAGCGGAAAAAAATGCAAACTTGATCTGTAGGCCACCATGATAGACTCACATACCAAAAATCAGCTCAATATCTGGAAGCGTGTAGAAAAAAAGTCCAGAAAACAAGTAGGACTGACGGACGGACTGACGGACGGACCAGTCAAAAACATTATACCCCAGCAACTTCGTTGCGTGGGGTATAATAATGAGGAACATTTTCAGTTCATCAATGATAGAGCATAGGAAGGTTCTGTATTGAACTTCAAATTAGCTCTCAATTTTATAAAGCATAAATTACATGCAGTCCAAAGTTATGACAAGGAATATACAAGAAGGCTAATTTTACTTTTGAGGCCTGTATCACAATTTTTATAAAAATCTCTTTTAGGCCTAAAAAAGAAAATATAAAAATAATAATCTGTTTCTCAGGCCCTCCTGCATGGTCCTTTTGGCTGCCTCATGCTCTCTTTTTTTACCAATTTAAACTTAGAAAAAATAAAAATTAAATGGTTTATGTCTGATATTTTACCCAAGTTGAAAAAATTGATGAATTTGTCCCTTGAGTGCAAGAAGGCTTTGCAATGCTTTAGCATTGAAAAGCCTTCTTGCACTCAAGGGATGAAATACACCACCACCCATGCTATTCTGTAGATTATTAGGCCTAAAACTTGAACCAAGAACATGACCTTTTTTGATGGCAAAGAAGTAATTACTGAAATAAAAAAAAAAATAAAAAAACGCTCGCCCGCATGCAATTTTACAAATAATGGCCTGAGAAACAGAAGATCTACTTTGTGTGGCCTTATCGAACATATTTATTCAACTTTTTGGCAATATCATTTTTTATAAATTTGCCTTTAGTGTCACAAGTGAGTCTTTTAACCCTTTGAACCCGAGAGGCCACTTTTACAGCACAGAAACATCATACAAAATAATAATTAGATTATTTGGAATGGCTGCTAAGTGAATGTGTGGGGTAGACCAATCAATATTTTCACCATGCAGCCTTGGGGCTGCATGTTGAAAATATTAATTGGTCTACCCTCAAATAATGAATATGGACTCTTCCAACTGGTGCAACTGAAGTGACATGGAAAATACCACCAGCGTTCAAAGAGTTGAGATAGCCAGCTGACTGTTTGTACTGCATTTATTGAACTTAAAGTATTGTTGCCTGGACAAGAAAGAGAGACACGTGTTGTATCTTCTTTATTAGTTATTATTGCACCATAAACTGCTGACAGGGCTTACTGTCTGACAAAGAGATTTCAATTCACAAACGTGGTGTCACACATTGTTATGAGATACTGTTTGCTACAGTTTTTTTAACCTTTTTTATCAAGCAAACTTAAAAAAACTTCATAAAAATATTAGATATGGCAGAAAACTGGTATCGAAAGGAACCTACCTCTAGTCACCGCTAATCTAACACAAAAAATAGGGTCCATGGTGAATTTCATTTTCAAGTTATTGTGTGGACAAACAAAAGCTAACGGATAAACAAATGGATGGACATGCAGACAGACCGACCGACCGACATACTGGTAGCCATACCATAATAATATGGCCTGCTCCAGAGAATGGCCAAATAAAAACAAAAAGCAAAAAAAACAAACAAACAAAAAATAGTAAAGATATACCTATTCAAATTATTACGGAAATAAACTCTTGCTCGAGCTGAACTGTGATTATGGGTACCCAAGAAATTAAAAAAAAAAATTAATAACTGCTCAGCAACTGCTTAAAAAAAGGTAAAAATTCCCCAAAATACCTCAAATAGCTTTAATATACACATTTTATTTCTTTTTTTTTTATTAATTTACCATATAATTAATGAAAAAAAAAGGTTTTCATTTTTTTTAATTTCGTCTTGTTGGGATTGTCTTATTGGGATATTTTACCTAATAGTCTGGTTGGGATTTGGCTTGTTGGGATGACACCTTTATAAATCATTCCAATTTTAGAATTCTTATTTTCAAACACTTCCATAAAACATCACAGGACACAAATCAGTCAAAAGCTTGTACTAGAAGGAGGCAGCATCATACTGAATCAAAATGATACATTCAGTTATTCTAGAATCCTATCTAAAGGAAAAAATTGTGAATCACGTCACTTCAGATTACTAAGATGTTCAAGTTTAAATTATACAGCTCATGCATGCTGCACATACACTCATTGTATTAAATGGAGAAAGAGAGGTCACTCACACATTTCCATTTATACACTAAGATTGATCTCATGATTATTTAAGTTCCATAATCATGAGAAAAGAACAACTTTTAAAAGCTAAATGACACATCTAAATATTTGAGATGTTGACCTTCATCTGCTGATTCTGTTTCCTGTGTGGTAACAGGTGGTTCATGTGTTGGTGGCTGTAATGATTCCTGTTCCACCTCTTCTTTCACATTACTATCTTCTAATGAGCAATAAAAAAACGTTCAACAAAAAAAGATAAATTAGAAACTACTTTCTAATAAGCAAACTAAAAAATTACTTGCAATTAATTTAAAATCATTCTGTAACTAAGAAGCATGTAAAATAATTATACACAAAAAGCATATAAAAATCAAAGCAATATTAAAATACCAGTACATAAAAAATGAGAAAGAATTAAAATCAATATTTTGTCTGTCATTCAAATCTTAAACCCAGCTGCCACATTTTATTTATCTACACTACAGGTGGATTTCTTGATTGGGTAGGTGAAGATGTAACATTCACCCAAGAAATATTTTTTACCCTTTACCTAAAATGAATAGCAAACGACACCTGAGGACACTTGCAAAAAAAACTGTTGAACTTTTCACCTAGAAAACAATTAAGCACCACCCTATTTTCTGCAAGTTGAGGAAATGCAAGGCTGAAGTATGAACTCTATGGGGACTTGTGTACTAAATTAATGTTCAGAACCGGCAGTTGTGATAAATGTGTGCACCGAAAAAAAATCTCTGAAATGTTGCAACACATATTCGTGTTTATTTTGGCATTTGAAATAAACCCATGTTTTCTCAACCATTCCATAATGGTTTTAAGTTTGATTCTGAGTACTATATGTCTTAAACAGTCATCAATGTCCACTTTTTCAAGGTTAGGAAAAACAGTCCTGTATCAATTTTGATCCGTTCCTTGAACCAGATGTCACAGCTGCTGCTGCAGTAGCTGTTGCCATTCCTGATGAAGAGCTGCTTCCAGTTCAAGAACATTCTGCAAAGGTGGTTGCCTTTTGCGAACATTCCAACCCAAAATGTCCCACACATGTTCACATGGGTTAAGGTTGGGGCTACAAGCAGGCCAGGGAATCATTGTGATGACATTTTGTTGCAGCAAATCTACAGTAGCACATGCACGGTGAGGTCGAGCATTATCGTCCATAAACAGGGGACGAGATGCTAAAGGGTTGTTATCAAAATGAGGGATCACGCTCTGTTCCAAGATGTCTCTAGGGGATCATTGTGATGACATTTTGTTGCGGCAAATCTACAGTAGCACGTGCACAGTGAGGTCGAGCATTATCGTCCATAAACAGGGGACGAGATGCTAAAGGGTGGTTATCGAAATGAGGGATCACGCTCTGTTCCAAGATGTACCTTCTGTACTTTTCCCCATTCAAGTTGCCTTGTACAGTGATGAGGCCCAATTTGCAATTGTGCGAAAAGCACCCCCATATCATCACAGACCCTCTGCCATATGGAACTGTTTCCTGGATGTTCCTTGCAGCATATGCTGTATTTGGTGTCCTCCTGACTCTGGTCCTGCCATCAGTAACATGCAGTAGAAGAAAACAACTTTCATCAGATCAATGGATCTCTCTCCAGGTTGTAAAATTGTGTCGATTTCTTAGTCGACACCATTCCAATCTGGCCATTTTATGTCCCACAGTTAGCAATGGACATCTTATTGGCCTTCTGGCCCAATAACCAGCAGATGTTAAATGATTCTTCACAGTTGAGGTACAGCATGTTCTGCCCGGAAGCTACTCATGGCACAAACATGTGCTTGAGGCAAAGGGATTCCATCTCACAAGTCTCAAAAGGGCATTGTCCTTCCGTGCTGAGGTTACTTTTGGTCATTCTGACCTCGGTCTGTCCTTGATAGCCTGGGTTTGTGATGTTTTTGCTGCAGCCTGCTTAATACTGCATGGTGTATTCCCAGTTGATGACCAATAGCCTTACACATCAAACCAGTATTCACCATGCCAATAATACACCATCTTTCTGCCTCAGTGAGTCAACAACGAGGCATAATCCTTTTGGAAGCTTCAAGACACATACTGTTTCACTCTAGGATATTCTTGCAGTTATGATCTACAAACTTGCATTTTTCAGGTAAGACCCCTACCTTATTGCATGTGCACTACTTCTCATGCAAGTACAGACATGTTCAAATCGTGCATGGAGCAGTACCCTGATCTTCAAAGGAACATAATTATTATTTATTTATTTATTGGTGTTTAAGGTCACATACTTATGCACAATGGCTAATCATGACCGTGACAGTTTTACGGGTGGAGGAAGCCGGAGTACCCGGAAAGAACCACCGAGCATCGACGAGCAGCTGTCAGCTCTCCAACATCGTAACTTTGAACGCTGCACCGCAGCACAGGCAGGGTTAGATTGGTTGAAGACATGCGCACCATCGACGTGCAGTACGCCTCAGTACACAGCGTCATCGTGCCCCCATGTAGGCAATCGGGGTGAAGTGTCTTGTCCAAGGACACAACGCGGTTGCCGCAGGTGGGATTCGAACCGAGGAAGGAACATAATTAGTACATGTATTGTGTTACCAGTTTTCTAATTGAACATACTTTTATCAGGTACTGCTTAACTTTTTTCCAGGTGTATATTTTTTTCCCCTTTTTTGTCCCCAAGATATAGCTTGTGACTTATCAATGCAACAAGCTCTTTCCAATGAGGGGTCATAAGCTATATAAATGTTTCCTTTCTTGTCCCTAAAACATAGCTGATGACCTCTCATTGAAACAAACTCTTTCCAATGAAAATTCATAAGCTATGTTTTTAGACTGTGTATGGACATTGCATAATTAAAGGATTAAATCCATTCAGAATAGGCCAATTTAAACAAGATCAGGTGAAGTAAACTGAGGGCAAGTATGTTTTTAAACTAGAAGCTGTCTATGCAACAGTGTGTTGAACTCCTTGCATGCTGCTTGCGGATACCCCTGCCTGGGACAGGATTTCTCTTGCCACTGAAGAAATTATAATTAGGGCATATTTAATCAAGTTTGCCTCTGTAAGATGAATGAATTGACAGCAGCCTTGACTAGATATGCTTTAAAAACTATCTTGAATATACTGAGTGGCTAAAGGGTTAAATCTATTCATGCTATACACATTCTACTGAAAGGCTGCAGATTTTGACCACAGCACAAAAATGTTCCAAAAGGTACTTTCCGATAAATATAGGTTATTACCACCTTGTGAGTTTCCAAGATGGTGTATTGAAGTTGAAGTCCCCTCTGGCGCATAAATCAACAAGTATGTTAGGACAAGTCAATATATGACCCTGTGGCAAGGTTGCGACTTCAATACGCAATATCAGAAACTCACATGATGGTAATGGCCAATTTATCTTACAAAATACCTCCATTTCTTGACTTATTCACATAATGAAGGGATTGGGAACACTTTTTAATGGTGTCTATTTTGACAATCATTCAGGGTCAATGAAATGATTTTTTTGAACTGTGATGGCTGCATGGGCCCGAAAAACAGCACAGTCTACAGGCTGTATTTAGGAAGTGATTTCATTGTAACTTGGTAGAATGACTCTGTATAAGATCTAGATGAGAATTTCCTATTTTGGTCGGCTTCATTCAACCGTGACATCCACAGAGGAACATTACCTACATTCCTTTAACACAATCTACAGATTGCATCTATGAAGGGATTTCATTGTAAATTGGAAGGATCACTCAGTATAATATCTGGATGAGCACATCCTTTTTGATCGTGATCAGTCAACCATGATGGCTGCACAGGCACATGACCTAGATTTGTTTAGCAGTCTACAGTTCATATTTATGAAGTGATTTCATTCTGACTTGGAAAGCTAACTTGGTATGATGTCTAAATGATACTGTCTATTTAGATCATGTTTGGTCAGCCGTTACTGCAGACTGGACTCCTTTTGCACTGTCTACAGGTTGTTTCTATGAAGGCATTTCATTGTAACTTGGTAGGATAACTCAGTATGGTATCTAGATAAGACTGTCCTCTTTTGGTCATGATCAGGCAACCATGACCGCTGGACCGACATGTCACCTAGATTCCTTTATGAAAGTCTACAAGTCATATTTATGAAGGGATTTCATTGAACTTGGTAGGATGACTCGTTTTGGAATAATTTTACTGTAAATTGTTAACTTTGGTTGACATACCTTAACTGAGAGGGTCACATCAACCCAGGTTGTATTCTTGTGCTATTCATGATGTAATTCCCGTTCATTGTTCAGCTTGTATTATAACAGCTGAAGTATTTAGTAGTGTTTCAGCTGTGCCTTTCTTTGCTATTGTTCATGATTAATGTGCAGTAGGCCTATATAACCAGAGGTGTGACTGTCCCAGATGGGCCTGTCCATATGCCCAGCCACCATGATTATTCTAAGGCAAAAGAGGCCTAACTCTGGCAAAAAAGTCCAATCAAAACAATAATCACAGGTGCAAAGGGTGTCTTCCGTGTAGACCAATTCCATTTAGACCAATTCCATATAAACCAATTTCAGTTAGACCAACTCCAGGAAGACCAACATGACATATAGAGTAACTTCCAGCTCAATTCCAGTTAGACCAAGATAAAAACCTAGTATATACAAAACACTTATGCGATATTTGATTTAACACATATTTTTTTTTAATTTCAAACAGTTTTTGGATTTCTTCAACATTTTGTCATGAGGTAATAATAGTGGTTATTTGTGTTTTTTTGTGTTTTACAAGCAAATATGTCTTTGAAGGTACTGTGTGATACCTCAGTAGTTGTTATTAGTTTGAATACTAACAGCTTGCTGGTTAGTTTTTGAAACAAGCAAACATGTCTTTGAAAGTGTTGTGTGATACCACAGTGAATCTGTAACACTATGGTCGGAGTTTCAATGTTTATACTACCATAATCTTTGCAGCGATACAGCACCCAACAAAAAGAAGAGAAAGTATGTGGAAGTAGATAAGATACTGAAAATGGTAAAATCTAAACTAGTAGAGGGTGAGGTCAAAGCGGAGGCATTCCTTGATCAGGTCAAATATCTGTATTCAGTGTAATTTTACTAAGATTTATTTTAGCACTGAAGCTATTTGCTTTTTTTTCTATCAATTTGTTTGTGTTATATATATTCATGGCACCATTTATATTCAATAAAGATTCATATCTATATTGAATGAAAGTGTCAATGATACTGTAGCTTAACTTGTCTGTGTGTTATGTTTGATGAAAAGGGTAATGTTCAATGTATGTGAAAGGATTATGAAATAAGACAAGAATTGTGATAATTGGGAATATGTAAATTTCTGTTCCCTGTATGCTATGTTTTCAATAAAAATAATGTGGGGTGTAGACTGTACTAAAGAACTGAGGGGTGGGTTAATATGGCCCTCACAGTTAATGTATAGCAATGAAAGTTACCAATTTACAGTGAAATTATTCCAAAACGAGTCATCCTATCAAGTTACAATGAAATCCCTTCATAAATACGGCCTGTAGACTGTGGTAAAGATTTTGGGCCTGTGTAGCCATCACGATTGACCGATTGCAACCAAAAGGGGATGTCCTCATCTAGACATTATACCGAGACATCCTACCAAGTTACAATGAAATCCCTTCATAAATGTGACCTGTAGTTTGTGCTAAAGCTTTTAGGGTTTTGGGCTGGGGCAGCCATTATGGCTGAATGATCGTGAAGAAAAAGGGGACGTTCTCATCTTGGCATTATCTGGAGTCATCCTACCAAGATACAATGAAATCCCTCCATAGATACGACCTGTATAGTGTGCTAAAGGTTTTCAGGATTTGGGCAAGCCTAGCTGTTACGGCTGAGTGATCGTGATCATAAGGGGACGTTCTCATCTAGACATTATCTGGAGTCATCCTACCAAGTTACAATGAAATTCCTTCATAAATATGACCTGTAGACTGTGCTAAAGGTTTTCAGGCTTCGGGCCCCTGTAGTTATCACAGTTGACCAATCGTGACCAAAAGGGGACGTTCTCATCTAAACATTATATGGAGTCAACCTACCAAGTTACAATGAAATCCCTCTACAAATATGACCTGTAGACTGTCCTAAAGGTTTTGGGCTCGGTCAGTCATCACGGTTGACAGATTGCAACCAAATGGGGAAGTTCTCATCTAGACATCATACGGAGTCATCCTACCAAGTTACAATGAAATCCCTCCATATTAAATATGACCTGCAGACTGTGCTAAAAGTTTTTGGCTTTCGGGCTTGGGCAGTCATCACAGTTGACAGATCATGACCAAAAGGGGACGTTCTCATCTAGATATTATACAGAGGCATCCTACCAAGTTACAATGAAATCCCTTCATAAAAACGACATGTAGACTGTGCTAAAGGTTTTGGGGTTTGGGACTGTTTTGTAGTATTTTGTTTCATTCGGAAATAAATAATATGAATAAAAATACTGCGTTTTGATTGGCTGAGAGGTACGGTCTAACTTGCAATCCACAGTAGCTTCTCTTTTACAACGTGGTTAACAAGAATACACAATAGCAGACTATATGGCTAAAAAAGTACCCATTTTTAATTAATAATTCATAACTTTTGCACAGTTATGTAAGAACAAAAATAAAAATACAGGAAATTTAATATTTATGTGCAATAAAATATTACAGATATGGATGTCATTGGAAATGGCTCATTGAGGCAGTTCCAATGACATCCATATTTGTCTGGTTTTATTAAGAAACTTACAAAAAGTTAAAAAATTTATAGTAATTTATATATTTTTTATACTTACCAATGACCCAGACATAGCTGGTGCTAACTCTTAAAATATAGGGCCAAACACAAATTTTGCCCCCCAATCCCCAAAATTTGCATCTAAAACTAAAGAAAACATGTCCTGAGAGGCCCTCCACACCTCGCCCCTACTGCGCATGCGCAGTGTCAAGAACGTTCCGAAATTGGCGCCATTAATCATTCTAATAACCAGTGCCTGGTAAGCGCTATGTACTCAGCGGGGAGGCAAGAGTTCCCAACTCCTGGGAGGGCCATCCCCGTCTGGGTCATTGGTAAGTATAAAAAATATATAAATTACTATAAATTTTTTAACATTTTTATACTGTACCAATGACCCAGACATAGCTGAATAGTAAAAAGGCTGGAGGGCCAAGGACATAGAGCAAAATGGAATACGCTCAATAAAATAAAATAGAGTCATCCCCTGTAGGGAAAAGAAGTAATAGGCCTTACATGTATCTTTCTTATTTATGATAAATTAGAAAGATACAACGCCTTCCAAAAATTGAGCTTCATACATCCATGTACTCTATTAATATCCAATAATCCTTATACTAATAATTTTTAAAGTAAGCCAATAATAAAGTAAGTCTAGAGAATAGAGACTCTTATACTCCTAAAAGTGTGTGAGAATTGCATAATCATGTCCGTTGACATATGCAATATTCAAAAGCTATACTTTAAAAACTAAGACTTGAATGAATTTTATAAACTTAAACTTCTCACTAAACAACCATCCCAATAACAGCTCAGAATTACTAACTCCGGAGGAGGTATCCCCTTGTTTTCATAGTAAAAACAGGTGACCCAAGGGAACACCCTCCCCCCCCCCTTTTTCTTGCCCTGGGTCAAATAGCCCAGAGCGAAGAGGGCAGCCGAACGGAGACACTGCCGAAACAGACAGCCTACCTAGCTATAGTAGCAACTGTTAAGTGAATGACATTCTGAGCAGTAGATAATAGACCTAACAATAGAGGCCTCCAGAAATGGACTCGAAATTTCTGAGATAAAATTCATGAATGGATGGCTGAGCGCAATGAGCAGCCTTCAAAAATCTATAATAGCAACACTATTAATGTAAGCCCAAGAAGTAGAAGAACTCTTACTTCATGAGCCGAAATCTTAAGCACAACTGCTAAGCCAATGATATACCATAAGCAGTACGCTAGTTAATAGAATCCATTAACAATAAAATGGAGCGTAACGTCCTTCTACTAGACATCAAAGACAGAAGAAGCTTACGCCCTTGTAATAAACAGATATCTGTTTATAAATACATAAACTGTACCCGGAAAGAGTAAAGGCCTATGCCCATACGAAGACGGAAGGACCTTAAAATAGGTTCCGGATAATAGGAGCCTAACTCTTATGCAACAATCCAACCTAAATAGTAACGGAAGTATTGATTCCGAAACTATGAAAGTGAAAATCATTCATCGATAGTGCATGAAACTCACTGACTCTACAGTAAAAGAGAAACCAACAGAATTACTGTCTAAAAGGTCAGAATTTGAAAACTACTGTTTCCAGAGGCTCAAATGATTACTTAGCTAAATAAGAACCTGAAGTTAAAATCCGTATAGGAATTTAATCTAAAGATTCTAAGTCTATTTATCAAAAAGTTACTAACTGACTTAGATAAAGAGACAAAAGACTCAATTGTAAACTATCATAGAGTGCATAGGTATGAGGTAACATAAACCTATAACCTAAATAACCACAGGCTGCAGTAGATCTTGTGAAACAAGTATACTAAAAAATAGCAATGAGTAGTATGGAGGGATCAACCATATGAACATAATGATCCCTACACCACAACGGAAGAGCCTCCACTTTAGTCGCATAGAATAGCGAAGAAGAGGATCTCCTATAGTAAGAAATCGCGTCCAAAGCTCGTCCAGTACAGTGCTTACAATGCAATACGGACCACACAACGGAATACATGAAGGTTGCGACCTTGCTGGTTGTGATAAAGATGACACGATTTACCCAGTGAAAAAAGATCCTTACATAGAGGAAGATTTCACGTTAAGATCCACAGTAGACAAGAGAGTAAATTACTCATGATCTCTGTGAAGATAGAGATGCTATCAACAGAAATGTATTGTGGTTGTTTATCTTAGCAATACCTGCTAAAAACAACAGCGCCGGAGGATACGCGTATCCTATCATTCCGTCCTATAGATCAATAGAGCGTTAACAGTATTAGCTCAGAGATCTGGACAAGCCAACACATACGTCTGCAATTGATTAGCAAGCTGTGTCATAAATAAAACATCATTGGGCGCTCCCATAGATAGCAAATCTGATTGAATACTTGTTTGTTGAGAGTCCATTCTGACAGCAACAAGCGACCCGTAAGAGAACGGGAGTGCGATAAAACAATCAGACGACCCAGAATATGACGGACCAAAACTGAACTTGGTGTACTATAACCAACAGACGGATTCTTTCCATTAAATTGAATAACGGAAACGAAAGAGTGCCTCCCTGGTTCCGGAGATACGCCACTACTGTCGAATTAAAGGACAGGAATTTGGGCATGCGTTTCTGAATAATGTTCATGCAATGACATAAGGCAAGCCTAAAAAAACATTATTCCGCGGAAGTTAAACTAATAGCTAAAAGACTGCGGAACGCAAAGACCCTGGCACTTCGAATCCGTAGGGATCAGTATATATCCCAATCTGTTTGACTGGCAACCGTCATAACAGCCACACTCGGGTCCGGCAACTGCGGCGGCACTCTCTGAGTCAACCACCGAATGTTTGCCCCAGTCTGAATCTCTTGTAACACTAGATAGACAAGAGAATGTATAAATCGAGCAATTCATGGATTGCCGGAAAGTTGCCGTCGAAGAGAAGCTCCTCCGAGAACGAAGCGACTCTGAGAGAGTTCTTAACCTACTATCCACGCGTGGATGTAGCTAGGGCTGCATCACGTCTAACCAACTCCAATCAGCCACTGAAGGGCGGAGTTATACGTGAACAAACTACTGCCCTCAAAAGAAATTACATTGAGAATAATATCCCGTAAATCTTTTCTTGAAGACGTAATGATAACGCCTCAGTAAGGCGGATTACGTATAATAAAGCGTCTAAGTTAAGTCTACTATACATAATGTCGTTCCCAACATTGAAATTGGAAAAGACATAAACGGCGAAAAAGAATATATGCAGTCTTTAATCACACCGTCTAGACGCATATGAACTCTCGGTATGCCCTGCTCTGCCAAAATAAACTATATGTAAAAAAGATAAAATGGCAGAAATGAGCCACGCGGACAAGAAACTAAACTATCATGCTTAGTAGCAGGCTTGTATATATATATAAATATATAGCGTCGAAAAATAAAACACATGTTGTAATGACAATATTGGACTGCGTCGGTAAGTCAGGGACAAAGTCCCTGTACCGATCGAAAAATCCGAGTCCAATGACGCTATAAGTCTCTTATCCAAGATCGCAGCAATGAAGTCCGAAAAATAATCACTGGAAGAAATGCCAGAAGATATGAAAGGCATCTTCCGATACTACTAAAGGGAAAACTCGAAATCTTTCGAATCCCTTTCGCCATCCTGTCGGACCCTATAAAGCGTTCGGTCGTCCGTAGCTTGATGCAACCGCGGACCGCACCGACCCAGCGCCGTCGGATAATTCCTGATTCGACCGAGAAACCGTCAATAGCTGGGATGCTGCGAAACAACTGTGCTAACTCGGATAGCACGTCCGTCACTGAGGCCTGAGGAGCAGCGGTCTTACGATGCATTGCCGCAGGAAGCTCCGAGATCGTTACCCCGTGCATACTTCCAATATGCGAGCGAACGGAGTGTATAGGCCTCGTGTCCCTTGGCTACCGGATGGCGCGACCTATTCGCTGTGGAATCACTGAATGCCGAAACTGATCGGATACTCGAGGTCACGTAGCCAATGTGCGGTCGTGTGCCCTGCTGTGAGGATGAGGAAGCATTAAAGACAGTCTCTCGGACTGTCAATATAACGGAGCGTCCCGAGCAACGGATATATGCTCCGAATGTAAAAAATCTGAACCACAACATGCGGTCCCCTATGTAGTTGGCTTCCTCCGATCTGTCCTCAATCTGCCGTCACTGGGTGAGTACTAAAGTAATTAAAGTGCTCGCATCACCCAAATCTCCTTCCTAGACCGCAACGGACGAACCCGGCAGCCGAACCATTCGATGAATGTACGTTACACCGGGTGAGCTAGCGAATGTCACTCCGTAAGCGATAGACATATTCCATGAGCACTTATTGCCGCTAACTCTTCATTAACTATGACGACAGAGGCACACTTTTGAAAGACATCTCCATAACTCTTCGAACAAGAAACCAGAAATGCTTGGATAGCAAGCATAAAATAATAATATATATAGCGTCGTTCAATAATTCGAAAGTTTGTGTGACATTATTGGACTATGTCGGAACTGAGGGACGATGTCCCTGAACCGAACCAAAAATTTCTAAGTCCACCGACGCTATCAGTTTCTTATCCGGCATCGCAGCATATGTTGTTCCGAAAGGGAAAGCTTGAAATCCACCGAATCCCTTTCGGTATCCCGTCGGACCGGATGAAACTTTCGGACGTCCGTACCCGCTTCCGCGGAGCGTCCCGACCCAGCATCGTCGGATAAAATATATGCGACAGATTCAGTTGATGCTGGGATGCTGCGATAAACTGTGCTATTAAGGAAAGCACGTCCGTTCCCGAGGCCTGTGCAGTAGCGGACTTACGATGCATTGCCGCTGGAAGCTCCGTGTACGTTGACTCCCGCATACTTCCTATGCGAACGTCCGGAGTCTGCAGGCCTCGAGTCCCCTGCTACCGACCCAGCGCTGTCGGATAAATCTCGATCCGACACCGTTTCTGTCGGCTGCTGGGATGCTGCGATAAGCTGTGCTATGTGCACAAGAATGTCCGGCGTCGAGACCTGCGGAGGCGCAGTCTATCGCTGCTTCGCCGAGGGCAGCTCCGCATCAGATGGCTCCCGCATACTTTCCTATGCGAACGTCCGGAGTCCATCGGTCTCGAATCCCTGGCTGCCGGATGGTGTGACCTGGTCGCCGAAGAATCCTTGATCGGCGAAGCTGGTAATATATCGGCGGTCACGCAGCCAAGGTGCGGTCGTGTGCGCTGACGAGAAGAGGAAGCCTTAGCAGTCTCAGCGGACTGCCTATACAACGGAGCGTCCCGAGCGACGGACGTATGCTCCGCTAACGACACATTTATACCACAACATCTGGGGCCAGATGTTGTTGAACGAGAGAGGGGCCTCTCTCGCTTGCCGTCCGGATGGACCGGAACGAGCTATGAACCGGACTAAAAGGCTTCCTCCGTTCTCCCTCCGATCCGCCGTCACTGGGTGTGCATTAAGTTAATTTTATAGTGCTCGCATCACCCCAAAATTCCTTCTAGACCGCAACGGACGAACCCGGCTGCCGAACCATTCGGTGAATGGACGCTACACCGGGCGAGCTAGCGGACGTCAAAGGCCGTCGAACCTACTAGGGTCCTCTTAGGCAATTGGCGTATTACATGAGCACTTTTCCGCTAGCCCTTCATTAATTGTGACGACGGAGGCACACTGTTGGAAGACATCACAGATACATCACCCTAATCTTGATCGTCTGAAATAGAAATTGATAAAGTAGAGTGACCCTACGGGGAAAGGACCGAGTGTCCAAATCCCCAACAACATACCGTGACATACGCTTCCGATATTGTCATCAAAATCATATGATACAGAACCGGAGTTAATGCGAGTACACAGACCACATATAGAATGATAATAAGGTCAGAGGAAGACTTCCTCTTAAAACAATTGATCAATATCCTTTCAATGTGAAAAGAAAACAAGTCCTGGTACTCGCACTAACCCCTGGCAATCAAAATACATAATAATAATATGATCCATTAATATAGAAAAAATAATTGAAATCAAAATATTTTGAAAAAATATTTTTTCAGAACAGCCCAAGTTTCTGAAAAGTAACGTTGAGCCCCAATGGATCCCAAGCCTAAGTGTGGACAAAAATTTTAAAAATATTTTAAACAATTTATTCAACACTTACGAACAATAATAATGTATCTAGTTATGATTGAAATAACATAAAGATATTATTATTTAGAAATCCCCCCCTCACACAGAGGGCTGTTTGTAAATGTAAACAATGAGTGTAAAAACACTAAAATAAGACTCCAGGCACCCAGGCCCGAAATCAGTTATCAAAAATACACCATCTGATGCAAAACAGAGACTTCCAGGGAAGAAACTGCAGAACATCAGATGGTAGATGCAGAACACAACGCCTAACCACCCGTAGGTGAAGACGTAAACATGGGGAAAAAACAGAATTCATTCTGTTATTCAGCTAAACTCCCAAGAAATTTTTAGTAATAATAATTACAGAAATTATGCCAAAAGCATGGGAGAATAGCAAGGGGGAACTTAAAGGACAGGGAGAGAGGAAAAACACTTGAAAAAACAGTGTAACTAAATAATCAGAATGACAACAAAATGGCTGCTGCCTTGAAAATAGGTAACTTAACATAATTTCATTAAAAAATTTTAAGTTACAGCCCTGATAATATTCTGTCACACATTCTTTTCCTCTCCTCCTTTTCTATCCTCCTTAGAATCACCATTTCACTAATATTTATGTGTCTGGCATCATTTAAACTGAGATTTAAAAGCACAAAGATCAGTCAGATGTTAACTGATGAAGGGCCAAACTTAGAATGATTAATGGCGCCAATTTCGGAACGTTCTTGACACTGCGCATGCGCAGTAGGGGCGAGGTGTGGAGGGCCTCTCAGGACATGTTTTCTTTAGTTTTAGATGCAAATTTTGGGGATTGGGGGGCAAAATTTGTGTTTGGCCCTATATTTTAAGAGTTAGCACCAGCTATGTCTGGGTCATTGGTACAGTATAAAAATACAAATTTTCTGTCAGTTTTTGCCCACAATGTGGGTTAAAGTATTAAGTACATCAAAATTCTTGGAAATAAATCTATTATCCTCATATTTTCCAGGGTGTATGGGTGTTTACACTGGTCTGGGACTTCATACACCCTTTGGCTTCACCTCAGGGTGTATGAGTTCCCAAACCGGTGTAAATTCCCATACATCCCGGAAAACACAAGGATAAGTAATTGTATACTTTGCAAAATCACTTACCTTGAACATTTCAGTCATAATTTGCCTCTCCTAAAAACACATCTTAACCCTTTCCTAATGCACAAGATATCAGAACTTATTATTTTTTCAAAATATTTCAATGAAACCATATCATGTGAACCCTCATTGGAACAAGCTTGATGAGGTTGTTCTAGCAGTCACATGATATGGCTTGTTGAAATTTTGGAACAATTTTTTTTTTTCAACTGCTTAATTTGTAAATTACGTGGGTGGGTGTCTACTTAGTTATGTAAATGGTTAATACGTTTAGGTGCTATATTTGTTACTCACCTTGATTTCAGTCAGAAATGAAGCACTAATAAGACTACATTATAATATGTGTGGATTCAACAGCAAGTCGAGAGCTTCAGCAGGGTCTTTCCCACACTTTCTGATCTGACTTTTCCTGTTTTTTCAATATCATAAGTATTGTATATAAATTTGCAAGTTAGACATCGGTATAGAAGGATACAAGTTAAAAATGGGCCTAAAACCACCTTGGCTGGCATTCAGTGCATTGAAAATGTATAAAGGGCAATGACATTCAACAAATCCATTATAATAGCTATAAGATAGCTGACATGTTTTAAATTATGCTAAAATGTTACCCTTCTGTTCATTATTGGGACTGACTGATCTCCTGTCATCTCGATCTTTCTTTTCTTGTTCTACTATTCTCTCATTCACTTCATCAAGAGCCTTCTGTAAGGCATCTTCAGCTGCTGTGTCACCTTGATTTCTTGCAAGTTCTAATGAACGTTCAAAGGAATCTGCTGCAGGTTGTAGTTCTCCAAGTTTGACTATAAAATAAATTAATATAAGGATATATTATTGACAAAAGCTAGTTTTGTTTGAGTGATTAGCGAAGTTAAAGAATATATAATTAAATTTGTTTGTCCGAGTTAGTTTTAATCTTTTACAACAAAATTGGATAATTCTTGTCATCTACGTATGTAAAAGTCAGCCAGTAATTTATCTTTTACACAACATATTTTGTGCCTTTTAATTGAAAATAATTTGATAACCGGTTGAACTAAACTGGTTGAGTTAAAGTTAACATTACAAGACAGTAATTGTTTATGACAATCTATTGGAGAGTACCAAAAGGCACTCTTCAATACATTGTAACAAAACAAAATATGTGAATATATTTTTATACTGCTGAGCAAACAAGCTAATACATACTGAAAAAACCACTGAAATGGCTTACAGCACTTTTCAATGAAGCCATGATGGTAGCTGCTAGCACTTAACCAGTTGAGGTCTATGGTTGACAGAATTTGTTCTAAAAGAATTTCTTTATAATTTCTTAAGGTCATTGTAAGTACTATCCAATTAACAATAAGGTAATGTGATCACAACCGCAGTGTCTTTTTCTTGCTCTCTCTCTCTTTCTCATTGAGATCATGATCTGGTCTTGACACATTTATAGATCAAGTGGGTTGTGATTTCATAAATAAAATGTTTCAAAATCAATATAGAATCAAGTAAAATAAATGAAAATAGCATCAGAGGTTCAATATGCTCACAAATTTTCTTTTGTTGAAGGGTGAGATTCCATGGTGTTATGAAAAGAAAAAGCTGACAGAGAAGTTTTTTCTCCCACCACTAAGGTACTGAGATATATATGAAGATGTGTGGGACAGTTGGGAGAGATGTTCCCATCTCACCCCACCCACATGACAGCTGTCTCACCCCACCCATGTGACCAACCTATTTGCATATTCAATTGGTACTGTAATTACTTAATCATCGCAAATCACGTCTGCACATTCACAATGTTATGAAAGTATGCTATCAGAGTAGGACAAAATAGTCCACTATTTTGTATTGCCAGACTACTATTCACGATTTTCATCTTTTGGTCCTGTAAATGTAGAGAGTGGGGGGCGCGGTGGCTCAGTAGGTAGAGGTGCAGGCTGCAAGCCGAGAGGTCCTCGGTTCGAATCCCACCTGCGGCAACCGTGTTGTGTCCTTGGGCAAGACACTTCACCCCCATTGCCCATGTGGGGGCACGATGACGCCGTTTACTAAGGCGTACTGCACGTCGATGGTACGCATGTCTTCAACCAATCTAACCCTGCCTGTGCTGCAGTGTGGGGTTACGATGTTGGGGAGCTGGCAGCTGCTCGTCGTTGCTCGGTGGTTCTCTCCGGGTACTCTGGCTTCCTCCACCCGTAAAACTGTCACGGTCATGATTAGACATTGTGCATAAATATGTGACCTTAAACATCAATAAATAAATAATGTGGAGAGTGAATAAAATTTGAAATTGACGAGGAGGAACTGTTTTTCATCAAAATAACAAGATTAGACAACAAAATGAAAGCCTTTTATCAAATGATTTCAGAAATGGAAAGTGGATCACTTCTCACTACCTGATTAGCAGATTGTAATTTGAAGGCATTTCAAAGGTGCCTGATGTTGTTCATAATCAAATGAGACACCCTGAATATATTCATTTCGAAACAGGATAAATCTGCATTTGAAATCAATGTGACTTGCTGTCAAACACGTTAAGTCTCATTATTTTAGAGGTAGGCTCCCTATTTTTGTTAAATGAGGCTGAAAATTTAAAATTTTAACAGAATCACACTATTGAAGTAAATAAATTTTCTTCTTTGAGACAGAGAAAATCAAAATCTCACAACTTTGGCTCAGAAATCTCTCTATTTTCCAATTTATCAGCTTAACATGTCTGCTTGCCATGACCTCTGACCTCATGAGTTTATCACACTTGTTGCAGACAACATTTCCGTTACAGCAGTGGCAAGAAACTTTCACGCTATTTAACCACTCATGCAGCACAAGCAGAGTTAGCATTGGTTGAAGGGACGTGTACCAGAAGTTGTACATTTTAGTACACAGAGCAACTAAATTTAACTAAATTTCTGTCCTCTAAACTGAATTGATTTTCTGACCAATGATTTCTTTAGTTAAATTTAGATGAATTTTTCATCAAATCTAGTCAGGGCTGCTTCCCAGCAGCCATGACTAGACTTTTTGAAAAATATTGTGAAAGTATTCAGCGGGTTTAGATTCTTGTCTATGGACACAATGCAGATGATAAAGATCAGGATAAAAAATCTGGCATTTAAAATCCAGAGTCCAATGTGCTAACCAGTGAGCCATCCTGCTCATCATTGTAACAAATATTGTTTACCTTCTGACTGGGCAACTAAAACACAGGCATGCAGCTGCCAACTTTCATCATCAGCCTCTTTTGCTGCTTTAAGTGACTGTTCACCATAATTTCTTGAGTCTCTGTATTTTCCCATTTCTAAGTAGCACCTTCCAATTTCATGGTACAGCCATGTACTCTCTAGAGCAGATTTACTAAGAGGTAATTTCTCTTCCCACCTTCAAATTTATGAAATCAGATTGCAATTATCCTGAAATACTTTGAATCTTTATTTCATTATAATTGACTTGCTACATATGGATGGAATGCTTTTTCACCCAATACAAAGAGTGGCATAATCTTATCTCCTCATAAGAAAACGTATCTTGGTACAGTGAAACCATGCTAGCCCTTTACCTAACATGAAAGGAGGACGACACTTACAATCAAAATTCTTAAATAACTAATTTTTTGCATCAAAAACATGGCTTATGACCCATCATAGGAACAAGCTCGATGAGGTAATTTTTGTGAATATCACTTGCCAGGTTTGGCCATTATGTTAGGTAAATTATTAATTGAATCTTCCAGAGAAAAATATTACGTGAGCATGAGTATTCATTTACGAGGAGTTTGGTCATATTCCTGTATTCCAGTGGTGAACTGAGCATTTATTCTATCTTGTTTGACAGAGCTTCCAGGACTGAGCTTCCAGAGCTCTATCATACAAGATTTAATAAATTAAATGCTAATATTGGATTTTCTGAGGCTGATTAGCTCTATAATTATGGTGAATTCAGTGGTAACTGTTGTGGATTAACAAATTTTTAAACCTTCACCTGACATAACAGCCAGCACAATTCTCAAGAATCACCATTTTTTTCAACCATTTCTTCCAAAACATATTTCATAATTCCACATAGGAACAAACTCATTGAGCTCATTCCAATGAGTGGTCACAAGTTATGCATCTGAAGGAAAAAAATTAAAATGTTTAGTTGTTGAAGAGAAATGTTTTTGCAAGTGACGTCTGCTAGATTCTAACTCCTACAGAATCTGATGAATTTGGTTGAGTATCCAATCAAAGAAAGATCTTCCCTTAATATATGTCTGTAACATTTTATCCAAATCTGATTATATTTGTCAAGTTATATTCACAAAATATGTGGACAGACATGGCTCATTTCTATTGCCCCTGCTAAACTTTGTTTGGGGGGGGGGGGGGGGAGGCTTGCGATAAAATTAATAATATTTGGTTCATCAAACCCAGGATGGAAAGCCACAATCATGCAACAGATAATATCTACCTGGATGGAATGACTGAATCACAGACTTCCCATTTCCACAATAGATAAATAATTTAAAAAAAAAATACAGCCAGCAAACATATAAAAAAAATGGCCTAAAACATACTTTATTTTGCCTTACCAATGTTTTTCCTGTTGAAGCACCAGTCTCTTCAAAAATAATTTTAACATTTCATTTTCTCTTTTAGAACATAACCTATGATCTCTCATTGGTGGGGGTTCAATGAGCTCTTTCTTGTGAGTTGTCACATAAATATTTATAAAATATAAAGAGAATTTAGGTGAGTAGTTTTCAATACACAGTTGGGAAGGTTGGATATTTTCTTGAGAAAAGTGCAAAGTGTTAACCTCTTCACAATACTGAGTTCATGAATGGAACTAGCCTCCAGAACATTATCTTGCAATTGTAACAAAATCAATGGAGTTATTTTGTATGTGTAGGGAGGGTCAGTAATAATGTATTCTTACAGCCCTATCAAGCTTCAGGATTAACGCTAAACCCTTTAACTTACAAATTGGCTGCATCCACCCACATAATATACAAATTGAGCAGTTGTAAAAATTTTATTTTTCAAAACATTTAAACAAAACCATATCATGTGACCCCTCATTGGAAAGAGGGGTCCACATGGTATTGTTTTGTTGATTCTTCTTTTTTAATTTGAAAAAATTATTTAAAATATTAATAAATTTTGATACCATCTGCACTGGCTAAAGAGTTATCCCACTGAGTATTTGCAAGATCTTTTTCAACAAATCTGGTCATGGCTGCTGTGAAGTATAGTATGTGACACAGCAATGACAAACATCTAGGTAATGACCTGATAACAAAGGTACATATAAAGTATTGTAACAGTCTGTACATAAATACTGACCGTTGCCTGTAACAAATGTATAGGTAAAGTATTGTAAAGGTGGGTGACAGTCAGATGCTAAACTAGAAAAGAAATCTTTGAGTCCCAGAGTGGGTCTGACTGAACCCCAAAATATTTGTTCTCATAGCACAGTGATAACAAAGGCACCCCAAAACACACTCATTCCTGTCCCAAGGTGAAAACAAAGGTACCCAAGAAGTTGTGTGAAGATCAGTTCATAAATACGAGCTGTATAGAACTTGTGACAAAAAATTGATTGGACCTAATTTCGGTACAAAATGGCCACTGGCAGCCATCTTGAATTTGGACCACACCCAGAAACACTCATTCTCGTCCCAAGGTGATAACAAAGGTACCCAAGAAGTTTTGTGAAGATCGGTTCATAAATACAGCCTCTACCCTGAGCCGTATTGACATGTGTGCTTACATTGTGTAAGTAGCACTGAATAAATCAAAGTTCATTTAATTTGCATAATTTCAGCACGAAAAAAAACCCCTTACAATATGTGATGTACTCCATGTTACTAAACATTCATACAAAAATTTATTCAAATCAGAACTTTCATACAGAAGTTCTGTACAAAAGACTGATTGCACTAATTTTGGTACAAAATGGCTGCTGGTGGCCATCTTGAATTTTGGACCACACCCAAAAACACTCGCTCTCATTCCACGGTGATAACAAAGGTACCCAAGAAGTTTCGTAAAGATTGGTTCATAAATATGGCCTCTAGTCTGAGCCGTATCGAAGTTGTGGACAAAAAACTGATTAGACCTAATTTCAGTACAAAATGGCCACTGGCAGCCAACTTGAATTTTAGACCGCACCCAGAAACACTCGTTCTCATCCCAAGGTGATAACAAAGGTACCCAAGACATTTCGTGAAGATCAGTTCATAAATACAGACTCTAGCCCGAACCGTATTGACATGTGTACTTACTGTGTGTTAGTCGTACTGAAAAAATCAAAGTTCATCTAATTTGCATAATTTCTGCACGAGAAAAAAACCCGTATTATATGTGATGTATCACATGGTACTAAACATTCACACAAAAAATTATTCAAATCAGCGCTTTCATGTGGAAGTTCTGTGCAAAAAACTGATTGCACCTAATTTTGTACAAAATGGCTGCCATCGGCCATCTTGAATTTCGTACCGGACCCCAAAACACTCGTTCTCGTCCCACGGTGATACCAAAGGTACCCAAGAAGTTTCGTAAAGATCGGTTCATAAATACGGCCTCTAGCCCGAGCCGTATTGGCATTTGCACTTACAGTGCTGAAAGTAACACCAAAAAACATCAAAATTTGTCTAATTTGCACAATTTGTGCACGAGAAAAAAACCCGTATTATATGTGATGTATCCCATGGTACTAAACATTCATACAAAAAATTATTCAAATCAGAGCTTTCATATGGAAGTTCTGTACAAAAAAACAGATTTCTGCATCAGCGGTACAAAATGGTGGCTGGCAGCCATCTTGAATTTCAGACCACACCCAAAAACACTCGTTCTCGTCCCGCGGTCATAACAAAGGTACCCAAGAAGTTTCGTAAAGATCGGTTCATAAATACGGCCTCTAGCCCGAGCCATATCCAATTGTTGACAGACGGACGACGGGCCATGACAAAAGCTCAAATTTGGCTTCGCCAAAGTTGAGATAAAAATCCTTGGTGGAAAAATCCATTCATTTACGGGGTTAAATTTGATTAAAAATGCCCAAATTATACTTTTTTAAGTGGCGAGAAATTCATCTTTTTGAAAGCACTGATAGTGGTTTCTAGCACACAACCAGCTAAGATCAAACATTCATGGTCTAAATGCCATTCATGCTGAATCCCTTCCAATAGCACAAATTCTCCTGCATTTTGATGGATCAGTTTCATTCCAATAATATTTATGGTGCGTACAGCATTTTCAAACACACCTCAGTTGAAATATTGTTCCAGAGCGTTCAATGCACATACATACTCATGTTTAAAGTGTGTTTGTAAAAGTGTCAACTTAGGTCTATGAAATTCTTTTTTCTCAGGCAATTTTGCCTCAGTTTTATGATGAGGGAGGGAGGCCTTTTTATTTGTTAATGCAAAACAGTCCTGTAACTACCGTAGTTGGAATTAGAGTTTTACAAATTGCACTATTATGTAGAAAAAAAACCCAATGTTTTCAGCAGTGAAAAATTCCCATTGTGTAGTTGCAAATTTAACCAATTATATCTTGTCTGATAGATCTCACTGAGCTCTGTCAAACAAGATATAGTTGATTAAATTTTGTATCCGAAAAGTGAAAAATAGTATCATCGAAGAGATTTCCAGGTAAAAAAAGATGAAGTGATGAGGCAGGTTTTCATTGACGAAGGAGGTGCCTGAGAAACCAGAAATTTTTTTTTTCAACAGCCTTGGGATTCTGTTCACATTCATATGAGCCTTATTTGAGACAGTCATGATATGAATCTGGAAAAGCTGAGAGCCTCAATTTTTGACAATCAAGAATTGACGGGCATATAAACTAGGGATGTTCTGATGGACAATCTACATTTGTCATACAATGAAAAATATTACTCACAACTCAATAGCTTCGTCATACTCTCCCCTTCTTGCATGTACTCTACCCAGATTGTCTAAAGCTCTTGACTTGGCATCTTCTAAGTCACTGTGAAAAACATAAGGATAATATTAGCATAAAAAGTTGAATTGTTTACTTTCTCATCATTTTAAAAACATAGAAGATACATACTGTTTTTGAGTAAGAATCAGAATTATCTCATGGGCGAGTGTTAGGAAATAGTTTTCATGAGTGGCTGAATACTGTAACTTAATACCTGGATTTCCTTGTGATCATAAATAATACTAGAACCAAAAGAAAAACTGTAGGTATTCTTTTGGTCTCTGTAATGTGATGTTTTAATTGCAATTAAAAGTGTTTTAGGCCTGACTGCAATTCAAACACCTAAATGCTGAACATGCTGTGGTACAAGCCAGAAAATAAGGAGACTGTCATCTGCAAAATGACGAAAATTTGGTAATGCTACCCTGCAGAGCAGGGTAGCATCACTAAATTTACCCTCTGTGAACCTCACTCTGAATCAGGGTCACAAACCTAAACAGAAAGAGGTACCCAGAGGATAAATTGGCCCACTGTATGGGATATCATCAGCAAATTCACCCTGTTGGGAACCTCATTCTGCAAATGACAGATTGCATTTTTTCTGGCTTGCTGTGATATGGATATAAACTTATTGTGTGATGCACCTCTTGTCTGGAGAGATATACTCTTATATCTATCATGTCAAAAGATATAAAAAAAATATTTGACATTTCCCACTATCTTATAAGGTTGCATATAATACAAAAGGAGAATTTTAATTCTAAAATATATACTGTCACTTCTGATTAGTTAACTTACAAAATCTACCAACAATATGTATTAACTGGTAGAATGCTAAATTATTTTTCAGGCAATCTGTAACACAAGTATTGTTTTACAAAGATACCAGGTTGTCAGCAAGAGGAACTTTAATTTCACAAGACTTTCTTCTTAAATAACTGTTTTATCATGATTCAATGGACAATGATGTGGGTAATCTCCAATAAATTGTAACAAGACAATTTTCTGTAAACATTTTTTTCAACAGATGAGCAAACAACATGCTAATGCAAAACAGTTTAAAGCCACTAAAAAGGCTTTCAGCACTTGTCAATAGAATCGCTGAACCCTGTTAATTGAATTGCCACTTTGTCAGGGAATATATCCAATTAACAGGAGTATTCAGTGAAAAGGAATGTTGCCATTTTTCTGCATTGTAGTATTAAGCTGGGCATGGGGAATTGGAATCAGTGACCCTAGGTGGAGCTTTTCCTGTATTTCACAAGCGCTGAAGATTCCACTCACAATGTTCCAATAAGACTAAAATCCTCCTCTTCTGATTGGACGAGAGCTCTCGAAGTATATTCTATGTGTACAGCTCAAGTGGCAAATGTTACTGTCTGACGTCACAATGTGAAATATTTGAAATGATGTCGCCAGTTTCGTAACTGCTTCATCAATGGAGTGACTAGCAAACCACTTCATTTTTCTGGATGTTTCACGTGTGCAGCAGATGGTGTTCCGGATGAAATGTTGTTTAAATTACAAACCGATTTACGATTTCAACTAAGATGGAATCAGTTATGAGTTTATCTGGTTTATAAATTATTTATCCAGTAACGTCGTGGATGCACAAGAGGTTTATTTACTAAACCTGTGATCGTTAAAAGTTGCCTTGAACAAGGCAACTTTTAACGATCACAAGTTTAGTAAATAAGCCTCGCGTGTTTCACAATGTAGGTTTTAGGCTATGAGTAGTGTCTTGTTGGAACATACATATTTTTGTGATGGGTTGACAGTAACATGATCTCAGGTTTGAGGCTCGGAGGGTATGTTCAACCTCTATGCTTCACATCTCAGTGAATATAAGCTCTGAGCCACAAACCTCAGACCATGTTACCGTCAACTCATCACAATGTCAATAATTTATAATGTCTGCATTGTATCACACATGACATTGAATACACACAGCGATCAATGTATAATTGACAGAGATCATTCAAACAACATTACAGATTAAAAATGTCTGTGTTGGATTGACGGAGGTCAAACAGGAATATAAAGATGCAAACTTCAGTGGATGTCTTGAGTAATGCTTCAATACATTAGGCCACACAAAGTAGATCTTCAGTTTCTCAGGACATTTTTTTGTAAAACTGCATGTTGGTGGGCGGTTTTTTATTTTATTTTTTATTTTTGTAATGATTTCTTTGCCATCAAAAGTTCATGTTCTTGGTTTGTTTTATGTTTTAGGCCTCATAATCTACAGAATAGCATAGGTGGTGGTGTATTTCATCCCTTGAGTGAAAAGCCTTGTTGCACTCAAGGGACAAATTTGTCAATTTTATTAATTTGGGTGACATATCAGACATAAACCATTTAATTTTTTTTTTTTTTTAAGTTTGCATTGGTTATAAAAAGAGAGCATGCGGTAGTGAAAAGGAAAATGCAGGAGGGCCTGAGAAACAGATTTTTAACTTTTTTAGTCCTTACAAGACTTTATGTTCAATTACCAGTAGTTTACTGGTTAGCTTCTGTACCAGCAGCTGTTATAACAAAATGTAGAATGATGAAAATGACTTGTGTGATAAACAAAAAAATTTAAGCAGGCCTGAGCTTGGATAAACAAAGCCAGGAATTGAAAATAATGAGGGGAACAAAACACTGCATCCAATTCAAGGCACCAACATCACTGCATCTATTTTAGGAGAAGTCCCTACAGCACTACGCCTCACTTCAGGCCTGCCTACTCTCTGGCGAATCCAAAGACATCAGCAGTAGAAAAATTTAATAATTTTTACTTCACACCCCCAGGCCTACCTGGGCAAAATGCGCAGGTCAGTCTGGGGTGTGACATTGAAATTATTAGATACATTCTTCTACTGATAATTTAGGAGTATGAGAAAAAGTGTACCTCAGTTGCCAATGAGGTGTGTCGTAGGTGCACAAGTGTGATAGTATACCTAAAATACTGAGCACAAAAAAGAAAGGACAATTTACCAAATTTTTTACAGCACCACAGCATAGGAGTCCTGTGGCTCAGCAGTGATTTCTAGCCAAGACTTGACTAAAAACCATTGCCAAGATATTTTTATTATTGTCTTCTTTCCTTCACTGCACATTAGGGCAGCAATTCAAAGGCCACAAGGTTTGTCAAAAATCAAAAATAGGCCTTTAACCCTTTACCTAATGCACACAATATTAAAATATCTATTATTTTAATCTTTGTCAATTTTTTTTAAAAATATTTCAAGAAAACCACTCACTGGAATAAGCTCAATGATTTCATTCCAATGATATTGTTTTGTGGAAGTTTTTCGAAAAAAAATTTTTTTAACTGCTTAATTTGTAAATTACACGACTGATTCATTGGGTATAGTTTAAGGGTTAATATACTTACTATTCTTTAGCGATATCTAAATCTTTCTGATGATGATGTAAAGATTGATTGTATTCTTCTAGTTCAAGATATGCATTGCCCATACAACTGTGTAAATTGGCAATCACTTCTATTTTGTTTGGTACCTCACTATCACTACAGTTATCTACATATTTCATTGTTTTTTTTGATTTATGTAAACTTTCCTCATACTCTCTATTGGCTTGTGCTGAAAAAAATGATCACAAGAATAAACAAGCATTCATGCTTTACCCCATTCTCTTCCAATTTCTCAAACAATATTATTTTAATCAAAATTTTGCATCTATTTATCTTGTTTTTGCATCAAGAAAAATATGCATGGTCCTTTATTAGATTATAGAAATTCTGAGAAACAAAACTCTGGAAATATAACCTCCACCTGTATTTCAGGTATTTAATGAGAATGTCCATAGCAAAACAAAGGTGGATTTGAGTACTGAAAAATATGTATGAGTGAAGAAAAACCTTACAGCTCCTTGTGTTTTAGGTTTATTTAAGCAAAAGAACAATAGAAACTGAAGTTAATCTATCTAAATTTTATCACACAAACATACATATTTCTTTAAATATAGGCATATTGGAGGTGATCTGTCATGCTTCACAATAGCTCATGAGTCTGACTTCAGCATTCTATATAAATAAATGTAGACTGCTGAGACAAGTTTGTTGATAGTTGAGTATGGTCACCAATGGCGGACCATTTAACTTAGCTAATATGTAAGGCTTACCGATGGCCAGCCATAAGATTATACTTTTTTCAGATACAGTTCTACCGATGGCAGTTGTTTCTTAAAATTATCCTAAAGCTTTACTTGACTAAGATTGAGATTTTGCTAATGGCAAATCAGGTGGGAGAGAGCTCTGCCGATGGCAGTTGTTTCAAAAAATTTGCCTAAAGCTTTACTTGCCTAAGCTTAGGGTCTGCCGATGGCAAACAAGCTAATCCTTGTAATCAGAACTCCCTCTTAAATGGAAATTTGACTCTGCCTGCAATGCTGGCTATTTATAACCTCCCAGTGACCTCTTCTCTTGTACATGTAAGCAATAAACTAACATTATTATCTAGGGCAAGAAAATTAGCACAGCAGCAATTTCTACTGTTAACTTGCAGAATTTTGGAGTTTTATTGCAGCCACATAGCCTTGGGCTTGTTTCTCTTGTTCTGTAAAGTCCGCCCAGATACAATATGTATATGTCTAAATTTCATTAATTACAATGACAAACTGAGAGGAATGACTTTCAACTAGTACTGGGGTTAATTGAGACACCTCAAGTACTAAGGTGTTATTAATAGAAAGTCTGAGGTATTGTTCCTATGCTTGAAATGAATTAATACCTGTACAATTCTCAATTTAAGCAAAAGAACAACAATAGAAACTGAAGTTAATCTATCTAAATTTTATTACACAAACATACATAATTCTTTAAATATCGGCATATTGGAGGTGATCTGTCATGCTTCACAATAGCTCATGAGTCTGACTTCTGCATTCTATATAAATAAATGTAGACTGCTGAGACAAGTTTGTTGATAGTTGAGTATGGTCACCAATGGTGGTCCATGTACCTTAGCTAATATGTAAGGCTTACCGATGGCCAACCATAAGATTATACTTTTTTCAGATACACTTCTGCCGAAGACAGTTGTTTCTTAAAATTATCCTAAAGCTTGACTTGACTAAGATTGAGATTTTGCCGATGGCAAACCAGGTGGGAGAGAGCTCTGCCGATGGCAGTTGTTTCAAAAAATTTACCTAAAGCTTTACTTGTCTAAGCTTTGGGCCTGCCAATGGCAAACCGAGTGGACGACAGTTGGATCCACTGATGGTGGAATTGCCTACAAGGCATCCACTTGATATAAATTGACTATCAATTGTGAGTTTACCGATGGCAAACTTTGTGTCCAGTAAAGGTTATAACTATTTATGACGCCCACTCGCCGATGGTGAGCAAGCAGTGTAAGGCTACCGATGGCCAGTTTAAGATATTAATTGGGGAGGGGGGGGGGGGCAGCACAGAGGTCAGACCTCGGAGCCATCCCCAAATGAGGTTTTGTGAAGCATAACCAAATACCCCTAATAAGCAAGGATAGGCATGAGTAGAGAAGATATATATGGCTTGGGTTTTGTGATTCGAAGACGGTCATTGTGTACATGGAACCCAAGTATCGATCATGGAATCATGGAATCATGGAGCAACGAGTGTGGTGAGCAAGGTTAAATTAACCACGGCAGGGTTATAACAATTATATAGGTTAATAGAGATTATGAAATAGCACTAGGTAGATAACGTACAAGTTCCCACAGCGAACACTGTCTTTCATATAGTTTGTAAGAGGTTTGGTTTGTAGATGCTTGACATGGTGGTTTCATATCCATGTGCATATCCATGTGCATTCCAAGGAAAGTGAATTGGGAAGGTTGTCTGGTGAGTCCAAGAATAAATTAACTGCCTGCTGAATCCAGGAATAATTAACTGTGGTAACAGGCATTACATACTTGTCATGAATCAGAATAGAAACTAGCTGTGCGTCAAACACTGAGGGATTTGTGATGATTATGGCATTATTATAGCCACTCATACGACTTAAACACATTCACTGTATGCACCAAAAGTGACTTATTGTCCACTTTATCCCGGTGTGGCTTCCCCATAACCACTCACTCAATTTTGTTTTTTATGTTTTTTTGTTGCAAAACCACATAGAGAGGCCAGATTTTGCCCCTCTAGCAACGAACTGAGAAATCTCAAACTAATCTAATGAAAATCTGGATCATAATTACAGTTTAATTAACTAATAGGGTTTTAAATTATGTTTGGATGCCAAAATTTAGTAATTTCACTTCAAAGATAATATGAAGCACAGCCATTGAATAGGATGCCTTTAAGTGTTGGTACCTGCATTTCAGAATAAAGGTTAAATATGGAACTCCAGCATCCTGTTGTGTAGTATGCTGTTGGGGTGGGCTGAAAATGCCTTTTACAAGGGTGTGTCACAAATACGTTTTTGTCAGCAAAGGGAAAGAAACATTGTGCTTAGATCATAAATTTTAAAAAATACTGAAGAAATAACTTTTTGAAGAACATCCACAAAGAAGCCTGAACCTTAGAGTTCTGATCCACAGAAAACAAAATTAGCTGCTATGCATGAACTGTCAGAATGGCAATTAAGACAAAACAAATTCTATTTTCATTTTTTGTTTCCCAAACACTGTGTAGGACTCCACAATGGAAAAGATTCCTCCAGAGAGGTGTAAAGGGCTGTATTTTAAGGGAAATTTAAAAAAAAAAAAAAATCATGTGGATGGTAATCTTTGTGAACAATACTGGGTAGACATAACCCAATTAAACCTTTACCTCACATAAACTATAGGTAAAAAAAATCACTATTTTTAAAAAAATGAAAAAATTTAAAGTGATTTATATATTTTTTATACTTACCAATGGCCCAGACTAGCTGGTGCTAACTCAAAAATATCTAGGGCCAAACACAAATTTTGTCCCCAATCCTCAAAATTTGCATGCAAAACCGAAAATTAGAAGTCTTATCTGGCCCTCCATACATTTACCCTCCGCACATGCGCAGATGCCAGGAAGTCACCGAAGCTGGCGCCAACATCATTCTTTGTAAAAAAAAAAGAAGATTATAATATAATAGTTCAGCGGAGAGGTTTGAGTGCCCAGTACTGCCCACTCATGGGAGGGCCATTCCCGTCTGGGCCATTGGTAAGTATAAAAAATATATAACTGATTTTAAACTTTTTTCATATTTTTATACTGTATACCAATGGCCCAGACTAGCTGAATTGTAAAAAGGTGGAGGGCCTAGAACTTTCAAAATAGTAGATCAACACAGATCAAATCCATCAATCCATGATGAAGAAAATTAAAATAATTAGAATTTACATGTATGTCTCTTTATACCATAATAGAAGATACATATCCTAATATGGATTCCAATTATGTAAATCCTAAATGCAAGCATGAAATCGTGCTAATTAGGATGTAACAAGTAAACAATTTTTAAGGCTAGTCTGGACTAAGCCCTAAAAATTAGAATGGCATATTGAGAATGAGAGAAAATTGCCCATAAACCTATGCCAAACAATAATACTACAGCTGATTGCTGAATATAGTACAGACAAAACAGCTTCTTTCATAGTTACATACCCAATAAGCCTGAGAAGGAGTATCCTTCCCCCCCCCCCCCCCCACACTTTTTTGATCATATTTTCAAAAGAAAGAGGGGAGAGCTCTGGAATCAATAAGTGGTACCCGGAAACGATATAAATAAATATCGATCAGGCACTCAAATATTAATTCATGAATAATAAATGGCACTTAATGCTTAACACCACTTCACAAGCCAAGGCTGTAGCAACGATTTTGGTAAATAACATTATCCGCTACAAAATATGCACTGCAGACTGCGTATACAGGTACGATGAAATCAGTGAAATAATAAAATAACATACACATACAAAAGCGAGATACAATGAACAATCTCTGCAGAGAAAACATGCTTCAAAGATCATTCACAGGAGGCCTCTGTACAATTAAATCTGGTAAGAACACTCTCCAACGTGTACTATTTGGAATCTACAACTATAAACACATGAGAATATGCAATTTGAGAACCAACAAAATAGAGACCAGGATCTAGAAATGGAGGTAGGTATGATTAACCGGCTCCAACACAGACCGCCCCCGAAATATATAATGTCAAGGTCCACAAAGCGATAGCGTAATAAAATATTGCGCAAGTGCCTTAAAATCCAGCCTGTAATCATCTAAAAACCACTAAATGGTTATGCAGTCACCTATGAACTCAAATAGCAGCAATTATGATGATTAAATAAGTGCTTGTATAGAAATCAGAAAATAAACACCCGAAACTAATGCAACAGAACTGCGTATATGCCTATGAGGGTGCCATGTAACACTACCCAAACGCATAGTATGTATGTATTAAGATATATATACGTGACAGTGTATGAGTGTGGTGGGGGGGGGGGGATTCAAATTCATGTCGAAACTTCCTCGCCCACATTACTTAATCATTGCTGGTCCAAACAGCAATAATATAGTAACCACAAAGCTCCTTCACATTGGACATACTCTGTTATGCCACTGAGAGCGAAGAATGACGTGAAGAACAAAACTTCCCTTGAAGAAGAAAACGTTCTCGTGGGGGAAGCTTCTGGCAAATGTTCAATAACAGACATAATAACCTCAATGTAATCAATAGAAACAAATGAACTGAAGGATACACATATCCTATCATTCATTCCCATGAAAACGACTGAGCGTCAAATGTATGTGCTCAAATGCCTAATACTGGCGACACAAATAATGGAAACTATTATTCCCGTGCACCGTAAACTTAACTATCCTGAAGTGATCCTACATAAGATCATGTACTAGCCATACAGTTAGAATAAGTCCAACATGCTGCCAGTGCTTTACTTCATGCGCTGAAATCTTAAGCACTGACTGCTGATTGGAAGATAAATTTTCCTACGGATAGCTAACTGACTCCATCTAGCAATAGAATGAACAGAAATGTCCCTTGAAATTAATGACCAAAGAAGCGTTCTTCTCTTCTGATAAACTCTGATCTGCATCTATAAATACATGATCGGTAATAATATAAATTCAATGATGTAGCGTAAACAATGAGACATCATTTCTGAATATGTGGTCTCCAAGAACTGTGGGTCCCAAGAACCCTGCATAGAGAGACCATCGGACTCAGGATTGTAACCCAATATATGAACTCAAGTCCGTCATAATTGAGAAAACCATTAAATATATGCCCAAACTTGACCTTATGTTAAAAGATTCTCTAAAACAAAACAGGTCAAGAGCAAAAACTGTCTATCACTCCAGTTAAGAATAACTGGAGGGGACGTGTGCATAAGCGACCCATCGAAATAACATTCATAGCCGCTCTGCACAACCGCATCTGGCACATAAAATTTTCCGCTGTTAATGCGTCAGATAAAAGATAAAAGCAAGTCAAACAACTGGCTAATTCGCTCTGTATGCGTCTGTGGTCTCCAAGAACTGTGGGTCCCAAGAACCCTGCATAGAGAGACCATCGGACTCAGGATTGTAACCCAATATATGAACTCAAGTCCGTCATAATTGAGAAAACCATTAAATATATGCCCAAACTTGACCTTATGTTAAAAGATTCTCTAAAACAAAACAGGTCAAGAGCAAAAACTGTCTATCACTCCAGTTAAGAATAACTGGAGGGGACGTGTGCATAAGCGACCCATCGAAATAACATTCATAGCCGCTCTGCACAACCGCATCTGGCACATAAAATTTTCCGCTGTTAATGGGTCAGATAAAAGATAAAAGCAAGTCAAACAACTGGCTAATTCGCTCTGTGAAACAACAGACGAACCAGCATGTTGAAAATGAATTGTAGGATACATATATCCTATCATTCATCCCATGAGACATTATCTAGTTCATAATTCAAGTGATCTAAAGAACTATACTCGCTGCTTCACCAAATGCTCGCTTTTCAACTGAAAGATTATCATAAATAACCTAATTATCCAGTTCCAGTCAAAATCGGTCAGACCAAGCTCAAAAAGAGCCTCAAGCCACCGGCTCAGGGGTGTCTGATCAGTAAACTCAAACAGACCTAAACCCTCTATTTAAGCTGGCTGTATAGACAATCCCTAAAGTAATATTTAGGAGGGATACCTATACCTTCACTATGAATCCTTATAGGCAATCTGAGTCTAAGACAACCTCTCCTACTCTTTCTGCTGGTGTTGGTCGATTAGACCCCAACTTGAAGAGTTGAGTATTGATGTTTTCTTGTAGCTTAATCCTACATTAATGAAAGCTTACCGGCAAAGACTTAGTGTCTGGAAAACTAAAGTGACCTGTAGTAAGTTTTCCACCTAGTCACATGTTAAAGATGACGACGCCAGGCTTCGTTACATAAGAATAGCTCCCACTTAACATTTGTTAAGACAGAGATATATATTATAATAGGTCTGGAAAGAATTTTTAAAAGGTACAAACGTCCACAAAATTCCTTTCCATATAGACGTTGCGTCACAGTACTTAAAATTGAAGTACATAAGACCATGAGTCTAAAGTCGCTCTGAATAGGAAATTATCTTCTCAATTGTGTCCGAGCGAACAGCAAAATGATGAAGGTAAGGCTATGAATGAGATCTTAGCCTGCTCATTCAACGCAGAGAAACTCTCCCCGGTTGTTTTTAAATGTATGTGAACAAAAAAAACAACGCTAGCGGTTTCTCACAATTACTCGCAGCATTGTGATTCACTGGAACAAGTTCAAGGAAATGAAAACATTTAAAGTAATTTATATATTATTTATACTTACCAATTACCCAGACTTAGCTGGTGCTAACTCTTGAATATTCAGGGCAAAATACAAATTTTGCCCCCCAAATCCCCAAAATTTGCATCCAAATAAAAAAAACTGATGTCCTATATGGTCCTCCATACTTTTGCCTACTGCACATGCGCAGTGTCAAGGAAGTACCGAAATTGGCACCAAGCCTCAATCTTCCAGCCAGTGCCTGCTAAATGTTATATAATCAGCGGGGAGGTATGAGTTATACTTACGTCTGGGTCATTGGTAAGTATAAAAAATATAAAAATTACTACAAATTTTTTAACATTTTTATACTGTAGCCAATGACCCAGACTTAGCTGAATAGAAAAAAGGCTGGAGGCCCTAGGACATAAAGGAAAATCCAATAGGCTCAATTATGTATAAAGAATAATCCCCTTAAGGAGAAAAGGAGAGAAGGATTTACCTATGTCTTTCTTGTTTATTAAAAATAAGAAAGACACATCACCAATCAATAATTGAGCCGAATAACATCTATGATCTCTATTAACATCCAGTATAACCCATTAGACTAATTTCTTAAAGGAAAGCCAATAAATACAGATAGTCCAGAGAATGAGACTCTTTATACTCATTTAAAAGTGTCCGAGGATTGTATATTAACGCTCGTATGACACGTGACATATACAAATGCTTCACACCAAGCTACACTTTAAAAATATTACATAAATGAGATAAACATTAGCTTTACACTTTAAAACCATCCCAGCACTGACTTGGAATTACTGACTCAGGAGGAGATATTCCCTTGCTTTTCACTATAAAGCCGGTGATATAAGGGAACACCATCCCCCCTCCCCTTCCCCTTGCTCTGGGTCAAATCACCACAGAATGAAGAGGGCAGCAAGACAGTGTCACTGCTGGGATAGAAAGCCTACATATCTATAGCTGTAATCGTTTTGTGGATGACATTCTGAGCAACAGATAACGGACCTAAACACCTAAGGTCGCCAGAAATAGATTCTATATTTCTAAGGTAAAAATTAGTGAAGGTAGAAGGCTGTGACCAGTAAGCAGCCTTCATAAGATCTGTAACAGCAATACTGTTAGAATAAGCCCAAGATGTTGACAGCGCCCTAACTTCATGAACTGAAATCTTAAGTACAGACTGCTGATTGGAAGATAAACTCTCATAAACAGTACGAATAGCTAACTGAATCCATCTAGAAATAGAATGAACAGATATATCCTTTCTATTGGGAATTAAAGACAGAAAGAAGCATTTACGCCCCTTTCTGATAAATTTGGATCTGTGTTTATAAATACGCATAGCTCTAACTGGACACAGCAAAGGCCTATGGCCATCAGAACATGGAAGAGCTTTGATGACAATAGGCCAAAAATCCCACATTAGTAGTTAAAGTAATAGTATTTCCAACACTACGATAATGAGAATCATCAATAGACAGAGCATGAAGCTCACTAACTCTTCTTGCAGAAGCAAAGGCTAAGAGAAAAGCTGTCTTACATGACAAGAATTTGAAGTCTACAGTATTAAGAGGTTCAAAAGGAGCTTCTTTAAGCTTACTGTCAGTAGTACCCAAGTTAAATTCCATTTAGGAATTAACCTAAGAGTTCTAGGCCTATTTATCGAAAAGTTCTTTACTAACTTAGATAAAGAAATATTCGATCCAATCTGTAAGCTATCTTGATGAGCATATGTGTCTGCTAGCATAGACCTATAACCCTTAATGGTTACTGGTTGCAGTTTGATCTCGTCAAACAAGTAGACCAAAAAATTAGCAATGTCTGGAATGGAAAGCTCAAAAATGTCAAAAGAATGATCATTACACCAACGAGAAAAAACCTTCCACTTTGCCGCATAATTTAGCGAAGAGGAGGTCCTCCTACAGTTAGAAATTGCATCCACTGCTAATCCTGTAAAGCACTTCCCGTGCAAGAAGGACCACACAACGGAAACACGTGAAGGTTGAGACCTTGCGGGTTGTGATGCAGTGTGTGCGATTTCCCCTGCGAAAGAAGGTCCTCCCATGGAGGAAGCTTCCGAAGAATGTCCCATAACAGTCACCTGAGTAGATTTATCCATGGTTTCTGTGAGGACAGAGATGCTACCAACAGTATCTTGCAGTGCGATTGCTTGATCTTTAGCAAGATCTGTTGAATCAACAGATTGGAGGATATGCATATCCTATCATTCTGTCCCAAGAGATTGAGAGAGAGAGTCTACAGCGAACACTCAGGGATCTGGCCATGGCGACACATATGTCTGCAACTGACTGTTGAAATGTGTTGCAAACAAGTCTATCATTGGTCGATCCCATTGGTAGCAAATTTGATTGAACACTAGCTTGTTGAGAGTCCATTCTGACGGAAACATGCAACCTTTCCACGAGAGCGAGTCTGATAGAACGTTCAGACGACCTGGAATATGACAGACCGACAGAAGAACATGATGTTCTAGAACAAACAGAAGAATTCTTTCTGCTAGATCAAATAACGGAATCGAATGAGTGCCTCCTTGGTTCCTGATGTACGCTACTACCGTCGAATTGTCCGACAGTATTTGAACATGTGAATTCTGAATTATGTTAATCCAATGGCGTAGCACAAGCCAAATTGTCAGGATCTCTTTGATGTTTATGTACTTGTTTGGGAACTCTGGATCCCAAAGGTCCTGGCACTTGAAGTCTGCTGGGTTCAATGTCGCACCCCAACCTGTTTGACTCACGTCTGTCATAATTGTAAAAATCGGATCTGGCAGTTGCAGTGGAACTCCCTGAGTTAACCACTGAATATCTGCCCGAGTCTGAATCCTTAGTTTTACTTGGTCCGTTAAAACGATGTTTGTTTCGAGTGAATGAACCTTCACACTCCAAACTTGAGTGAAAAATATCTGGAGTGGACGTGCGCGCAAACGGCCCGTCGGAATGAGATCTGCCGTCTTTCCGCACAATTCCATCAGTCGCATGAATTCTCTCGCTGTTACTACGTCTGAGTGCAGACAAAAGTGAGCGTAACAACTGACTAACTTTGCTCTGGGTAATGGAAGACGAACTAGATTGTTGTGAGTCTCGAAGCTCATTCCCAAGTGAATGAATGACTTGGACGGAGCTAGATCCAACTTCTTTTCGTTTACTATGAAACCAAGACGTCGGAGCAATTGAAAACAGACAAATGAGCTGGGAAATAAGCCATTACCGAGTTCATTATTCGAGTGAAAGCCCAGGGCACTAGATTTAGTCCGAAGCACATCGCTCGGAACTGAAAAACGATTCCTAGAACGGCGAAGTGAAGGTACTTTCTGAATGCCGGATGTACCATGACATGAAAGTTCGCATTCTTGAGATCTATGCTTGATGCATAGTCGGTCACTCGAATGCTCGCTCTCACTGATCGAATGGTCTCCATATAGAACTTTGGAGCCACAATCAGCTTGTTTATCCAGCTCAGATCTATAACTGGATGGAACGAGCTGTCTGGCTTCAGTACCAGGAACAGGTGACTGTAAAAACCCAGGGATTCCTGGTTTTCCATGACCTCTATTGCATTCTTCTCCAAAAGAGATTGCACCTCTGCTAGAAGTGAATCTCTTTTTGAAGATTTGACGGAAGCTGAGTCCAGCGTGGACTTTGTGTTAGCGGAGGTTTTCTCGGAAAGATAGATTTAGACTATCCGAGATAACCTCCTTTACCCAATGGTCGTCTGTAATTAACAACCAATTGGTCAAAAACTTTGTCAGTCTTCCACCCACCGGACTCCAATAGAGGTCCTGACCATCACTTCTGGACCTACGAGGCTTACAGGAAGAGAAACCACGTCCTCCCCGTCCAGTGCCTCGTCCTGTCGACCTTGGGCATCTGACCGGTTGTCTCAGCCAGAACCACGTCCCCTACCTGAGTCGCTACTCTGACGGTCTCTAGAGTAAGAGCTAGAGGATTTTTTATACCCTTTATAGGAGCTTCCTTTAGACGTACTCGCACCAGAAGCTCTTGTCTTACTCTTTTCTGCTACATCAGGTTTTTAAGAAACCAACTTAAAAAGCAGAGAATCTGAAGCTTTCTTGGTAATCTGATCATAGATAACTGAAAGCTTATCATCGAAGAGAAAATCTCCGGAAACCAGAGCGACTCGAAGAGAGTTTTTCACCTTTGAATCCACTATATTGGATGAAGCCAGGGCGCATCACATCTAACCAACTCCAAATTAACCACTGATAGGGCAGAGTTGTACGTGGAGAATGCAATAGCCCTCAAAAGAACTCTTAATAAGGAATGAACGTTCTTGAATTCTTTACCATCGAGACGTTGCGCTAACGCTCTGGTAAGGTGATCTGCATATGATAGTGCGTCTAAATTCACCCTATCAGACGAAATTGTCATCTCCATAGTATTAGGGACGATTGAAAGATGAAGGCAGAGATAAATCCAAATCCTCAGCCTGACTATCCAAATGCAGAGGAACTCTCGGTATGCCCTCCCTGTCCTGCCGATGCAAATCTATTATTACTATTGATGAATGGCAGATGCAGAGGTGTTTGTGATAAGAAACTGTTTTGCCTGTCTTAGAGGCTAAATTAAAAATAGCGTCATTCAGCAATTCAAATGTCTGTGAGGCATTGCTGGACTAGACCGTATAGTCCGGAACATCTTCCCTAACCCGTCTAAAAAATTAATGTAACACTTACGGAGTAAATTAATGTATCTGACTACATATATATCCTAACAGATGACAGGAAATTACTAAGGAAAGTAACCGTTGTCAACGTAAACAAATAATAATAACAAGCCAAGACCAATACCGGGTCTGGACCTTCATCGCTGCATGCAATTGATTACAGAGATGAACAGACTTCAAAGTATCGGCAAACAGGAAGTGGCTGCACGGCAGATCTGAAAATTAGATACACGATACAATTGATCATTATGAAGCAGCAGACCAAAAATAAAATCTTTTCCTTTCATAGAAGCCAAGAAAACTTTGATGGAAGAAGTGTTTCGGACGGACTGATGGACAGATGGACTGATGGAGTCGAGCGGTTACTGGACCTGCTCTGCCGCTGGCGACGCAGGTAATAAAAACCGGAAACAATACTCCAGGCACTGAAAAACCCAGCCTGAGGTCAGTAACAGATTCTTAAAACTATCTGATGTAAAACAGGATCTTCATCTGAAGAAACTGGAATACATCAGATGGTAGATGCATGACTAACAATGCCTAAACAACCAAAGGATGAGGCTGTAACCATGGGGATAACAGAATAAACATTCTGTAACTAAGTTAACTCCCAAGAAATTTTCCAGAAAAAAATTTCAAAAAATATTCCAAAAGCATGGGAAATTAACTAGGGGGGTTTCAAGGAAAGGGAGAGAGGAAACACATAGCAAACAGTGGAGATTTCATAGCAAGAATGAAAACATCAGGCCTATGCCCCGAAATTAGGGAACATGAAATAATTTTACATAAAAGTTAAAAAATTTATAGTAATTTATATATTTTTTATACTTACCAATGACCCAGACATAGCTGGTGCTAACTCTTAAAATATAGGGCCAAACACAAATTTTGCCCCCCAATCCCCAAAATTTGCATCTAAAACTAAAGAAAACATGTCCTGAAAGGCCCTCCACACTTCGCCCCTACTGCGCATGCGCAGTGTCAAGGACGTTCCAAAATTGGCGCCATTTATCATTCTAATAACCAGTGCCTGGTAAGCGCTATGTACTCAGCGGGGAGGCAAGAGTTCCCAACTCCTGGGAGGGCCATCCCCGTCTGGGTCATTGGTAAGTATAAAAAATATATAAATTACTATAAATTTTTTAACATTTTTATACTGGACCAATGACCCAGACATAGCTGAATAGTAAAAAGGCTGGAGGGCCAAGGACATAGAGCAAAATGGAATACGCTCAATAAAATAAAATAGAGTCATCCCCTGTAGGGAAAAGAAGTAATAGGCCTTACATGTATCTTTCTTATTTATGATAAATTAGAAAGATACAACACCTTCCAAAATTGAGCTTCATACATCCATGTACTCTATTAATATCCAATATAATCCTTATACTAATAATTTTTAAAGTAAGCCAATAATAAAGTAAGTCTAGAGAATAGAGACTCTTATACTCCTAAAAGTGTCTGAGAATTGCATAATCATGTCCGTTGACATATGCAATATTCAAAAGCTATACTTTAAAAACTAAGACTTGAATGAATTTTATAAACTTAAACTTCTCACTAAACAACCATCCCAATAACAGCTCAGAATTACTAACTCCGGAGGAGGTATCCCCTTGTTTTCATAGTAAAACAGGTGACCCAAGGGAACACCCTCCCCCCCCCCCCTTTTTCTTGCCCTGGGTCAAATAGCCCAGAGCGAAGAGGGCAGCCGAACGGAGACACTGCCGAAACAGACAGCCTACCTAGCTATAGTAGCAACTGTTAAGAGAATGACATTCTGAGCAGTAGATAATAGACCTACAAAAGAGGCCTCAAGAAATTGACTCGATATTTCTAAGATAAAATTCATGAATGTGGATGGCTGAGCGCAATGAGCGGTCTTCAAAAATCTATAATAGCGACACTATTAAAGTAAGCCCAAGAAGTAGAAGAACTCTTACTTCATGAGCCGAAATCTTAAGCACAACTGCTAAGTCAATGATATACCATAAGCAGTACCGATAGTTAATAGAATCCATTAACAATAAAATGGAGCGTAACGTCCTTCTACTAGACATCAAAGACAGAAGAAGCTTACGCCCTTGTAATAAACAGATATCTGTTTATAAATACATAAACTGTACCCGGAAAGAGTAAAGGCCTATGCCCATACGAAGACGGAAGGACCTTAAAATAATAGGTTCCGGATAATAGGAGCCTAACTCTTATGCAACAATCCAACCTAAATAGTAACGGAAGTATTGATTCCGAAACTATGAAAGTGAAAATCATCCATCGATAGTGCATGAAACTCACTGACTCTACAGTAAAAGAGAAACCAACAGAATTACTGTCTAAAAGGTCAGAATTTGAAAACTACTGTTTCCAGAGGCTCAAATGATTACTTAGCTAAATAAGAACCGAAGTTAAAATCCGTATAGGAATTTAATCTAAAGATTCTAAGTCTATTTATCAAAAAGTTACTAACTGACTTAGATAAAGAGACAAAAGACTCAATTGTAAACTATCGTAGAGTGCATAGGTATGAGGTAACATAAACCTATAACCTAAATAATAACAGGCTGCAGTAGATCTTGTGAAACAAGTATACTAAAAAATAGCAATGAGTAGTATGGAGGGATCAACAATATGAACATAATGATCCCTACACCACGACGGAAGAGCCTCCACTTTAGTCGCATAGAATAGCGAAGAAGAGGATCTCCTATAGTAAGAAATCGCGTCCAAAGCTCGTCCAGTACAGTGCTTACAATGCAATACGGACCACACAACGGAATACATGAAGGTTGCGACCTTGCAGGTTGTGATAAAGATGACACGATTTACCCAGTGAAAAAAGATCCTCACATAGAGGAAGATTTCACGTTAAGATCCACAGTAGACAAGAGAGTAAATTACTCATGATCTCTGTGAAGATAGAGATGCTATCAACAGAAATGTATTGTGGTTGTTTATCTTAGCAATACCTGCTAAAACAACAGCGCCGGAGGATACGTGTATCCTATCATTCCGTCCTATAGATCAATAGAGCGTTAACACTATTAACTCAGAGATCTGGACAAGCCAACACATGCGTCTGCAATTGATTAGCAAGCTGTGTCATAAATAATCATCATTGGGCGCTCCCATAGATAGCAAATCTGATTGAATACTTGTTTGTTGAGAGTCCATTCTGACAGCAACAAGCGACCCGTAAGAGAACGGGAGTCCGATAAAACAATCAGACGACCCGGAATATGACGGACCAAAACTGAACTTGGTGTACTATAACCAACAGACGGATTCTTTCCATTAAATTGAATAACGGAAACGAAAGAGTGCCTCCCTGGTTCCGGAGATATGCCACTACTGTCGAATTAAAGGACAGGAATTTGGGCATGCGTTTCTGAATAATGTTCATGCAATGACATAAAGCAAGCCTAAAAAACATTATTCCGCGGAAGTTAAACTGATAGCTAAAAGACTGCGGAACCCAAAGACCCTGGCACTTCGAATCCGTAGGGATCAGTATATATCCCAATCTGTTTGACTGGCAACCGTCATAACAGCCACACTCGGGTCCGGCAACTGCGGCGGCACTCTCTGAGTCAACCACCGAATGTTTGCCCCAGTCTGAATCTCTTGTAACACTAGATAGACAAGAGAATGTATAAATCGAGCAATTCATGGATTGCCGGAAAGTTGCCGTCGAAGAGAAGCTCCTCCGAGAACGAAGCGACTCTGAGAGAGTTCTTAACCTTACTATCCACGCGTGTGGATGTAGCTAGGGCTGCGTCACGTCTAACCAACTCCAATCAGCCACTGAAGGGCGGAGTTATACGTGAACAAACTACTGCCCTCAAAAGAAATACATTGAGAATAATATCCCGTAAATCTTTTCTTGAAGACGTAATGATAACGCCTCAGTAAGGCGGATTACGTATAATAAAGCGTCTAAGTTAAGTCTACTATACATAATGTCGTTCCCAACAATGAAATTGGAAAAGACATAAACGGCGAAAAAGAATATATGCAGTCTTTAATCACACCGTCTAGACGCATAAGAACTCTCGGTATGCCCTGCTCTGCCAAAATAAACTATTTGTAAAAATGATAAAATGGCAGAAATGAGCAACGCGGACAAGAAACTAAACTATCACGCTTAGTAGCAGGCTTGTATATATATATAAATATATAGCGTCGAAAAATAAAACACATGTTGTAATGACAATATTGGACTGCGTCGGTAAGTCAGTGACAATGTCCCTGTACCGAACGAAAAATCCGAGTCCAATGACGCTATAAGTCTCTTATCCAAGATCGCAGCAATGAAGTCCGAAAAATAATCACTGGAAGAAATGCCAGAAGATATGAAAGGCATCTTCCGATACTACTAAAGGGAAAACTCGAAATCTTTCGAATCCCTTTCGCCATCCTGTCGGACCCTATAAAGCGTTCGGTCGTCCGTAGCTGATGCAACCGCGGACCGCACCGACCCAGCGCCGTCGGATAATTCCTGATTCGACCGAGAAACTGTCAATTGCTGGGATGCTGCGAAACAACTGTGCTAACTCGGATAGCACGTCCGTCACTGAGGCCTGAGGAGAAGCGGTCTTACGATGCACTGCCGCTGGAAGCTCCGTGATCGTTACCCCGTGCATACTTCCAATATGCGAGCGACCGGAGTGTATAGTCCTCGTGTCCCTTGGCTACCGGATGGCGCGACCTATTCGCCGTGGAATCACTGAATGCCGAAACTGATCGGATACTCGAGGTCACGTAGCCAATGTGTGGTCGTGTGCCCTGCTGTGAGGATGAGGAAGCATTAAAGACAGTCTCTCGAACTGTCAATATAACGGAGCGTCCCGAGCAACGGACATATGCTCCGAATGTAAAATATCTGAACCACAACATGCGGTCCCCTATGTTGTTGGCGTCCTCCGATCTGTCCTCAATCTGCCGTCACTGGGTGAGTACTAAAGTAATTAAAGTGCTCGCATCACCCAAATCTCCTTCCTAGACCGCAACGGACGAACCCGGCAGCCGAACCATTCGATGAATGTACGCTACCCCGGGTGAGCTAGCGAATGTCACTCCGTAAGCGATAGACATATTCCATGAGCACTTATTGCCGCTAACTCTTCATTAACTATGACGACAGAGGCACACTTTTGAAAGACATCTCCATAACTCTTCGAACAAGAAACCAGAAATGCTTGGATAGCAAGCATAAAATAATAATATATATAGCGTCGTTCAATAATTCGAAAGTTTGTGTGACATTATTGGACTATGTCGGAACTGAGGGACGATGTCCCTGAACCGAACCAAAAATTTCTAAGTCCACCGACGCTATCAGTTTCTTATCCGGCATCGCAGCATATGTTGTTCCGAAAGGGAAAGCTTGAAATCCTCCGAATCCCTTTCGGTATCCCGTCGGACCGGATGAAACTTTCGGACGTCCGTACCCGCTTCCGCGGAGCGTCCCGACCCAGCATCGTCGGATAAAATATATGCGACAGATTCAGTTGATGCTGGGATGCTGCGATAAACTGTGCTATTAAGGAAAGCACGTCCGTTCCCGAGGCCTGTGCATTAGCGGACTTACGATGCATTGCCACCGGAAGCTCCGTGTACGTTGACTCCCGCACACTTCCTATGCGAACGTCCGGAGTCTGCAGGCCTCGAGTCCCCGGCTACCGACCCAGCGCTGTCGGATAATTCTCGATCCGACACCGTTTCTGTCGGCTGCTGGGATGCTGCGATAAGCTGTGCTATGTGCACAAGAATGTCCGGCGTCGAGACCTGCGGAGGAGCAGTCTATCGCTGCTTCGCCGAGGGCAGCTCCGCATCAGATGGCTCCCGCATACTTTTCCTATGCGAACGTCCGGAGTCCATCGGTCTCGAATCCCTGGCTGCCGGATGGTGTGACCTGGTCGCCGAAGAATCCTTGATCGGCGAAGCTGGTAATATATCGGCAGTCACGCAGCCAAGGTGCGGTCGTGTGCGCTGACGAGAAGAGGAAGCCTTAGCAGTCTCAGCGGACTGCCTATACAACGGAGCGTCCCGAGCGACGGACGTATGCTCCGCTAGCGACACATTTTGTACCACAACATCTGGGGCCAGATGTTGTTGAACGAGAGAGGGGCCTCTCTCGCTTGCCGTCCGGATGGACCGGAACGAGCTATGAACCGGACTAAAAGGCTTCCTCCGTTCTCCCTCCGATCCGCCGTCACTGGGTGTGCATTAAGTTAATTTTATAGTGCTCGCATCACCCCAAAATTCCTTCTAGACCGCAACGGACGAACCCGGCTGCCGAACCATTCGGTGAATGGACGCTACACCGGGCGAGCTAGCGGACGTCAAAGGCCGTCGAACCTACTAGGGTCCTCTTAGGCAATTGGCGTATTACATGAGCACTTTTCCGCTAGCCCTTCATTAATTGTGACGACGGAGGCACACTGTTGGAAGACATCACAGATACATCACCCTAATCTTGATCGTCTGAAATAGAAATTGATAAAGTAGAGTGACCCTGCGGGGAAAGGACCGGAGTGTCCAAATCCCCAACAACATACCGTGACATACGCTTCCCATATTGTCATCGAAATCATACGATACAGAACAGGAGTTAATGCGAGTACACTGACCACATATAGAATGATAATAAAGTCAGAGGAAGACTTCCTCTTAAAACAATTGATCAATATCCTTTCAATGTGAAAAGAAAACAAGTCCTGGTACTCGCACTAACCCCTGGCAATCAAAATACATAATAATAATATGATCCATTAATATAGAAAAAATAATTGAAATCAAAATATTTTGAAAAAATATTTGTTCATAACAGCCCAAGTTTCTGAAAAGTAACGTTGAGCCCCAATGGATCCCAAGCCTAAGTGTGGACAAAAATTTTAAAAATATTTTAAACAATTTATTCAACACTTACGAACAATAATAATGTATCTAGTTATGATTAAAATAACATAAAGATATTATTTTTTAGAAATCCCCCCCTCACACAGAGGGCTGTTGTAAATGTAAACAATGAGTGTAAAAACACTAAAATAAGACTCCAGGCACCCAGGCCCGAAATCAGTTACCAAAAATACACTATCTGATGCAAAACAGAGACTTCCAGGGAAGAAACTGCAGAACATCAGATGGAAGATGCAGAACACAACGCCTAACCACCCGTAGGTGAAGACGTAAACATGGGGAAAGAACAGAATTCATTCTGTTATTCAGCTAAAACTCCCAAGAAATTTTAGTAATAATAATTACAGAAACTATGCCAAAAGCATGGGAGAATAGCTAGGGGGAACTTAAAGGACAGGGAGAGAGGAAAACACTTGAAAAAACAGTGTAACTAAATAATCAGAATGACAACAAAATGGCTGCTGCCTTGAAAATAGGTAACTTAACATAATTTCATTAAAAAATTTTAAGTTACAGCCCTGATAATATTCTGTCACACATTCTTTTCCTCTCCTCCTTCTCTATCCTCCTTAGAATCACCATTTCACTAATATTTATGTGTCTGGCATCATTTAAACTGAGATTTAAAAGCACAAAGATCAGTCAGATGTTAACTGATGAAGGGCCAAACTTAGAATGATAAATGGCGCCAATTTCGGAACATCCTTGACACTGCGCATGCGCAGTAGGGGCGAAGTGTGGAGGGCCTTTCAGGACATGTTTTCTTTAGTTTTAGATGCAAATTTTGGGGATTGGGGGGCAAAATTTGTGTTTGGCCCTATATTTTAAGAGTTAGCACCAGCTATGTCTGGGTCATTGGTACAGTATAAAAATATTATAAGTTACAACCCTAAACACATCCATCCACTGTTTCTTCCTCTCATCCTCTCATCCTTGGATCCACCATTTCCATCATGATATTGTGTCTGGCATCATTTTAACTGAGATTTATAAGCACAGAAGTCAGTGAGATGTTACTGACAGAAGGGCCAAACAAAGAATGAGGCTTGGCACCAATTTCGGTACTTCCTTGACACAGCACATGTGGAGTAGGAAAAAGTATGGAGGACCATATATGACATCAATTTTTTTTTTATTTGAATGCAAATCCGTATCCCTTTCAACATTTGACTGGACCGACCAAGCACCATACAACAGCTCAAGTTTTGAGACTGACGTTGAGTGCTTCTGCCTTAGCAGGAATACTGCAATGAGCTGCACAATTTGTGACAGCAAGTCCGTTATGGAGGCCTGAGAAGCAGCCGTCATGAATTGCTTGTCTGCCAGCTGCTCCTGGAGCAGTGAGTCCGAGATGGCTCTTACGACTCTTACTGCAGACGTCCCGATGAATAAACCTCATCTCCTTGGCTACTAGATGATGCGACTTTCTTCACAAAAGATAGACCTTTGACGATGCAGACTAGATATCCTAAGTCACTCAGCCAAGGTGCGGTCGGGAGTGCTTGGTAGACGCTGAAGAAGCCAAACTGTAGCCGTCCCCCGGCTAAGAATTGAACCCAACATCACAGACAATAACTATGTACATAATCTCAGACTGACGCAAGTTCCTACCCACAACACCCGGACCCAGATGTTGTTAAAAGAGAGAGAGGGGTCTCCCTCTTGCTTGCGGTCTGGAGAGACCTAACCGAGCATACCTCAGAACTTGCCGGCTTCTTCCTTCCATCAACACAGGGTGAGCATGATTGGATTTAATAGTGCTCGCTACACCCTTATTCTCTCTCAATCGCTACAGCCAAACCTGGCGTCACACTACCCTTATTCTGAGTAACGATCCGCTGGTCGAGCTAGCTGGAGACAAGGTCGTAAACCCTATATTCTAAGGTTTAGAAACTTGTCTTATATCATTGAGCACTTATGCTGCTAGCTCTGAATACAATGCACATGTGACACATCCGGTGTCACAGTTCTCACATTCAATCTTAACCGATTCAAAGGCGTCAGGGAACTGAAACCACTCATCGCAGTTTATAGCCCTGTGGAATATAAAAAGCACTTTATCCATTATGTAGAGGAAGCCATAAGACTAGCCGCCCCCACTGCCGATTAGATGGGACGTCGCGGACAGGAAGCATGGACGTAAACTCCGACTGACGCAAGTTCCTACCAACATCTGTCCCCAGATGATGCTGTAAGAGAGAGAGGCTTCTCTCTTGCTCGCAGTTCGGGCTGACCTGGACGAGCGTATCTCAGAACTTGCCGGCTTCCTCCTTCTGTCGTCGCTGGGTGAGCATGGTTGTATATTATAGTGCTCGCTCCACCCTATATCATCTCCTAGCCCGAAGCGGACACACCCAGCATCACAGTTCTCAGAGGCCTGAGTGACCACTTCGCTGGTCGAGCTAGCTGGCGACAACAGACTTTGTGAGGTCGTGTGTGCTTTTCGAACGTCGAGGAAGCTATAAGACTAGCTGACCCTGGCAGCCTATTAGAAGGAGTGTCCCGGACAGGAAGGCATGGATGTAAGCTCCAACTGACACAAGTTTCTACCAACAACCTCTGACCCCAAATGTTGTTGTAAGAGAGAGGGGCCTCTCTCTTGCTTGAGATCATGGTAGACCTGGATGAGCATACCTCAGAACTTGTCTGCTTCCTCCTTTCCGTCGTCACAGGGTGACGTGTTCAGATTTTATAGTGCTCACTACACCCTTGTTATCCCCGCATTTTAAAAAATGCGGGGATATTGTCATGATCTCCGTCCGTAAGTCCGTACGTCCGTACTTCCGTACGTCCGGTTTTGTAATTCGAAACGCTGTAACTTTCTACAGTTATTCGATAGGGTCTGTGCAACCCAAAAATACAACTTTTAAATTTTTGTGCCACCAGGTGGCTTCTGTGGAGCCACTTAAAAAATGCGTTATTTCTTCACTTTTTTGCTGAATAGTCCCAACCTATGTAATTCGGAGTTCTAAAATTACACTAGGGTGTTGCTAAATGATCTGTAGATATGTAGGAAGGTTTCGGATTTTTCGGGTGCCACGTGGCTGTGCCACCATAGCCACTTTTGTGTTTTCTTAGACCATTTCCCGCAAAAGGCTCGTAGGATATGTAATTCGAAATGCTAAATCCATGCTCAGATGTTGCAGTAGGGCCTATAGATGCACACAAAGGTTTCAGATTTTTCGGGTGCCACGTGGCTGTGCCACCGTAGCCACTTTCGTGTTTTCTTAGACTGTTTCCTGCAAAAGGCTCCTAGGGTATGTAATTCGAAACGCTAAAACCATGCTAAAATGTTGCAGTAGGGTCTGTAGATGTGCACGAAGGTTTCAGATTTTTCAGGTGCCACATGGCTGTGCCACCATTGCCACTTTTGTGTTTACTTAGACCGTTTCCGGCGAAAGGCTCCTAGGGTATGTAATTCGAAATGCTAAAACCATGCTCAAATGTTGCAGTGGGGTCTGTAGATGTGCACGAAGGTTTCGGATTTTTCAGCTGCCACCTGGCTGCGCCACCATTGCCACTTTTGTGTTTTCTTAGACCGTTTCCGGCGAAAGGCTCCTAGGGTATGTAATTCGAAATGCTAAAACCATGCTCAAATGTTGCAGTAGGGTCTGTAGATCTGCACAAAGGTTTCTGATTTTTCAGGTGCCACGTGGCTGTGCCACCATTGCCACTTTTGTGTTTTCTTAGCCGATTTGCGGCAAAAGGCTCCTAGGGTATGTAATTCGAAATGCTAAAACCATGCTCAAATGTTGCAGTAGAGTCTGTAGATGCGCACAAAGGTTTCAGATTTTTCAGCTGCCACCTGGCTGCGCCACCATTGCCACTTTCGTGTTTTCTTAGACCGTTTCCGGCGAAAGGCTCCTAGGGTATGTAATTCGAAATGCTAAAACCAGGCTCAAATGTTGCAGTAGGGTCTGTAGATGTGCACAAAGGTTTCCGATTTTTCAGGTGCCACGTGGCTGTGCCACCATTGCCACTTTTGTGTTTTCTTAGCCCGTTTGCGGCAAAAGGCTCCTAGGGTATGTAATTCGAAATGCTAAAACCATGCTCAAATGTTGCAGTAGGGTCTGTAGATGTGCACAAAGGTTTCCGATTTTTCAGGTGCCACGTGGCTGTGCCACCATTGCCACTTTTGTGTTTTCTTAGCCTGTTTGCGGCAAAAGGCTCCTAGGGTATGCAATTCGAAATGCTAAAACCATGCTCAAATGTTGCAGTGGGGTCTGTAGATGCGCACAAAGGTTTCGGATTTTTCAGGTGCCACGTGGCTGTGCCACCGTTGCCACTTTTGTGTTTTCTTAGACCGTTTCCGGCGAGAGGCTCCTAGGGTATGTAATTCGAAATGCTAAAACCATGCTCAAATGTTGCAGTGGGGTCTGTAGATGCGCACAAAGGTTTCAGATTTTTCAGGTGCCACGTGGCTGTGCCACCGTTGCCGCTTTTGTGTTTTCTTAGACCGTTTCCGGCGAAAGGCTCCTAGGGTATGTAATTCGAAACGCTAAAACCATTCTCAAATGTTGCATTGGAGTCTGTAGATGCGCACGAAGGTTTCAGATTTTTCAGCTGCCATGTGCCTGCGCCACCATTGCCACTTTCGTGTTTTCTTAGACCGTTTCCGGCGAAAGGCTCCTAGGGTATGTAATTCGAAATGCTAAAAGCACGCTCAGATGTTGCAGTAGGGTCTGCGGATGCGCACGAAGGTTTCGGATTTTTCAGGTGCCATGTGGCTGTGCCACTGTTGCCACTTTTGTGTTTTCTTAGACCGTTTCCGGCGAAAGGCTCCTAGGGTATGTAATTCGAAACGCTAAAACCATGCTCAAATGTTGCAGTGGGGTCTGTAGATGCACACGAAGGTTTTGGATTTTTCAGGTGCCACGTGGCTGTGCCACCGTTGCCACTTTTGTGTTTTCTTAGACCGTTTCCGGCAAAAGGCTCCTGGGATATGTAATTCGAAATGCTAAAACCATGCTCAAATGTTGCAGTGGGGTCTGTAGATGCGCACGGAGATTTCGGATTTTTCAGCTGCCACCTGACTGCGACACCATTGCCACTTTCGTGTTTTCTTAGACCGTTTCCGGCGAAAGGCTGCAAGGGTATGTAATTCGAAATGCTAAAACCATGCTCAAATGTTGCAGTAGGGTCTGTAGATGTGCACGAAGGTTTCAGATTTTTCAGGTGCCACGTGGCTGTGCCACCATTGCCACTTTTGTGTTTTCTAAGACCGTTTCCGGCAAAAGGCTCCTAGGGTATGTAATTCGAAACGCTAAAACCATGCTCAAATGTTGCAGTGGGGTCTGTAGATGCGCACGAAGGTTTCCGATTTTTTAGGTGCCACGTGGCTGTGCCACCGTTGCCACTTTTGTGTTTTCTTAGACCGTTTCCGGCAAAAGGCTCCTAGGGTATGTAATTCAAAATCCTAAAACCATGGTCAAATGTTGCAGTGGGGTCTGTAGATGCGCACGAAGGTTTTGGATTTTTGGGGTGCCACGTAGCTGTGCTTCCATTGCCTCTTTCATGTTCTCTTAGACCATTTCCGGCGAAAGGCTCCTACAGTATGTATTTCAAAATGGTAAAATCATGCTCAAATGTTGCAGTAGGGTCTGTAGATGTGCACAAAGATTTTGGATTGTTCAGGTGCCACGTGGCTGTGCCACCATTGCCACTTTCGTGTTTTCTTAGACCGTTTCCGGCGAAAGTCTCCTAGAGTATGTAATTCGAAACGCTAAAACCATGCTGAGATGTTGCAGTAGAGTCTGTAAATGCGTAGGAAGGTTTTGGATTTTTGGGTGCTAAGTGGCTGTGTCACCGTTGCCACTTTTGTGTTTTCTTAGACCGTTTCCAGCGAAAGGCTCCTAGGGTAAGTAATTCGAAATGCTTAACACATGCTTAAATGTTGCAGTAAGGTCTGTAGATGCGTACAAAGGTTTCAGATTTTTCAGATGCCATGTGGCGGTGCCACCGTTTTTCTTTCGTGTTTTCTTAGATCATTTCCGGCAAAAAGCTCCCAGAGTATGTAATTTGAAATGCTAAAACTATGCTCAAAAGTTGCAGTAGGGTCTGTAGATGTGCACGAAGGTTTCAGATTTTTGGGGTGCCACCGTTGCCACTTTCATGTTTTCTTAGACCGTTTCCGGCGAAAGGCTCCCAGGGTACATGTATGTAATTTGAAACGCTAAAACCATGCCCAAATGTTGCAGTGGAGTCTGTAGGTGCGCACGAAGCTGTGTCACCTGTGCCACTCAATATGATTTTAGTGTGTCATATAATACATTTCTTCTTTGTATCAAGCATTCATACAAAGTCAAGGATGCAAATGCGGGGATACACTATAGTGTGCTTTGCACACAAGTGACATCATCTAGTTCCTCTTCTCGACTGCTATGGACATACCTGGCATCACACCACCCATATTCTGCGTGATAGATCTGCTGGTTGAGCTAGCTGGAGACAAGGGACGTACCCTGTATATTCTAAGGCCTAGCCCTTGTCTTATATCATTCAGCAATTTTCAGCTAGCTCTAATAGTATAATGCGATGATGGAAGCACACTCTCTGACGGCGTCACGAAACCACTCCATATTCTTGTTCCTCTGTAAATAGAAACAAAACAAGAGGGATGTTACATCCCAATGCTCACCTACATTCGCGCTTGATAATGTCATTCCAATGTAACATACCCAATATTTAGTTAATATAAATCATTAACTAGGCATCAAATGATTAATGTGGTTTATGTGATGGCTTTGGAAAGTCTATATTTCTGCATTTATTATATATCAATGCAACATAGAATCATTGGATATAAATTTGAAAGAAAGTCGAAGAATCAGGGTTAAATAATGTGCTGATAGTTGCCTGCAACATACATATGCAATATGAAAGGCCTGAGACCAGTGATCTTTGAAAAATAACCTTAACATTAAATCTTACAATATTGGACACGCCGGACGCCGACGCTGACACCCGAGGTCATCATTTAAGCTCACCACTTGTAATAGAAGTAGGTGAGCTAATAAAAATACATCACATCAAAAAATAAAATAGGAGGTGCAAAATGGCATTATGTAATGAAGAATCACTGAAATTGTAATTGAAGTACATTCATTGGTTAAAGAGGAGTTGCGGAAAAACATTCGTTCAAGAAAGTGACTATAAGTCCCAACAAAAATACATCACATCAACAACTAAAATAAGCTTTATGTTACTAGCAACAAATATGAGAAAGTATTGAATAAAAAAAAAAAGTTAAAAGTTTTTTTTTAAAGAAAGTGAATATAAGTCCCCAAAATCCCCCTCAAATTCCTCAAATATGCATGTAATGAGGGCGCAACGTTACCACAATGTAGTTCAGTAACCCATGTGTACAATATCAATTGCCTGGAAAGACACATAGAAACAGAACTCACCTTAACACAAACTTTTAGAACTTAAAATTGAGTAAGTCAGAGAAAAACGTGAACATTGTGACTGAAAAAAAGAAAAGAAATCAGTTAAATTTCTGCATACAGTAGGGTTAATACCTAAAGTAGTTATTGAAATGAGAAAATAAACAGTAATGAGAGGTGAAGGTACCACAATCTGCACAAAAGCTGACTTTAACGCACATTCTTACAACACCTAAATGCTAATTCTTACAGAAAATCAGCCTCAAATTCCTCAAATATGCATGTAATGAGGGTTAAATATTACTGCAATGGAGTTCAGTAACCCAAGTGTAGAATATTAATCGCCTGGAAAGACACATAGAAACACAACTCACCTAAACACAAAGTGTACAAAGTTTTACAACTTAAAAGTCCGAGAAAAACATGAAAATTTTGACTGAAAAAAAAGAAAATTTCTGTTAAATTTCTGCATATAGTAGGGTTAATACCTACAGTTGTTATTGAAATATGAAAATCAACAGTAAAGAGAAGTTAAAGCAGCACAATCTGCACAACAGCTGACTTTAACGCAAATTCTTACAACACCTAAACGCAAATTCTTACAAGTTTTGGCAGAAAATTTTAGGTGGAATTTGGAAAAAAGACGTAGTATCAGGGTTAAATACTGTTCTGATAGTCCCCTACAACCTACATATGCAATATCAAAGGCCTGAGCCCACTGATCTTTGAGAAATTAACCTTAACATTAAATCTTACAATATTGGACACGCCGATGCTGATGCCCGATGTCATCATATAAGCTCACCACTTCTAATAGAAGTAGATGAGCTAAAAACTATAGTGACATTTTGGCGAGAGGACCAGCAGTGTCCCCTTGTCGCAAGAGGACCGATAGTGTCCACTCGCCTAACACAAAACATGACACCAGCCATCCTCATTGTCAAAATCTGACACATGGAGCAAGAATTAGTGGAAGTACATCAACTAAAAGCAAGACAATGACCATGTAAATAGAGGAAAGGCTTCCTCTTATTCTGCCTACTATTAGATAAATATTATTACCTAAAATCTAATATATGTCAATTGTACTACCACCAAATCTACATAAATATAAGATAACATTAAAATACAATCAATGAAATAAATACAGCCAAAAGAAAAATTCCTTCAAAAAATAAAAAAAAATTTTGAAAATTTTTTTCTTATATAAGAGCCCAAGTTCCCAAAGGGAACGATGAGCCCAAAGAAGCCTAAGTGTGGACAAAATTATAAAAATATGCTATAAAATAAACTACCACACTATCAAAATATTCAATCTTACTTACAACTGTCGTTCCTAAAAATAATAGGAAACTACCTAGAGCATTGTCAATGTAAACAAAAAACCGAAAAAAAACGAAAACAAGACCCCAGGCAACACGACCCGAAGTCAGTAATAGAAACAAGACTATCTGATCTAAAGCAAGATCTTCATCAGAGGAAAATATGATACATCGGATGTATCATGCATGACCAAAATGCCCAAACACCCCAAGGGTGAGGACCTAACCCTGGGGATGGACAGAATAATCTTCTGTATAATACGTTAAACTCCCAAGAAATTTTATAAAAAAATTTCAATAACACAAGCCAAAAAGCTTGGGAGCTTAACTGGGGGATCAAGGGAAGGAATATTAAACAAACAGTGGACAGATCATTATCAATGAATGATGACGTCAGGCCCATGTCCTGAAATTGGGGAACGTGAACTAATTTTTATAAATATAAAATTACAGCCCTGAATGCTTTAAACCACCATTTCTTCCTTCCTTCATCCAGTTGTGTCCATGGATCCACCAAAACAACCACTGAATTATGGATCATTAAAACTGAGATTTAACAGCACAGAAGTCAGTTTGATGTTATCTGACTGAAGAGCCAAACAAAGAATGATGTTGGCGTCAGTTTCGGTGACTTCCTGGCATCTGCGCATGCGTGGAGGGTAAATGTATGGAGGGCCAGATAGGACTTCTAATTTTCGGTTTTGCATGCAAATTTTGGGGATTGGGGGGCAAAATTTGTGTTTGGCCCAAGATATTTTTGAGTTAGCACCAGCTAGTCTGGGCCATTGGTATATAGTATAAACATATAAGTAAACATTCATTTTTTGGATTCCCAAACACTATGTAAGACTCCACAATGGAAAAGATAACTCCAGTGAGGTGTAATGGGCTGTATTTTAAGAGAAATTTAAAAAAAAAAAATCATGTGGATGGTAATCTTTGTCAACAGTACTGGGTAGACATAACCCAATTAATCCTTTACCTTACATAAACTATAGATAAAAAAATCACTATTTTCAAAAAAATAAGTAAACATTCTACATTTCTTGTTTCCAAAACATACCTTATGACTTATCATTGGAATGAGATCAATGAGGTGAAAACAAAATCTGAATGAGGGTTTCTGTGAAAAGCGCATGAGGATTTGGACCATACATGATGCACACAGTTAACTCTTTATCTAACATAATAGCAATAATCAGCCAGTGTTATTCACAAGATTTGCCAATCGAATCTTAATATGTTTGCCTCAAAAACACAGCTTTTGACCCTTCACTAGAATGAGGTGGTGGAGCTGGTTCCAATAAGTGGCCTATGTTTTTTTAGGCAAAAATTGAAATTTTTCAGCTGTTCAAGAGTTATTCAAGAAAAGAAAACTTTTGCAAAATCTGTCTGCTACTTGTGACAATGGAATAAATCATTACATGTAGCATTATACAATGATTCAAGCTAAGTACTTGCCTTCATCAATTTCCTCCAGACTATTGAGTATTCTTTTTGGAGGATCTGAGGATTTGCCACTCTTGGTTCGCTGTTCTTGTCTCTGTTTATCTCGTTTTCTGGCATACATTGGTTTTTGTTGCCTCCAGAAATCAGCTTTTGAATACAGGTATTTTAAACCACCACAAACCATTTCTTTGATTTTTATTGAAGTTTCTGTTTTATTTCCCACCAAACCTGAAAAACAGCATTGTTTTTACACCAATTTTGTATGTTTGTATATTCTTTTTATTTTTTATTACCTGTCAGTATTTTAGGGCGCAAGCACATGGAGCTCATGTTAACTCAATACCTTCTAAATTATTTTGGAAATACAATGTACTCCACTTAACTGGTAGAGTGCTGAAAACCCAAGTTGGGCTTTACATAATATCACAGGCTGTGATTATAACATCTTCAGAAAGTTGAAGGAGTTTTCATACAACCGTTTTGTATGGAGGAGGGTTTTCATATACTGAATGCCTATGGGAAATGATGTGGGGTTAGGCCCCATGCAATTTCTAATTTGCATGATCTTTTATGTTTTACAGTTTTGAATGGACAGCTAGTCGGCTGTAGGAAGCCAGAGGACCTGTAAAGAAAAAGAACCTTCAAGTGGCACCATGCAGGTATGAGACTTCTCAACATATTAATTGTGAGCTGAAATGGACTTGAGTCAAAGTCGCATTGGTTGAAGGTACAATGTACTACTGTGCACCCATTTGAATAAACGTGGGTTGAGTGTCTTGCTCAAGGACTCAATGCAAGAAGCAGAGTTCAGGATCGATCCCACAACCTTTTGATCACAAGCACAACATACTGACCAATGAGCCACTTTGATACTCTTTATATACACCCTGCAAGATTGCTACAAGAATTAAATTTGTTTTAGAACACACTGCTCAGTTACAGAATAATACATGATGAAAAGAAATCTGTGATTAAGAAAAATGTAATATTCAACAAGTTATGTATTTATTTATTTACTGGGGTTTAATGACACTTTCGGCAGCCAGGGTCACCTTGTGCCGGACAGTTTTATGGTGGATGAAGCTGGAGGGTCAGGTGAGAACCACCCAGCAACAGCGAGCAACTGTCAGGCTCCCCAACATACTAACTCCAAACAAGCAGGGTTAGCATTGGCTGAAGACAAGTGCACCATCAATGTGCAGTACGCCTTAGTACACAATGTCACCATGCCCCCACGTGGGCAATGGAGATGAAGTGTCTTGCTCAAGGACACAATGCGGTTGCCACAGGTGGGATTCAAATCAAGGACCTCTTGGCTTGTAGCCTGCACCTCTACCTACTATCCTAAAGTTAATGAGAAACCATTTCATATAATATGGCAGTACTGTCTGTAAACAATACTATGCCTGACAATACTCACCTCCACTCTACAAAGCTTCAAAATTTTATTAGATTTGAAATTGTCCTAATGATTTGAATCTATTCAAGGTGTGGTGATTTGAATATTTTCAAATCATTGATATGTTCTCAGAATCGTATCAAGTGTCTCAACCAGAACTCTTCTTCATCAGGTCTCCTGGTGATAGAAGACTTCAAGAGGTTCTGTTTTCAAAATTAATTTTATTCAATTTCTAGAGTATTGCACAATTTTGTCTGACTCTCACAGACACAAAACGAGTCGACATTGAGTAGGTTGGGTTCAATGACTGCAAATACAATTCTGGAGTAGAAACTGAAAATATTTACCATATTCCAAGATTTTAAGAAGCAATATCTAAATGTCTGACTACTGAAGAAGCAGTGAGATTTGATACAAGATTTGAAATAAAGTTTTCTGTCTGATTCAATCTAAGATTTGATATGCAATTTGACCTGGAATTTGAGATTTACAGGGGCCAGCTACCTACTCTCATCATTGAGAAGTTTCTCAAGGTATTCCTTATCACCATAAAGCTCTTGTAAAAGCTCCTTGGTTGTCTTGGCATCAGCAGTATTCTTTGGTATTTGGCATTCTTTTTTTTCATCCTTCTTCTGTTGTGGCTTGCTATATCCTTTTTGTCCTTTCTTTGTCTATCAATGAAATATAAAAATCATTCATTTAGAATTTTTTTAATTAAAAAATTCCAAGTCCAACAAGGGAAATAACTCTAAACAAACAAATACTTGAACACAGCTGATTTATCTCCAAAAAAACATATATTTAATTTGGAAAAAAATGGTTTAACAGTTTTCTTTGAAATGTGATGGCAAGAAATGTTCATGTGATGAAAGGAAAGTTAAAGTCTAAGCGCAATAACTCTTGAAGAAATGCTTGGACAGAGCTAGTTCGCAATCCCATTCACGATATTATCATCAAAAATATTTTTAGTTCAAATAACAATATAAATTTATCTAATTGTGTCCAAAGTTTAACTATGGAATCCTTCAGGATTTCAAAGTGCATCAACAAACAGTTCTTGATCCTGCTTAATTAGCATTTCAAAATTTGTACTGAAATTACACAAAATTGTGAATTGTTCTATTTGGAATTATTACATTCACAGATCCAAGCAAATGTGCAGATTCAAGCAAATGTTCTGAAAGAGGCAATATTGTTGTGACTTACTGTGCCGAATGATATATAGACAGAATGGCATTTGTGTTCGAACTGTGCAAACTGTTTGAACAAGATCAATATGGGCGATAAAAAATGACAGTTTGAATGCGCATGCTATTCTGTATTTATTGCACGCCTACATTTTACTACAAAAAACATTAATCGATTTTGGTAGAGGGATTATATTGAACAAAGCCTTTGGCTTCTTGTTCAATATTATTCCCCTGCCAAAAACCATTGGGTGCGGTAAAAAATGACAGTTCGAATGTGTATGCTGTTCTGTATTTAAATTTACAGTTTACTAAAAAAAATATTAAAAATACAAATTATTGCCAAAAATAATCCAAACGTAAAAAAAGAAATAGTTAAATAGTACGCGCACGTGATCCGTACTGTTCAAAGACAATACAAAAAAATTTATTGTTCACTTTCGTTTCTGCAGAAAAAAGCATGTATTTCATGAAAATAACAGCATAGGCGTCAATAAATTTGTTTGCTTATTGTGACTATCATGAAATCACCATGGATGTTATTCCACCTGATGAACTGGCTTTAATTTCACCCCTGCAATGTTGGACCACCAACAGTGGACACAACTTATTCGAAAAGAACCCCTCAACTGCCATAATAATGCTGACATCAGATCACCCAAAGATAGCTCCACACAAGGGCAATACCCTGCCAAACACAGACTCTGTCACCATCTCAAGCCTGTATAACACGGGCAAAGTACTCAGATATGCCGCTGATATCCTTTACAGTGACTCTCTTTGAACCATACCATACTCCACTTACCCCTCAGAACAGAAATCTATTTAAAGAAGAAATAACAACTTAGTGATTTATATTTTTCAACATAATGGTAAAGGAATACTTGTTCTTTTTATCTGGCAATTCTCGACTTTGATACCATATTCATATCATAGATCTCGACCAGATTTCTGTGATTTACTTGTCACCCAATTTTTTACCGTAGTTTGGGCTAAATCTGAAAGATATAATTACCTAAAAAGGTTAACGTAAATCAATACACCCCAAACTTATCTGCACGCTAATTTAGCAGATCTCCTCCCACTACATCAACCTGTCAGATCTACCCGCTTTTTCTACCCGCCAAAAAACGTTTGCTGTAACAATCAAGCAGTTCTACCCGTCACCTCTTCCCGGCAATTCTACCCACCAGGATTTGTATATAAATATGTGAGAGCTACCACACAAGACAAAAGTCTCTGACAAAGCTCAAATCGAGCGAAACTGGTTAGACAGTAACTAATCATTATATTCAGTTATCAAATTCATACGGGATATCCAGCTTTGGAGTCCTCTCACACTTTCGAGTGACTTTTCCTAAACAAACTACAGTGATCAAGATGAGCTGTTGTGGGTAGTCATTTAATAAATTTACATGTCCCATCTTTACCTAAATAACATTCTGTTTTCAGAAAATGTGAAATTTTCAGTTTAAACCCAGCAAAATGACCAATTAGAGATTAACTCTCCATCATGAAAAAGTACTTCTGTACAAACTAAGCAGGGTCATTCTCAGCTTTTTTCACCTTACTGTCATCAATGTGGGAAATTGAGTCAACTGAACATTTCCTGCTAACGTGTGCACTCTACTTCAATATCCGTAAGCGAACCATTGGTCAACTACCATTTATTCCAAGTGTGTCAACCTTACTCTATGGCTTCGAAGTTCTAAGTAATGAAGATAATAGCTCAGTCTTTGGTCTAATCCAAAATTATATTGTAGCTACAAAGCGCTTTCAGTAAATGTAAGTGTATGTATATATTCCAATCTTTGAAATAGTGCAGCATTTTTGCACAGCCACTTCGGCAACCACTGTAGTCTTCAACGGGGTGATTGTAGCCAAATAATCAATTCAAAATGGTAAAGTTGCCATGGTGAGGGTTGCTGTGGTGGTCGAGACTTTGGTGTGTGGAGCTGTGCTGTTTTACGGAATGGAGTTTGAATTTAACATATGAATGTCTACACCTGCCATGCTTGTAGTTGGTTGGTATCATCATCAGCTTAGTTTACACCCTGGTTGGCTTCCTGCTTTTTCTCTTCATACATAATTCTCTATTTATTGATGTTTAAGGTCACATATTTCTGCACAATGGCTAATCATGACCACGACAGTTTTACGGGTGGAGGAAGCCGGAGTACCCGGATAGAACCACCGAGCAACGGCGAACAACTGTCAGCTCTCCAACATACTAACTCTTCACAAGCAGGGTTAGCATTGGTTGAAGACAGGAGCACCATCAACGTGCAGTATGCCTTAGTGCACAGCGTCACCATGCCCCCCACATGGGCAATGGAGGTGAAGTGTCTTGCCGAAGGACACAACGCGGTTGTCGCAGGTGGGATTCAAACCGAGGACCTCTTGGCTTCCTGTTACATTGTAACATTGTAAATGTTGTATGTGGAAACAACCTTGTTTAAGCTTTTTAGTTTTCTGTCAGATCCGCCATCTATTATGTTGTAAAATTTATACTATTTTGAAATATTTTGAATAAATATTAGTTAAACTAACGTAAAGACCAAAACCACCTACAGCTATAACATATAAATCGCCATTCAAATTTTGTTATTTTTTCAATTTTTGCTTCCAAAACATATATTGTGACAATTATTTGGACTGAGCTTGATGAGCTCATTCCAGTGAGGAGTCACATACTATGTTTTGGTAACAAATAATGAAAAATTGTAGTCATCTAGGAACAAAAAGAGCTGGACTTTCGTCCGGTGCATACCCCCTCGTGGTGTACCGCCTAGTGTGGGCATACCTATGACCAACAAATATCATTTATGAATATTCTCATATGGACTGATGCACAGATGCACAGATGGATGGACGCAATCCAGTATACCCCCCCCCCCCCCCCCCCTCCATTTTCTTCGAAAGTTTTCAACAATTTCTAAGTCAAAAGGTATGGTGAATTGTTTGGTGTTTGGAAGTTTTATGCAATGAAGCAAAAGCCTTTGTCAGAGGCAAACTGCATGCCATATTTCACTGAAATCCGATAACCCCAATCCAGAATGCACCCCCCCCCCCCCTCCCATTTTCTTCGAAAGTTTTCAACAATTTCCAACAATTTCTAAGTCAAAAGGTATGGTAAATTGTTTGGTGTTTGGAAGTTTTATGCAATGAGGCAGAAGCCTTTGTCATAGGTAAACTGCATGCCATATTTCACCAAAATCCGATAACCCATACTGAACAGACATATAATATCTATTTCCTACAATTTCTAAGTCAAAAAAGGAGGATAACTCTAAAAAGGAGAATGTGAGAAATACCGTTGAATCCTTTTTTTAAAGCCTATACCATAAGCAGTGTTCATGGCAAATTTCAGTGCAATAAAACATTTGATACCCGAGATACAGGCTGAACAGACAAAATTTGGCTCGGACGGACACAATTTCTAAGTGAACAATTTACAAAAAAAAAAAATAATAAAAAAAAAAATAACTAGTGTGGGCATACCTTTGACCAACAAATATTATAAAAAATAATAATTTACTTAAGTTATGAATACTTTTGGACGGACTCACACACGGACGCACAGACGGACGGATGGATGGACGCATGTAATCCAGTATACCCCCATTTTCTTCGAAAGTACGGGTATAAATATTGTAAGTCTCCTCTGATCACCACATTAGGAAAAGAATGAATGCCTTATTTATCCCATCCACCGATAAAATGGTTGAAAACAATTAATTTTCATTTTTTTTAAATCAGAGAAACTTGAGAAGCAATATGTTCCTGAAAATTTACTACTTTCCTTTAATATTTTATCAAATAATGATATGGATATTTTTGATTTCTGACCCTCAGTACAAAAAATACTCTATTACCTAATAAAGGTACAACTCTGACTCTTATTATTACACTATAAACCAGTAAGCAGGCCTCTCAGCAATGCTGATGTCAGACTTTAATTTCCATTAAATGAAGTCATGGTTGCGTTACAACACAAACATGCTTTCTTCATATTTTTGTTGTCCACTTCAGACGAACTGTGCCAGGCACTGCCTAGACTCTCTTCTATTTGTCAACCAACAAACAACAATGTTTTCAATGGTTCCCATATATAAATTTATAAAATTAGAGAATAAAAATTCAATGAATTAGTATTAATAAAAAAAATAAATATTCATTTTAGATAATTATCGGAGGATAAAATACGGTTAGTTCTCTTACTATAGGTTTGGATATTTCAGGTTTAAATAGAAAGCACTTATGAAACAGAATATGATTAGTTCACTCAGGTTCAACTTTAAAAACTGCTTATTTCATTTTTGCAACATTAAGTTGTAGGACTTGTGGTGCAGAAATGATATTTATGCTCCTGTATGGACTTTGATAATGAGTTGATAAGCATAAAAGGTCTCACATGAACCATAAGCACTTTTTATTCACTAATTCTGTTATGTTCTAGAAGAGCAAGTATGGAAAAAATAACCGTCTCAGTACAACTGTTGAACTTTAATGTAGTCAAGCTGAAAACATCTTGCATTTTACCCATCTCAAAATTAAAAGATCTGATATTTGATATTCCCACTTCTGATCAACAAGAGGGAAATTTGATTGTCTCCACCTTCCAAGACATCAGAGTTAAAAAATTATGGGGCTCCACATGGCTCTGACTTTAGAAATAGCTCCTACTTCCCAGAGTGTAATAAGTTTATGTAACCTTAAATGCCATTTAGCTGCTTTGTTTAACCCTTAAGGGCCTGGGCAAATTTCTTGAATTCCCGCTTGAACACCACCTGCACATTGCCAGCAGATAAGCAGTGACTTCTAGTCAAGTCTTGGCTACCCATTTAGGCAGCCAAGACTTGACTAGAAACCACTGCCAAGGTAATATGTCTATTTTGAGGAAGATCTCCTCATGATTGCATGTTAAGGGTACCTGTTCTGAGGACGTAGAAGTCAGAAATAGGCCTTTAAGGGTTCATGGAACATAAGGTGAGATTATATTTACATTTATCCATCCTGAATGAGAGTCATGACGACAGAATCTGGCTTTTCTAAAAGACACTGTTGTGTACCATTATATAAAGCCATAAATACACCAAAGTTTGTTTGTTTATTGAGGTTAAAGAAACTTTTAATCGCCAAGGTCACACAGTGTTGGACAGTTTTACGAAAGCCAGAGCACCTAGAGAGAACCACCAAACAGTGGTGATTAACTGTCAAACTCTCCAACTTATTTACCTGCCACAAACAGAGTAGGTAGCAAGAGTACAAGTGGCATGCAGTATACCTTATTACACAGATTCTCTAACTTACTAATCCAATAGAATTACCAGTGGTTGAAGGCAAGTACCCCATTGATGTGCAGTATGCTTTGGTGTGCAATGCCACATTTCTTCCCATGTGACCAATCAGGATTAGCTGTCTTGCCCAAGAATACAATGCAGATAGTACGTGTAAGGATCAAACAATGAACCTTTTGGTCTAATGCTCTACTCAATGAGCCACCACATTCCAAGTTTGCTGTTAACAATTATGATAGCAATGGGTTTCAAGAAACAACTATAATTCACACAAACTATTCTGGGTATGAATAATAGAACATTGAGTGAGTTTCTTTTGTCACACACCTATCGATGTAAAACACAGGATTTCCACTGTTTTGCCTCTTCGATAAAAATTAAGTTTTATCGCACATGTGGTGATACAAAACAAGTTTGATTTCATTTCCAATGTAAACAGAGAAGGAACCTGTTTAAATAAATCCCATCAATCATTGGTCAATGCACCATTCGAGATTGACTGGAAATTCCAAGTTTCTCATTTAGATTTGTTTACCTGGGATATTTAAACAATGCGATTCAAGTAAAAAATTTCCAAAATAAAAATAACATTCTGACTGTTTCTTCCTTGACAAATACTTTCCACAACTAGTCATGTAATGATGGAGTGTGCTAAACTTATTAGCTATTTAAAAACTTTTTGTTGTGTTCTTTCCCGCTGTTTAGTCAATATCTGAAGTTTGATCATCGTGTCCATGACACTGATCGGCGTCAATTGGTTTTGACCAATTGAATGCCGTAAAAATTAACGAACCAACTGGGGTCGGTACCCTGCCAACTAACAGTGATGTCTCATTGGCAACAGAGGAAATGCAGCAATTATCCAGTTAAAAAGTGCTTTCAGTTCAATTTTCATGTAGACTGGTTGTTACATGAGTGGTGTGTAGTGTTGGGAGGTTATGAAATTTTTCCTCGGTTTCGGTTTCTACTCAGTTTTTTAAAAAAAAAGTTGAGGTTTTGCATTTTTTTAATGAAAATTTTTCAAATATTAAACACTATAAACAGTTGTATTTTTCCCCGAATATTAGTTTTAATGAATGTTCAATGTGCAAGTACCTTTCCCTCTCTCTAAATTATGAGATTTATACATACAGCAGTACAGTGAGCCATTAACCTAGACGATAATGAAGACTGTACTTCAAGTTTTGGATATACAGCTGAATAGCACTGGCAGCTGCCTCCATCTCCTCCACCCCCCCACCCCCCTGCCCACTAAGAGGAAAACGCTGTGGTAGCAATGCACATCACAGGTAAACACAATGCTCAGGGTATAATGTTGAAAAATGTCCTCCCACCAAAAAAAAAATAAATAAATAAATAAATGCCTGTGTTTGGGGTAACCCGACCAATCCTAAAAATTTTATCAAATAAAAGTCGCTCATTTAGGTCACTGAAACCCTATTTTTCATCCATCTTCAATTGTGAATTTGAAACCTATTTTGTTTGATGTTCAAGCTTTCAAAATTACACGTAAAATTTAAATATAATGGACTGTATAAATGCAGAGCAAGTGGCAGGTTCCAGGTCAGCAAAAGAAACTGCATTTGACAAACTGATCATTTTACAAATACTGTGTTTCACCACTGGCGTTGAAGTAAAGGTCATGAATATAAATATCGTGTTGACTTTCGTGTATTGATACTGAAAGCCCCAATATCTCAGCCTACTGTCTTGAAAATGTTATTGGTGCAAGTATAGTTTACAACAGTTTTTTTTTTTTCAATTCCATTCAAACGTATACATAGAAATTATTGGCAGTGGCCAGCAGATGCGTGGATATTGCATTTAAATGAAGTGTTCATCATTTTGGTAATTCGATATTTGTTTTATTTTTATCCCAAAACATGTAGTGCTTTCAAACTCACGCTGAATGGAATGATTTTTATCATTGGGCATTTCATGGAAAATTTATTTAATATGCAAATATGATTATACCGTGGGGCCAACAAAGTTAGAAGAATAATTACCGAGCTCTGATTTTTTCTGTGATTTCTACCATTTCTATTTAACACATTACACTAAGTAACAGTATTCGAGATTGCACAGTTGAGTAACTGTGCGTGTCCTGACTATTGGTTGTCTCACGTTCAGGTCAGCCGGTGTTTTTAAATAACCAACACCAAGTTGTATTTTCGGTTAACCTCCCAACACTAGTGGTGTGTGATAAATACAGAACTGCACATACTTTTGAATGGTTTAGGAATTATCACACTCAAATGCCCTCATGATATCCTGGGTCAAAGCAATGTTGTGCGATGATTCTTAACCAATTCAAACATTTCTGCAGTTCTGTATATGTATTCTGTTTTATAACAAAAAGCTAAAATTGAAGAAAAAATCTCAATTATTCTAATTCAGCTCATCCTGGATTCTAATGGTAATCTTTGGCTTCAAATGGATTACTATGGCCTCTGGACCATCAATTATAAACATTAGGTCAGAAAGTCTGGCCTTCGAGTGGCAAACAGGGGAAATTGCCACACATAGAAAGTCAGGCCACAAGGACAAATCATGTCATAGGAAGCAGATAAGATGAACAATCATCTCTTTGATACAACCTTTACCTAATGCAACAGACAACCCTGGCCTTGCACTTTACAAATCAAGCATTTGAAGAAAAATATTTAAAAAAAAAATTCCAACAAAACCATATCATATGTCATCCCTCCCCCTCATCAGAATGAGCTTGAGGAGTCACAACATATGGTTTTGTAAAAAAAACATTTAGAAAATTAAAAAAAAAAAATAACAAATGTTAATATCATGTGCATTGGGTGAAGGGGTAACACAGCTCTAGAAAATATTTTTAAAAATCTATCCCAAGCCAAAGAGTATCTGACCATATTTCACTATCTCTATCAGACAGTGATTATAACAGTATTTTCATTAAGAAATGTAAAATGCACATAAATGTTGTACATGTCCTAGAATGAAACACAGCACTGAAAAAACAAAACAAATTTTTAAAGTACAAAAGATATGCAATATTACAAATATTGAAAACCTACCACTGCACACAGTCATTCACACACATCTTAAGTGTTAATGTTACTGGAAAAATGGGATAATCAACCTGGGTTAACCTGAAATGCTCATCTTCCAGTCTATTATACAATACTTAAGTACAAAAAGGCATATTATTATGATGTTTGACTGCTGCTGAAAATGCGACTGTTACAAGATATCACATGTAACTTTAGGTAAAAGGTTAATTCCCTTTAGTCAGAAGGCACATTTTCTAATCCAAGACAACCCTGCTTAATCACAAACGTGTCAGACGTATAACCTATCATAGCTCTTAGAGCCAACTGTCAACTAAGGTGTCAAGTATTAAAATCCTCATTTCTTTCAGAGAATTGAAACTTATGAATGACAGAACCTGGCAAGAAGGTGAACATACTGACAAAAGGATATACAAGTTTTTATTAGAAACTATTATATCAATAATTTCTTCATCCTTCCCAGTATCAAAGAAACTGTTTTTCTACAAAATCATGACCAATTAGTCCATTACAGAAATAGCATGCCAAACCCGTGTAATAAACACATGACGTCAGAAGTCAATATGATGTTTTAACATAGTGAGTTGGTTTTGGAAGTAGAATTGAATTAATCTTCTTTGTTTCTGATGTCATTTAGCTCTTTAACTGTTCACCTAATATAACTAGCTGATGACATTTGCAAAAACATTTCTCTTGAATAACTAAAATTTTTCATATATTACCTTAAAACATAGCTCATGACCCTCATTGGAACAAGCTCGATGCACTCATTCCACTGATGGGTCAAAAGCTAACTTTTTGAGAGAAAGAATTGAGAAAGTGCGCAATCTGGTTGATGATTTTGTGAATATCAGTGGTGCCAGTCAGTTTTGAGAATTATGTTAGGTAAAGAGTTATTTATACATCATGTGATAAAAAAAATCTCGAATTCATTACAATTTGCTATTAAATTTCCAAATCTTTTTCACTAAAATCGATCTGAGTCTCCGTAAACCTTAGCTCAGATGAATTTTAGTGAACTTGGTTCAGAAATTTCTTATCACACTGTGATGCATAGAGATTTGCTATATGTTTTCATCTTTACCCACTGAAAAAGTTACAAACTGTTTATTACCAAGTATACCATCAAAGCAATACTTTGATCTCCATCTATGGCACTGCCACCATCTTATCTTATATACTGTGTTGGATAGAACTACCAAAGATCTCTCCAATGTGAAAAGAAATGTAATAAGATGACTTGACTTTAGTGATATGAATAAAATGAAGTTTGACTTGAGGTTTGAAATGTGTATGATACAAATATTTAAGAATTTAACCATGAAACTTAAAAAAATGTTCAAACTCTTTGTCTTTGAAGTTATAATTTTTTAAACTGAAAAGTACATGACATAATGTAACAGTGCCCAAAAACATAGACCAGAAGTTGAGCAGACCAGCAAGAATCAGGTTAATGGATAAATTGTATGAGGAACTAGTAATGTTGGTCAAATGGAACCTCTTGAACATTAACTTTACTGGGATGGAAATGATACAAAATATTAGTGATCTTTTGAAAAACAATAACATAAGCTTTTATCATAGGAGAATTTCTTCTGTTTCTCTGTCATAAATTAAACTGTTGAAGTGCTAAAATCAACATCATTGGTCCAGCATATCTCTGTTCATTTCTAAACATCCTTACATCAAGTTGATAATACTCTGTTGGAAATGCATTTTAGGATCATTCCCCAGTTTATTGTGAAATTTATGAAGCATGTCCTGAAATTTAGATCTATAAGGTTCTAAGCTTATTTTATACTACAAGGATTGACAAGCAAGTTATAGGTATCACAGAACTAAATATTTTCCCATAGGCGACCATTATAACGTTCAGGCAGAAAAAAATATGATCGCATCACTTTAATTTTGTCATTCAAATATCTCTGTCAAGTATAGCCCTTCAGACAACTTTTTCTGTTCTGAAAACAGGGGGTCATGCAAAAAATAAGCGAGAAAAACTGACACAAAGGGAAGTACTGGTCATGTGCACATATTTTTCAGGGAATTCCCTACAAAAACACACACACAGTAAATTGTATTTTTTAGGTCCAAAAGTCATCAAATCACCCTCTTTTTTATCAGGAATATTCAACAATAATGCAAGATGTCAATAGAATGTTTCAAACGATTATTGAAACAATGGATTTTCCCAACGCTGTTTATTTTTAGAGATTGCATCACTTCCGAGTGCAACATTTTAAGGCAGTTCACTCTAATTTCAATATCTAGTTCCGCGATACCTATAATCATCCCCAACCCCACCAAAGAGACATTTTACCACTTTCATGAGATAAAAGAGTCATTTCTGCATTAGAATCCAACTTTTGGCTTTGGCTGAGTCAAGAACATGAAAAATTTGCTCTTTAAAAGGAAAAGTGTCCAAACTTTGTCAAGTGGGCTTGAAAACTGGTTTTGCCTCCAAAAGATTTTTCTATCCTGTTACTTTATAAATTAACTGAGAAGGATGAGAATTTACATCTTTCTTTAAAAAACTGCCCTGATCCCAAAATAAACCTAAAATCTGCATCAGCACAAAATATTCTTTAAAAAAATTTGTCTCATTTAACCATACTGCAAGCAAAACAGTGTCCCAACCCCTATGGAACAGTATGGATGTCAATTTTGTTTCCAAAATTGGGGATGCAGCTATATATTTCACCAATATGAAAGGACTCTACCAGTTTATCCTAACAACTGATGTCAAATTTTATTCTACCATCTGATGTAGTAAAATTTTGCCCTGAATAGGACCCCCCGGTGTGCCCCTTTCCATCAAAATCTATGATATAATTCATAATTTAATTGATATTGACCCAAAACAAACCCACTGTGATATGAACTTCCCATCTGTAATAGTTTTTAAATCACAGTCTGGCTTCTGAAGACATTTCACATTGTGTTTGATAAATATTTTGCCATTTTTGCAAAGGAAAAGCCTCAGTTTTCTCAGTAAAGGCACATAGAGTCATTGGTATGGCACTGACAAAACATAAAACAGTGTTTTTTTCCAAAAGAATGACCTGTACCTGCTACTGTGATATCTCATAACACTGGCAAGATGCCTACAACCATCAAATATTGATTCTATAGTGCTATACTTATGCTGCTAGTTCCCATAAGTGCACTTTCCTAACCTCTGTTTTAATCCCCACAGACACCTATTCTGGCAAAAAGATTGAAATTGTTGAAAACATGTTTCCAAAGAGGATGAATCAGACATTTGCTTCAAGAATATAGTGGTATTTGATGTTTAATATACTTGTGTGTGTGTGAGGGGGGGGGGGGGGGGGAGTTAGGCGGCTGTCAATTATTGAAAATGTAGATCCTGGCAAGTGAAAAGCAAAGAAACACCATGTCTAATGAACAGGCGGGCGGGCGGGCGGGTGGGCAGGCAGGCAGGCAGGTAGGCTTGCAGTCACACATGTAGGAGGTCTACATGAGAGTACTGAATGACATACAATGAAAAATATAGTGGAAGAGCCAGGGCAAGGTTGTTAAATTGAAAAATAACTCAGTGGACCATGAGTCCTGAAGCCTCAAAGTAAATCATAAGAAACTGAAAGTGTATGATACTATCTTCAGTCTCTAAAAACATTAAAAACATGCTGTTCAGTCTTTCCAACTGTTTATCATCAGCAGAAGGGTTAAATATGTGTGGGAGGGAGGACTTGGTTCAGGGAAAGAGCAATATTTCACAACTGTCACTGTAAATTTATGCTGTATCATGGGAACCATGACAGCACTAGTACTAGACAACTATATTGGTAGCTATGCACAAATGCCATTCTCTCACATTTGTAATTTTATTATGTTATTTTCCATTGTAGCCCCATCCCCTCCTCAAATTTGTGTTCCAGGATACTCTTTCAATGAAGGAATTGTTTTCCAGCATTTTGAAGAACATAATATAGAAGAGAAAAACTTCTAAATACTAGTGAATAGAAGGGCAGTGTAGGTTTTCTGTCTGTGTTTGAATGGTGATTTGGGAGGGAGTTGGAAGATTTGGAATCCTTCCTGACCCTAGTAATATGAGAGGAAACCACGGTTTAAATAAATATGTTAATAGGGTAAGATAGGCTGTTAGTTAGCAGCTGTCAGGGGTTATAGTGTGCTCCTGGAGAATACACTTGCTCAAGATGTGAATTTGCTTGCATGAACAGCCTTAGTTATGGAAATATATAGCTTTTATTGCGGACTGTGACAAAAATGTAACTTTTCAAAACAATAAAATAGTTTGGTAAGGTATGTGGTCCCCAAATAAATATTTAAATGTGAAATAATCCCCCAAAATAATAACTGAATCTGGTTTGGAAGCCAAAAAACATATTTCTTATAGGTATCACAGAACTAAATATTTTCCCCTAGGCGACCATTGTAACGTTCAGGTGGAAAAAATATGATCGTATCACTTTAATTTTGTCATTCAAATATCTCTGTCAAGTATAGCCCTTCAGACATTTTCTGATCTGAAAACAAGGGGTCATGCAACAAATAAGAGAGAAAAACTGACACAATGGGAAGTACTGGTCACATGCACATACTTTTCAGGGAATTCCCTACAAAAACACACAAAAAGTAAATTGTATTTTTTAGGTCCAAAAGTCATCAAATCACCCTCTTTTTTATCAGGAATATTCAACAATAATGCAAGATGTCAATAGAATGTTTCAAACATTTATTGAAACAATGGATTTTCCCAAGGCTGTGTATTTTTAGAGCTTGCATCATTTCCGAGTGCAACATTTTAAGGTGGTTCACTCTAATTTCAATATTTAGTTCCGCGATACCTATACAACTTGTGCAAATTCCTCTCCTTGGCCCAACTGCGACCTTCATAAAATTAATTAGGTCTAGATTGAACCTTTGAAACCCATTAAAAATGCCAAACAAAATTCAGAAACAAACAAAACTTCCTGTGATGCCTCAAATTCTGTAGTTGAAAATGTATTGTCTGACCCCCAAAATAGTCCCTAATGATGTATATATTTTGCAGTATTCATAGAACAGAATTTTATTGAAACGATGGTCAAAACTCAGAAAAACATATTTCTCTGATACATAGAAATGTAAACAGACAACTAGAGTCTACAACCTAAACTTTGTGCAAGCACACAACTGCATACACCTGAGTCAGGCCCAAAGCTACAGAGAGGGGTGGCTATGGGGCTGTCCCAGTGATGCATGGGAAAGGCACGCGATCGCTCTTGCGCACCATCGCTCACGCAAAAATTGTCCATGGAGCGTGAATAATCACTCGCCTCTATTCTTGGATGTGTTTTCATCCTTTTGAGTTGTGCCAACAGAAACATTCAATTTAGTTTTGAAGTTGGGAAATTTTTAAGAATCACACAATTTGAAGCGTTTAAAGTACATACAATTCCAAACAATTTCCTTTCCGTCATTATGAACATAGCACACAGTAGTCCGCTTATATATCCACACACGACACGCTAACAGTAAGATGTTGACAGTTGTACACTGACAACTCACCCAAAGCTTACTCCCACCACAAAACGAACACGCATGTTCAGACAAAAGAAAACGGTGGCCATTCTGAGGTTTGAGAAACTTTTTAATACTTCCGTTTTTTTTTTTTATCAAAGACATGCGGAATGCTGCCCCGTTCCTTATTTTTTCTTATACACGTGACACCTGTAGCTCCAATTCACCAGTGACATGAATTAATGTGACCGATTTGGAATGTATGCATCCATTTTCCACAATTTTAATAATTTTTTATTTAAAATTCAGACCTAATTTTAGCAGGTTACATATATTTTCACTGTCAAAATTTTCATCCGTGTTCAGTTGTATTCATACATTCATTTCAAAGGATGCTTGTCAGTTGAAGTTAAACATTGAAATCAACACTCTCAATCAAAATTACTCTCTTCACATTTTTCACTCTCGCAAACTTTATTTGAGGTGAGTGATTTTCCACTCACCTCCATTTTGCTCCCATTCGTCACTGCTGTTCAACCCCCCTAATCTTGACCCTGTCAAAAATTTTTGTTGTCTTTCAGAAAAAATTGCCAGTCATTCCAATGCCTATATTTTCCCTGAAAGCTTTTAATTTTAAAAAAAAAAACCCAAAACATTGAACATTTGATGAATCACAATTTTCATTATGCAAAAATATCCTTATGGTTCATATATACTTTGTATGAAAGTCCCCATTCATTCATTTATTATTATTATTATTAGAATTAATTTAATTAATCAAAAGTAATTTTTAGCTCAACTTTGGCGAAGCCAAATTTGAGCTTATGCCATGGCCAGTTGTCCATCGTCAGTCTGTCCGTCTGGCCATCTGTCCATCAACAATTCAATACGGCTCGGGCTAGAGGCCGTATTTATGAACCGATCTTTACGAAACTTCTTGGGTACCTTTGTTATGACTGTGGGACGAGAACGAGTGTTTTTGGGTCCAATCCAAAATTCAAGTTGGCCGCCAGCCGCCATTTTGTACCAACGAGGCAGAAATCTGTTTTTTGTACAGAACTTCCATATGAAAGCGCTGATTTGAATAATTTTTTGTATGAATGTTTAGTACCATGGGATACATCACATATAATACGGGTTTTTTTCTCGTACGTAAATTATGCAAATTAGACTAACTTTGATGTATTTAGTGTTACTTTCAGCACTGTAAGTGCAAATGCCAATACGGCTCGGGCTAGAGGCTGTATTTATAAACCGATCTTTACAAAACTTCTTGGGTACCTTTGGTATCACCGTGGGACGAGAACGAGTGTTTTTGAGTGCAGCCCAAAATTCAAGATGGCCGATGGCAGCCATTTTGTACAAAATTAGGTGCAATCAGATTTTTGCACAGAACTTCCATATGAAAGTGCTGACTTGAATAATTTTTTGTGTGAATGTTAGGTACCATGGGATACATCACATATAATACGGGTTTATTTCTCGTGCCGAAATTATGCAAATTAGATAAACTTTGATTTTTTTCAGTGCTACTTACACACAGTAAGTGCACATGTCAATACGGCTCAGGCTAGAGGCTGTACTGATCAACCGATCTTCACAAAACTTCTTGGGTACCTCTGTTATCACCTTGGGATGAGAACGAGTGTTTCTGAGTGTGGTCCAAAATTCAAGATGGCTGCCAGTGGCCATTTCGTACCGAAATTAGGTCTAATCAGTTTTTTGTACACAACTTCTATACGGCCCAGGCTAGAGGCCGTATTTATGAACCGATCTTTACGAAACGTCTTGGGTACCTTTGTTATCACCGTGGGATGAGAATGAGTGTTTTGGGGTGTGGTCAAAATTCAAGATGGCCATCAGCAACAATTGTGTACCAAAATTAGTGCAATCAGTCTTTTGTACAGAACTTCTGTATGAAAGTTCTGATTTGAATAAATTTTTGTATGAATGTTTAGTAAAATGGAATACATCACATATAGTACGGGTTTTTATCTCGTGCAGAAATTATGCAAATTAGATAAATTTTGATTTATTCAGTGCTACTTGTACACAGTAAGTGCACATGTCAATACGGCTCGGGCTAGAGGCTGTATTTATCAACCGACCTTCACGAAACTTCTTGGGTACCTTTGTTATCACCTTGGGACGAGAACGAGTGTTTCTGAGTGCGGTTCAAAATTCAAGATAGCTGCCAGTGGCATTTTGTACCAAAATTAAGTCCAATCAGTTTTTTGTCACAACTTCTATACTGCTCGTATTTATTAACTGATCTTCACAAAACTTCTTGGGTACCTTTGTTTTCACCTTGGGACAGGAATGAGTGTGTTTTGGGGTGCCTTTGTTATCACTGTGCTATGAGAACAAATATTTTGGGGTTCAGTCAGACCCACTCTGGGACTCAAAGATTTCTTTTCTATTTAGCATCCGACTGTCACTCACCTTTACAATACTTTACCTATATATTTGTTACAGGCTATGGCCAGTATTTATGTACAGACCGCTACAATACTTTATATGTACATTTGTTATCAGGTCATTACCTAGATGTTTGTCATTGCTGTGTCACATACTATACATGTACATGTCTTGACAAGTTGAGCTAGTGTCATTGACACTTTCATTTGAAAATACTAATGAAAAAGAAATCTTTCAGGCCTGTTTCATTTATTATTATTTTAAAGAATGATACGGAATTAGGTTTAAAGTTCATATCAATGGTTAATGACCCAAGAATATTATTGGAAATTTTTCACTCTTGCCCCAGCATGTAAGAAAATTTTGTGATCCCCATTTAGTCAGCCAAGACTTGCCAAGAAACTACTGCAAAGCCAAACACTGAAGACTGTTAAAGTGCGGCAAAAATGTGTAAAAATCTCCAGGGTTAGATTCAGCTAAACCCCTAAAAACTGTGTTCAGATTGTTAGACTACAAAGCCAAACATTGAAGACTGTTAAAGGGCGGCAAAAATGTGTAAGAATCTCCAGGGTTAGATTCAGCTAAACCCCTAAAAACTGTGTTCAGATTATTAGACTAACAGGTTTATCAAAAGAGGGGGAGAGGAACTCTTGGAAAGCCTAATTGCCCCATTCAATTTAACCTTAGAAAAACAAGGGGTCCCAAATGAGTGGAGAGAAAGCAAAGTGACATTTATTCACAAAAAAAGGGGGAAAAAGACGTTTTGGATAATTATCAAGGGATCTCTGTCAGTAGCAACATTGGAAAAGTTTTCTGTAAAGTCCTGTATGGGAGATTAGAGGAGGTGATTGAGAAGAAGGGTTTTTTGGGAGAGATCCAGAATGGCTTCAGGAAGGGAAGGAGAGTCACTGACCACCTTTTCACGCTGTCCCAAATGATAGAATCTGCAAAAGCAGAAAAGAAAAAGATGTGTATGGCCTTTTTGGATGTTAAAATGGCATACAATAGAGTATGGAGGGAGGGTATGTGGCACAAGCTTGAGACTGTGGGCTTGGGAGGAGAGTTTGTTGGAATTATGAAAACATTATATAAAGATGTACAGAGTGAACTTAGCCTGGGCAACTTAACAAGAAAACGTGTGCCCATGGAGATAGGACTAAAACAGGGGTGTATCCTTTTGCCAATTCTGTTTGAATTGTACATCAAAAGTTTAGGTGATGAACTCCTGCATAGCGACAAGAGGGTAGCAGTTGAGGGCCTGAAGATCCCAGGGCTATTTTTTGCAGAAGATATGGTTCTAGCGAAGAGGGGCTAGCGAAAATGCTGGAAATTGTTGGGAATTATGGTAGGAAATGAAGACTCGAACTTAATGAAAGCAACAACAAAGTTATACCCGTGGGCTGCAAAGTGGCCCCCCACACAAAGGTGGAGAGTGGGGGGAGTTCTGTATTCTGGAAGGTAGCAGCAAACTTCTTAGTGTAGTATCTGGGGGTAAACATAAACATCACAGGAAGAATCCTTAACCAAATGAAACTAATAGGGGGAAACAGTTTCAATAAGGTTTTTGTGGGGAAAACCATTTGGGAAATGGTGGGTCTGCCAAGTATAACATATGGTAGAGAAGTGGTACCCCTAAACCGGACGGCTGTAAAGAGCTTGGAAATCCCGCAGAACGATGCAGGCCGATAGATAACAGAGTCGAGTAATGCCGCAGCACTAGAATCAATCAGGGGTGAGCTTGGGTGGATGAGGATCAAGGACAGGATAGACTTATTGAAACTCAATTATTTTAATTATTTGGTAAATCTACCTGACAGTCTATGGTGTGAAATAATGTTCCTGGGAATTTTCATCTCAAATATCAAGGCAGGGTGGATGGTCCAAGTGAAGGAACTAATAGAGATCTACGCATTGGAGAGCTCAGACCTAGACGTTGGGGCAAACCAGGGTAAAAAAAATCGTCAGAGAAAGGGTCATGGAGGATGGTAACCTTAACTGGCGAGAGGGGGTCAAATCAAAGAGGTCTTTGGGTGGCCTGCACAATAAAGAGAAGCCTGGTTTTGAAGAGTACCTTGATGGCACCTTTGGGGGTCACTGTTGTTCAAGCTGAGGTTGCGGTCCCTGGAGCTGAGGGGAAAAAATGGGAAAAACAAAGTGCCAGATGCGTAATTTGGGTGTGGTGGAGACCCTCTCTGGAACACTTTCTTCTAGAATGTATAAAATACCAGGCTAAAAGAATAAGATTCACTGGGAGTATAATGGGGAAGTGGGATGGGAGAATGAAGGACATGTGGTTTTGGGGAGACTCAAAGGAGGGGGTTAGTATGCTAATCGGAGAGATTGGGAAGAATGGGACTAGGGATGTCATCAAACAGTTCGTCTCCGAGTGTTGGGAGAAGAAAAGAAGCGTGGGAATAGGGAGGCAGTTGGGAGTACAGGGGTAACCAAGGCCTTCCTATCTGAGAACCGCGACAAATCAGCGACCGGCCAAAGTGTTCTTGTTATTATTATTATAGACTGCAGAGAGAATTTATGTAATAACATCAACTTTTCATCTATTGTTTCTTGAAGAAAGCCTCAAGAAAAGCCTGCCGGTTATGGTAATTTCTACTGATTTCTTTTCAGTGATATTTGTGAGCTAATGTTCTTCATCACTGCATATGTTCATCTTGATTGGTTTTTAGCTGCCACTTTCAGCTTCTTTTACATTCTCATCACTACAACACAATTACAAATTCAAGCTGAACCAATTTTTTAAGTTATGCTGTCCACTTCAGATGGCTCTCACCCAAGGCTTTGGTTACAAGGTGTTCTTACGAGTGAAAGCAGAACTTGTTAACCACAATATACTAGCACTGCACCATTTTCAGGGTTTATTTGTGTATTTATTTGTGTTTAAAGTTTTTTTTCAGTATCTATGGTTATACCATGACTGCAATAGAAGTATAACGTCAAGTCCAGCCAAACATTTATACTTATGCTGTACTGTAGACTCATTGGTTATCAGGTTTTATTGTACTAGTAAAACAGAACTTGTTCACCACAGTATCAAGCACTGTTCCAATTTCCATGGTTCCTATTCCAACACCATGTGTTGATGCTTTGCCTTTGTATTTTGGGGTTCATAACTCAAGAAATAGAAAGAAACAAACAATCATTCCTTATAATTAGACTTGAGCAATAAATTTAAACACTCTCTACTTTGCAAAGATAAAATAAAAAGCCCGGTCGCATCATGCTTCCTAGTGATAACTGAATAAAAAATGGTACAGTTTTTTTTAAATTCTCTTTAAAATAACGATACATTTCACTGAAACATGTTCTTGTGTCAGTAAATATTTTATTGACCAATGATCTGTGTAAGTTAAAAGGAAGGTCATAGGTCACGCCTACAGAAAACTTCAATCTCCTTTTTCCACTCGACAGGAGGGTGCTGTCATTCAAAACAACACTGAGTTAAATTTAATTTTGATTTTGACTATTTCCTGAGAAACTGAAAACACGGTTTGTAAATGTGGAGTTCGATATGAACCCAGATGATATGAAGTTGGTTGAACTTTGTCTCAAAAAGAGCTCATTCAGACTATTTGGAAATTGGAAAGTTTTGCGCATGAGTTTCGTTTGTGGATTATTATGACCGGTCATTGTTTACGTTTGATTTAGGTAAAATGATGAATGCTGATGATCACCTATTTCGTCTAAATAAATTGAACATGGAATAAAAAGCATGATAAGGATTTCATTGTTTATTAAATTTTATTCTGAAAGTCTTTTTAATATGATGAGATAAATATTAATTACTTTTCATGTTAAAACAATATGAGCATGCAGGGGTTCTTTTCCATTTACACTGTGCAACGTAATTTTAAGACAGATATTAGGGGCATGGTTTAGGGTGGGCCTAAATGTGCTTTTTTTGGTTCATTGTGTTATGAAAAGATATACTTTAGCCAATTATTTTACCTGAAAATGCAAGAACAGAAAAAAGGTTTAATTATATCAACTTAATGTAAAATCTCAAGAAATATTATGAGATACACTGGACTAATCAGATATCCCTTGGCACTAAAACAGTTAAATTATAACATGAAAAAAAAACAGAAAACTGTTGTAAACTTAGATGTTTACTGCTTGAAAAATTTAAATTTTATAGTAAATTTCCTTTCTTTTTATACCCACCGCAATTGTTTACTACAGGCTTGCACATCAGTGGAAGACCCTAACTTGGAAAATATACTCTCTATTTTGATCTTTCTCAAGAGATTTGGGAAAGAAAAGTGGTACAAAAGCACCAAGAAAAAATAAGCCAAAACTGGATCAAGCGCCATTGGTGCACACCCAGTAGGAGACGCTCTTCTCTTAGTTCAATTCCACGACTTCCGGAACCAGTGCGCAAGGCAGTCACCAATGAATCGTTCTTTTGAGTCCGCCAACATAGAAGTTATGTGATCAGTGCGGAGGAAGGATTCTTACCAAATAATAAGATGGGAGGGCCTCCATGTAAACAATTGTAGTAGGTATAAAAAGAAAGGAAATTTACTATAAAATTTAAATTTCTTATCAACCTACCTACAATTGTTTACTACAGGCTGAATGGACAATAGGATGGAGGGAATCACATAACCAGCCCCACATAAGCCAATTTCACTGAAACCGTGGACAGAGGAAGAGGTCCCTAGGCCTATTAAACCATAGCATCACAAACATTAGTAAAAGACAATGAGAGATGAGGCATATGGTTCTGTGCGACACACAGACAGAAAAAGCAGTAACAGCAGAGCTGGAACTGACCTTGTAAGAAGCGGATGGCTGGGGTAGACAACAGCCTGAGCAGAAGAAAGAGGGCCCGTAGTACAAAGGTCCTCTGCTTACTCCTGCAACTGTTGCAGATAAGTGGAAAAGTAGCATTTCTCCAGTAGGCTGCCAGCATAACATCCGACAACATGACAGAGTTAGTATAAGTCCAAGAGGCAGACAATGCACCTCGTGGGCAGAAATACGATTGGTAATACAATTGCCAGTCACTAGACGAATGGAAGCTGCACAAATAGCAAGACAAATCCATCGAGAAATTGATTGAGGAGAGATCTTCTGTCGACCAGGAATAAGAGACAGAAAAAATGGTTTCCTACCCTTCCTAATGAACTGCGTCCGATCGAGATAAATGTGAAATGCATGAACCAGACAGAGCAAAAGGAGGTGAAGTAGTTTCTGGTATCCGATTCTTGGCCAGAAAGGAGCAATCAGTTATAAACGTAACGCTGTTGGGAGAGATCCTGAAAAAGGCCGGGTCGACCGAGAGGGCATGAAGCTCACTAACCCGTCTGGCTGAGGCAAAGGCATGCGAGAAAATGTATATCCATCTGGGATAAAGGCTTGAATGGTGCCTTCTCCTCTCCCCCCCCCCCCCCCCACCATCAAGCAGAGCAGCAGCAGAACCACCACTCCAGCATTGACATCCTGAGCGAGCGGTAGAAGATCCCGAACCAATTCATACATGGGAACAGAGTGCGTGCCACCCTGGTTCCGAATGTAAGCAACCACTGTCGAATTGTCAGACAACAGAAGGACCTGACGATTCGAAAGGTGGGGGGATCCATTGCCGGAAACTCAGAAGAGCAAAAAGCTCCTTCTGGTTGACGTGAAGAGCTGCTTGATCCTGGTCCCATGACCTGTGAAGGGAAAGACCTAGAGGATCCAACGTCACACCCCATCCGAGATAGCTGGAGACTGCTGTCAAAACATGATCGGACGCGGGGAAGTCCAACGGAACTCACTGCATAATCCACTGAACATCCGTCCAGGGGAGAAGGAGACGAGGAAGAGACTCCGGTAACTGAAGCCCCAGATCCAGAGGATCGACATTCGGCCTCCAACGACTAGCAGAAAGTGTTGGAGAGGTCTGACCTGCAGCTGACCTAGAGGAATGAGATCCGTCACCGAACCACAGAGACTGCACAGACTCTGAGCTGTTGCAGACGTGGACTGGGAAAGAGTCAGGGCAAAGGCTGAGAGACAGCCCTTGCGCGGGAAACCACCACCATATTCAGCTGAGAATGGAAGCCCATCCCTAGATGACAAAACGATGGAGAAAGGACCAGGTCCAACTTCTACTCGTTGACCCTGAACCCTAGTGACGTGAACAGGCTCAACAGTGTGTCGACATCTGACTCCAGAAAGGCAGCATTGGAATGCCTCAGGAGGATATCGACTAGATACGCCGAAGTAGTCACCCTGGACTGTGTGCAATGTAAGGCTAACACATGCGACATCAGGCAGGTGAAGGCCCAAGGAGCCAGGTTGAGGCCGAAGGACATGGCATTGAACTGGTAAACTCGCCCCAGAAAAGCGAACCTGAGATACTTTCGTGATGTCCGATGAATAGGAACGTGAAATTAAGCGTCTCGCAGGTCGATGCTGGAAGCAAAAACTCCCTGGAGAATGGAGTGGCGAACCGACCTGAAAGTCTCCATGCTGAACTTAGGAGCAATGATAGCCTGGTTCAGAAACTCAGATCGATAACCGGTCGGAGTCGGTCAAGAACAGGCGGGAATAAAATTCTATGGAAAGAATGTTCTTGATGACTCAATCGCCCCCTGTGAGAGGAGATTGCCTATCTCCATGATCAAAAGTTCCCAATGTGTAACGCTGAAAGGGACTTGTGTTGGAAGAGGCACTCTCGACTGAGTTGGATGCCTCAACCTGGGCCAAATCGAGGTGACTACTGAAAATGCCTACCCTTACCCCGTAAGTAGAAGCAGCAGCAGGAGGATCAGCCCTTGGCTTCGCAGAGGAAGCAGAAGGGTGCTTGGTAGGCTTTGGACGGCCCCTGCCTCCAACTGAAAGCTGATCAAGCTGACGAAGCAGCAGCTGATCTATGGAATGATATAGGGCACCATCCCGGACTGTCACCAGGGAACCAGGGAATAGTTGGGGACCTGCCGAAAGAAGCAGATCGGAGAGCAGCATGCTGCCCCTCAGGAAGGGAATGGCTTGTGTTCAGCACAGCATCCCTGTGAACTAATTCCAAGTTAGCCGAGTTACAGGTATACGTGTGAATACGATGCATGAGCACTTTGGACAGCAAACACATAAAAGCCTGTACGTCGTCAACTTATCTGGTGGCAGATAAGCAGCAAAGCAGAGACGATGTGATCTGAGAGAGAAAGCATGCCCAGCATCTCTCTCGATAAGCCCAACACGAACTCCAAAGTCTCCACATGAATAACGGCTGACTTGGGAGTTGGAGTCCTGATCCAAGACCATCAAAGTCTGGCAGACTGACAGATTGGTGGAATCGTAGGAATGATAACGCGCCGGAGGCAAAAAAGTGTCAACCCTGATGAAGAACAATGTCTTCATAGGCTTGGAAATCAGCTTAGAGTCCAAAGCTGTAAAAGGGGAGAGAGCAACCGAGCTCGACCTCCAAAGAATGAGTCACAACCCAAGTGACAGCCTCAGATGTCGACTGGAGAGCGACCATAGTATAGTCCCGGAACCAGGCATCTTATCACCAGACAACTAAACAGCTCCCACAGTACCCTGAAATGACAGTGCCCCCCCCCCCCCACTCCCTCCCCTCCCCCACCCTGCAGGTGCGGGAGGAATGGCCACAAGAACACACCATAAGCGAGGGCAAAAGGCATTGCCCTAAAGGAACCGTACTGGACATAACAGAGGCGAGAGCAGTAGATGAAAAAGGTGAACTCAACAGATATAGAAAGAAGAAGAACACCCCGAACTAGAGAGAAAGGTGGCAGAAAATGTACCGGCGGGAACACAACTGAACCCAGACGGCTGACAGGGACCCCAAAAAACAGAAATTCTGCCCTCAACAGAGTGCCGAAGTCCTGTCCATACAGTCCCCCATTGATACCTAACTCCAATAATAATAATAAAATTTATCAACTGAAAAATTTTATGTCCGAACCGCATGGTACGCAAAAGTCGCATGCGGCACGGAAAATATATAAAATACAATGAAAAAATGGTTGAAAATAATAATGAGAATATATAAAACACAATCCTGTTATTATACGATACTCAGATCCATAACTCTAGTCATAGGTAACCATTATCAACGAGTTGAATTATCACTGTTTCGTAATACACATGGCCGCACGTCATTCCAGGACGGTGGAAGAAAAAAGAATGATTCATTGGTGACTGCCTTGCACACTGGTTCTGGAAGTCGTGGAATTGTACTAAGAGAAGAGCATCCCCTACTGGGTGTGCGCCGATGGCACTCGACCACGTTTTGGCTTATTTTTTCTTGGTGCTTTTGCACCACTTTTCTTTCCCAAATCTCTTGGGAAAGATCAAAATAGAGAGTATAATTTCCGAGTTAGGGTCTTCCACTGAAGTGCAAGCCTGTAGTAAACAATTGTAAGGTAGGTTGATAAGAAATGATTTTCTGAAGCTAGACAGCAATACCAACTGTAAATATTACAAGTAAGTAATATTGAAATAACATCAGTGATTTATAGCCAGAAAATAACTAAATTCATTTTCACATCAAAAATATTTTTGCCAGTGACCAATCCTACATTTATCGAACATTAAAATTTTTTTCACAATTGTGTCAGAAAATCTAAAACCTAGCAAATGAATTAAAAGAGATCAATGCCGTTTTGTAATACTGAAGGATTAAATTTAACATAAACCGAACTCCAGGATATGCTTTCCTCCAACTACCAGCCTTCTGAGATACACGTACTGTGTATCCTGCCCACCATACATGATCATCTTCATTTGCATGTTCAATAATATATAATATACCACACTATTTCATCATCATCTGCATTTTGTTAACAATGTAGTGTTCTGCTTCATTAAATTGACACTTCTACCCATCCAACACCACTTGAAGATTATTTTTCTCTCACCGTATGCCACATTACATCATTAAAATCAATAATTTCATAAGTAATTCCACCAGAATATCAGCTGTTTCAACTTACTTCAATATTTTCACACTTCACTGTCATGATCTATTTCTCATTTTCATGATGTATACCTTTGGTCTTTATGGTATATACCTTTGGTATACACAAAAATTTTCAATGCTTTTTCAGAAAATGCAATTAATTTTTCTCTAGAATCAGTCAGAAGTACAGTAAATTTTCATCTCAGGAGTAGTATTTTGATTTCAGTGGTGTGATGGGAGAAAAATCATCTTCAAATGGTGTGGAGGTGGGATGGGGAAATCTCTCCCTGAGAGAAAGATATTTCATCCAGACACTTGGTAAGCCTCATGTCAAACTTTTCAAGTGGCATGGCCAAAACTAATAGATGATAGGGCTGCACGGTATATCGATAAACCAATATATACCTGAATTAAAACCAATATCGACTGAATACCTGTGTAATTACAAAAATATCAGTTTATCGGCATGATTTATTTACCCACAATACAATTTTCAAGATATTTTGAGTTTTTTTAAACTATTGTCCTGAATGAATATTATCCCTTTACCAGTGGAATCAACAACATCCATCCGCATAATATACAAATTGAGCAGTTGAAAAAAAACATTATTTCTCTAAAACATTCAACAAAACAATATCACGAGCTCATCGAGTTTGTTCCAATGAGGGGGTCGCATGATATTGTTTTGTGGGAATTTTTTTTAAAATTCAATAAACCAGTATTTAAAATAATTACTTTTGATGTCGTCTGCATTGGGAAAAGGGTTATTTGAACTGCATCATCAAAGCATGCTGATTCGTTCCACATGTGTTCGCTCAAGTCCCTATCATGGTACATATGTTCAGGTAACAGTCTTTCGATATATTGGTATACCGCAGTATTCTTTTAATACCAATACTAGAGGTACTGTGAACAAGCTCACAAAGTGATACCCTCCCCCCCCCCCACCCCCACGCCTCAGTTGTAGCCTTTTTGGTACATTAAAATGTATAAGTTAGATTATCTCCCCTTGGAAATGTCAGAATGGAATTATATTGCTTCATGCACATCTTCATATGGAGTTCTTCCATTAAGTAAAGTTTCATGAAAATTCTTCAAACGGTTTAGGAGGAGTTGCACTTATTAGGATGGACTGATGGACAGATGGACGGACAGGGTGATTCCTATATACCCCCCAAACTTTGTTTTCGGGGGTATAACCAGTGTTCAGTTTCATATACCATGCAGCCCTAACAGATGACTTACATTCATGTTCAAGAGAAATTTTATAATAGACAATTTAAAAGGTAGACAGGAGCAGACAGGTTATCAATTTCATGAGTAACACCTCAAGGTTTTGCAATCTGGATACTGCAAACAGAGAACATATGTGCTGGGCATGATCTCAGAAATCAGCTTGAATTCTGAGGAATAAATTTTAGTGCCAGAGCAGTGCCACCTGGCATGAGCCCATCTCTGCAACTCTTGCCTTAACCCTTTACCCAACAAATCACCCGTATCCACATGCGTAATATGCAAATTCAGCAGCTGAAAAAATATTATATTTCGAAAAATTGCAACAAAACCATATCATGTGACCCCTCTTTGGAATGAGCTCATTCCAAAGAGGGGGTCAGATGATATGGTTTTGTTGAAATGTTTTGAAAAAATTTTAAAAATGATATTTAAAATAATAAATTTTGATATCGTCTGAGCTGGGTAAAGGGTTAAAACTTCAATCCTACTACAGATAATGGTTACCAAGAAAGTATGATTCTTTTGATGTAGTAAGTTTCTCAATAAGGGTAATGTGATAAAAAGTCTAGCAAGCACTACAGTTCATAAAAATGAACATAAGAGTATCAAAACAAATCCAGTAAAGTTAACATTAATGATTAAAGTCAAAAACCAAACCAAACCACAAAACTACGGTGACGGTACCTTCTTATTTTTGTCCTCCTGAAATAAAATGCCTTTATTAGTTAACTGTTTGTAGCATGTGACAATTTTATTCCAATACAGTGTACTCAACTTATTACTCAACCCTTACCACACAATATTCCTGAATATAATTGTCCAAAACAACAAATGACAATATGTTTAAATTTTAATGAGGATTGTAATAATTCGAGCCAACAGCCTTTTAGTGCCATTGGATTAAACTGTAGAATGCTGTATTATTTTTCAAAATGATTTGTAACAGAACTATTTTCAAGCATGGAGACTTGGTTTAGCAAGATTTTTCTTAGAAATAATTGTTTTGTTACAATTTATCAGAAAGTACCTATTAGTGCTCTCCAATAAATTGAAACAAAATGATTTTATAAAAACATTTTTTCTACTACTTAGTAATCAAGTTTGTCATAAAACCTCCCCAACCACCCCCAGTCCAACAAGGGTCATAACTCTCGAAGAAATTAAATTTTTCTACCAAAATTTGTTTCTTTTTATACCTACCATACCAAAATAAGTGCTTTAACTCTATGTTACATTAAGACCAGGAAAAAGTTAAAAAATTTATAGTAATTTATATATTTTTTATACTTACCAATGACCCAGACATAGCTGGTGCTAACTCTTAAAAATCTAGGGCCAAACACAAATTTTGCCCCCCAATCCCTAAAATTTGCATCTAAAACCAAAGAAATCATGTCCTGAATGGCCCTCCATACTTTGCCTCTACTGCGCATGCGCAGTGTCAAGGACGTCCCGAAATTGGCGCCATTAATCATTCTTACAATCAGTGCCTGGTAAGTGCTATGTCCTCAGCAGGGAGGTATGAGTTCCCAACTCCTGGGAGGGCCATCCCCTTCTGGGTCATTGGTAAGTATAAAAAATATATAAATTACTATAAATTTTTTAACATTTTTATACTGTACCAATGACCCAGACATAGCTGAATAGTAAAAAGGCTGGAGGGCCTAGGACATAGAGGAAAATCCAATAAGCTCAACTATATAAAACAGAGTCATCCCCTCGAGGAGAAAAGGAGTATTAGGCTTTACATGTATCTTTCTTATTTATGATAAATTAGAATGACACAATACCTTCCATAATTGAGCATCATAACATCCATATTCTCTATTAACATCCAGTATAATCCTTATACTAATTATTTTTAAAGTAAGCCAATAAATAAAGTTAGTCCAGAGAATTGAGACTCTTTATACTCTTTTAAAAGTGTCCGAGGATTGTATAATAACGCCCGTTTGACACGTGACATATTCAAATGCTACACTTTAAAACTATGACATGAATGAATTTTTAAAACATAAACTTTTCACTTTAAAACCATCCCAGTAACAGCTCAGAATTACTGACTCCGGAGGAGGTATCCCCTTGTTTTCATAATAAAACAGGTGACCCAAGGGAACACCCTTCCCCTTGCCCTGGGTCAAATAGCCCAGAGCGAAGAGGGCAGCAGGACGGAGTCACTGGCGGAACAGAAAGCCTACATAGCTATAGTTGCAATTGTTAAGTGAACGACATTCTGAGCAGCCGATAATGGACCTAAACAATGCAGGCCTCCAGAAATGGACTCGATATTTCCGAGATAAAAATACGTGAATGTGGATGGCTGAGACCAATATGCAGCCTTCATTAAATCTATAATAGCAACACTATTTACGTAAGCCCAAGATGTAGAAGAGCTCTTACTTCATGAGCCGAAATCTTAAGCACAGACTGCTGAGTTAAGGATAGATTATCCTAAGCAGTACCGATAGTTAATTGAATCCATTTAGCAATAGAATGGACCGTAATGACCTTTCTATTAGGCATCAGAGACAGAAGAAGCTTTACGTCCTTACTGATAAACTGAGATCTGTTACTAAATACATAAAGGTCTAGCCAGACAGAGTAAAGGCCTATGCCCGTTCGAAGACGGAAGGACCTTAAAAACAATAGGTTCCGGATATTTATTAGGAGCCTGATTCTTAACCAACAATCCAACATTAGTAGTAAAGGTAATAGAGTTTCCGATACTACGAAAGTGAGAATCGTCCGCCGATAGTGCATGAAGCTCACTGACTCTTCAGCAGAAGAGAAGACTAAGAGAATTGCTGTCTTAAAAGGCCAGAATTTGAAACTACTGTCTCAAGAGGTTCAAATGGTTGCTTTAGTTTAATAAGAACCCAAGCTAAATTCCGTATAGGAATTAATTTAAGGACTCTAGGCCTATTTATCGAAAAGTTTCTAACTAACTTAGATAAAGAGACATTAGACTCAATTGTAAACTATCATGGTGTGCATAGGTATCAGATAACATAGACCTATAACCTTTAATAGTAACTAGCTGCAGTTGATCTCGTCAAACAAGTATACTAAAAAGTTTGCAATGTCTGGTATGGAGGGATCAAAAAAATATCAACATAATGATCCCTACACCAACGACAAGACCCTCCACTTTAGCCGCATAGTATAGCGAAGAGGAGGTCATCCTACAGTTAGAAATCATGTCCACTGCTCGTCCTGTACAATGCTTGCCGTGCAAGAAGGACCGCACAACGGAATACGTGAAGGTTGCGATCTTGCGGGTTGTGATAAAGTTGACACGATTTCCCCAGCGAAAGAAGATCCTCTCGTGGAGGAAGTTTTCGTGGTAAGTCCCACAGCAGACACCTAAGTAAATTTATCCACGGTCTCTGTGGAAACAGAGATGCTACCAACAGAATTGTATTGTGAATGTATTATCTTAGCAATACTTGCTGAATCAACAGCGCTGGAGGATACGCATATCCTATCATTCCGTCCTACTAGATCGATAGAGCGTAAACTACATATGCTCGGGGATCCGGACATGGTGACACATACGTCTGCAATTGATTGGTGAGTTGTGTCGCAAATAAATTTATCATTGGGCGCTCCCATTGGTAGCAAATCAGATTGAATACCTGTTTGTTGAGAGTCCATTCTGACGGCAACAATCGACCCTTACGTGAAAGGGAGTCTGCTAATACAATCAGACGACCCAGAATATGACAGACCGAAACAGAACTTGGTGTTCTATAACAAACAGAAGGATTCTTTCCGTTAAATTCAATAACGGAACCGAATGAGTGCCTCCCTGGTTCCGGATATACGCAACTACTGTCATATTATTGGACAGGATTTGGACATGCGTTTCTGAATAATGTTCATCCAATGACGTAGTGCAAGCCAAAATAATATCATTTCTTGGAAGTTAAGTGCTTGCCTAAAAACTGCGGAACCCAAAGACCCTGGCACTTCGAATCCGTTGGAATCAATATTGTACCCAACCTGTCTGACTGGCATCCGTCATAATCTAAAAACTCGAATCCGGCAATTTCAGTGGAACTCTCTGAGTCAACCACCGAATGTTTGCCCATGTCTGAAACTCTTGTTACACTTGATTGACGAGAGAATGTGTATATCGAGCAATTCATAGATTGCTGAAAGGTTGCCGTCGAAAAGAAGCTTCTCCGAGACCGAAGCAACTTTGAGAGAGTTCTTCACCTTACTATCCACGCGCGTGGATGTAGCTAGGGCTGCATCACGTCTAACCAACTCCAGGTTGCCACTGAAGGGCGGAGTTATACGTGGAAAACTACTGCCCTTGAAAGAAATCTCATTAAGAATCATATCCTGGAATTCTTTCTCTTGAAGACGCAATGATAACGCCTCAGTAAGGTGGTCTACATATGATAAAGCGTCTAAGTTAAGTCTATTAGACATCATTGTCGTTTCCAACGTCGTGGTTGGAATTGACATAGACGGCGAAAAAGACAATTTCCAGTCTTCAGCCTCGTCGTCTAGACGCAGAGGAACTCTCAGAATGCCCTGTCCTGCCATTTCAAATTTATTCCTAGAATTGATGAAAGGCAGATTAGAGCATTTGCGGACAAGAAACTAGACTAGCATGTTTTGGTAGCAAGCTTATATATATATAGCGTCGTTCAATAATTCGAAAGTTCTAGTGACATTATTGGACTGTGTCGGCAACTCAGGAACGATGTCCCTGAATCGATCAAAAACTCTGTGTCCAATGACGCTATTAGTCTCTTATCCAGCATCGCAGCATTCTAGTCCGACAGAACAACCTCTGGAAGATAATGCCGGAAGAAATGTATGGCAGCTTCTGTTGTTCCGAAAGGGAAAGCTCGAAATCGTCCGAATCCCTTTCGCCATCCTGTCGGACCCTATGAAGTGTTCGGTCGTCCGTACCTGATGCATCAGCGGAGCGAACCGACCCAGCGTCGTCGGATTATTCCTGATCCGACAGAGATTCTGCCGTTTGCTGGGATGCTGCGATAAGCTGTGCTATTTTTGATAGCACGTCCGTCACTGAGGCCTGTGGAGAAGCGGTCTTACGATGCTTTGCCGCTGGAAGCTCCGTGTTCGTTACCCCGTGTATACTTCTATTATGCGAGCGACCGGAGTGTACAGGCCTCATGTCCCTTCGCTACCGGATGGCGTGACCTGTTCGCCGTGAAATCACTGAATGACGAAGCTGGCAGGATACTCGAGGTCATGTAGCCAAGTTGCGGTCATGTGCGCTGCAGTGAGGATGAGGAAGCATTATCAACAGTCTCTCGGACTGTCTATATAACGGAGCATCCCGAGTGGCGGACATATGCTCCAAATGCGAAACGTTTGTACCACAACATCCGGTCCCAGATGTTGTTGTACGAGAGAGGGACCTCTCTCGCTCGCAGCCCGGACGGACCTGGACGAGCTAGGAACCGAACTAACAGGCTTCCTCCGATCTCTCCTCTAATCCGTCGTCACTGGGTGTGTACTATTGTCTATTATAGTGCTCGCATCACCCAAATCTCCTTCCTGGACCGCAACGGACGAACCCGGCTGCCGAACCATTCGATGAATGGGCGCTACACCGGGTGAGCTAGCGAATGTCAACGCCGTCGATCCTACTAGGGACCTCTTAGGCGATTGACGTATTCCATGAGCACTTATTGCTGCTAGCTCTTCATTTAACTATGACGACAGAGGCACACTTTTGAAAGACATCTCAGTAACTTTGCGAACAAGAAACCAGACTTGCTTGTTAATAGCAAGCATATATATATATAAATAGCGTCGTTCAATAATTCGAAAGTTCCTGTGACATTATTGGACTGTGTCGGGACTGAGGAACGATGTCCCTGAACCGATCCAAAAATTTTTGTGTCCACCGACGCTATCAGTCTATTATCCGGCATCGCAGCATTCTGGTCCGACGAAACAACCTCTAGAAGATAAAGCCGGATGACATATACAGCAGCTTATGTTGTTCCAAAAGGGAAAGCTCGAAATCCTCTGAATCCCTTTCGCCATCCTGCCGGACCCTATGAAGTTTTCGGACGTCCGTACCTGATGCTTCAGTGGAGTGTCCCGACCCAGCGTCGTCGGATATTACATGATGCGACAGAGATTCTGTCATTGCTGGGATGCTGCGATAAGTTGTGCTATTTGGGATAGCACGTCCGTCACTGAGGCCTGTGCAGTAGCGGTCTTACGATGCTTTGCTGCTGGAAGCTCCGTGTACGTTGACTCCTGCATACTTTTCTTATGCGAACGTCCGGAGTCTACAGGCCTCGTGTCCCTGGCTACCGGATGGCGAGATTCCTGGTCGCCGCGGATTCTCTGATTGGTGAAGTTGACTGGATATCCGAGGTCACGTAGCCAAGGTGCGGTCGTGTGCGCTGCCATGAGAATGAGGAAGCCTTATTGACAGTCTCTCCGGACTGTCTATATAACGGAGCGTCCCGAACGGCAGACGTATGCTCCGAATGCGAAACATTTTGTACCACAACATCTGGGGCCAGATGCTGTTGTACAAGAGAGGGGCCTCTCTCGCTCGCAGCCCAGATGGGCCTGGACGAGCTAGGAACCGGACTAATAGGCTTCCTCCGTTCTCTCCTCTAATCCGCCGTCACTGGGTGTGCACTTGGTTGATTTATAGTGCTCGCATCACCCAAAACTCCTTTCTAGACCGCAACGGACAAACCCGGCTGCCAAACCATTCGATGAATGGACGCTACACCGGGCGAGCTAGCAGACGTCAAAGGCCGTCGATCCTACTAGGGGACCTCTTAGGCAATTGACGTATTTCCATGAGCACTTTTCCGCTAGCTCTTCATTAATTGTGACGACGGAGGCACACTTTTGGAAGACATCATGGATACATCACCCTATTCTTGATCGTCTGAAATAGAGATTGATAATCTAGAGTGACCCTGCGGGGAAAGGACCGGCATGGCCATATCCCCGCTAACATACCGTGACACACGCTTCCCATGTTGTCATCGAAATTAACACATACTGAACAGGAGTTAGTGCGAGTACACTGACTACATTTATACAATGATTATGAAAGTCGGAGGAAGATTTCCTCTTAATACAATTGAACAATATCCTTTCATTGTGAAAAGAATACAAAGTCCTAGTACTCGCACCAACCCCTGAAAATCAAAATACATAATAACATGATCCATTAACATAGAAAAAATAATTGAAATCAAAAAATTTTTTGAAAAAAGATTTTTTCAGAAGAGCCCAAGTTTCTGAAAAGTAACGTTGAGCCCCAATGGATCCCAAGCCTAAGTGTGGACAAAAATTTTAAAAATATTTTAAAAAATTAATGCAACACTTACGAATAATAATAAAGTATCTAGTTATGATTAAACTAACATCAAGATATTATTTTCAAGAAATCCCCCTCACACAGAGGCTGTTGTCAATGTAAACAAGAAGTGTAAAAACACCAGAAACATGACTCCAGGCACTGATAACCCTGGCCCGAAATCAGTTACCAATAATACACTATCTGATGCAAAACAGAGACTTCCAGGGAAGAAACTACAGAACATCAGATGGTAGATGCAGAACACTACGCCTAAACACCCAAGGGTGAAGACGTAAACATGGGGAAAAGAACAGAATTCATTCTGTTATCCAGCTAAAACTCCCAAGAAATTTTGTAATAATATTACAGAAAATATGCCAAAAGCATGGGAGAATAGCAAGGGGGGACTTAAAGGAAAGGGAGAGAGGAAAACACTGAACAAGCAGTGTAACTTTATAGCAAGAATGACCACAACAGACCGTTGCCTCGAAAATAGGTAACTTAACACAATTTCATTAAAAAATTTTAAGTTACAGCCCTGATTATTTTCTGTCACTTATTTTTCCTCTCCTCCTTCTATATCCTCCTTAGAACCACCATTTCTCTAATATTTATGTGTCTGGCATCATTTAAACTGAGATTTACAGGCACAAAGATCAGTCAGATGTTAACTGATGAAGGGCCAAACAAAGAATGATTGATGGCGCCAATTTCGGGACGTCCTTGACAATGCGCATGCGCAGTAGAGGCAAAGTATGGAGGGCCATTCAGGACATGATTTCTTTGGTTTTAGATGCAAATTTTGGGGATTGGGGGGCAAAATTTGTGTTTGGCCCTAGATTTTTAAGAGTTAGCACCAGCTATGTCTGGGGCATTGGTACAGTATAAAAATATATAGAATTTAGACTTCCCTGTGTCCAAAGACCCAGAGAAAGTAAAGTCGAAAATTTTAGCCGAACTGAGACCACCGGGGTCAATTGTGTTGGCGCACAAACCGGGGTCTTCCTATGCACAGCATTAGAATAATCTCCCTTGTCAATCCGGGTTGTTCATCCTTCATTTTGAATTGACATATATATGTGTGAATAGTGGGGAGGTATTCAATTTTGAAATTTTGACCCTCGATATTTTTAAATTGATTGGGAGGGTCATACTTTATTTCGGCATGGTAGGTATAAATAGAAACAAATTTGGGTAGAAAAATTTAATTTCTTTCCATACCACCATAACAAAATAAGTGCTGTATAGATAATAGGAGGTGGAGTGCACAGAGATATGTCAAAGTGTAATCCGAATCTAAATAGGTTGTTGAAGTTGGAGAATTTGCTATTCAACTTGAGTTCTGCAAGAGTGGTTCGGTCTCAACGTGACATTGTAGTGAAGCTTAACATATATACAATGAAAACAAATAATGCAGAACATATGTGCACTATAGACAATAGTAGACCCAAGACACCAAACAGAGAGGCCACTAACACACGAAAACGACCAGAGCGACTGGGTCGACCTTAAAAAGGTAAACTGCCAGCTCATAGATAGTTTATACTCCGTACCCCCTAGTCTTATAAACTTTGAACATCAGTAGACAGACTATTTGGCGTGTGGTATAATACCCACAATAGGGCTACATAGATGTTATCCTGTCCCATCAACAGAAGCTTTACCCTCCTGCAATAAAGCTAATCTACCCCTAGATGGGAGTCGTCCTGTTAATCAATGTCCATCAGAGGGATAATTCAATTGAAGATAACCATTCAAGCAAACTGTTAAGGAGTAGCTCAATAGATAATAAGTGATATATTAAGTTCTTGTAGTACCTATTATAGTAAACATAACCCCAAACCTAATCTGGTATATGGTTACCTTCACCAAACAGCAAAGCCGTAAAACATTCATCCCTTGGTGGTATAAGCCACTCAGGCTGAAAAAAACCTGGCGAATGCTAGAGAAAGCTTGTCTCACATACCATGTTAACACCTGAAGAGACAATACAGGACAGAATAATACATAAAAACTAATGAGGCAGACAGTGGTATCTTTTACTGATTAGGTACAATAATGGATTGGGCAGCGCTCAAAGGGACCCAATGCATGAATGTCCCCAGACTGAGAGGATAAATCCATAAGATAAAAATTGGAGAATGTAGAAGAGTTCCTCCAATTGGCTGCTATCATGAGATCAGAAATAGAAACCGAGTTAGCATATGCCCATGAGGTAGCCAGGGCCCTAACCTCATGAGCGGATATATTGTTGGATAACCTATCCATTGTAGTAAGATGCTCATAAGACAAACAGATAGCTGTCTGAATCCAGCGTGAAACAGAGTGTGTAGAGATATCCTTTCTTCCTGGAATGAGAGAAAGAAAGCATCTCTTCCTACCTTTCCTTATATAACGGGTCCTATGAATTTACATCCTTATTGCTCTAACTGTTCAATTCCCCACACTTCTTAATAACAGAGGATCGACAGAAAGAGCGTGAAGTTCACTTACATGTCTAGCAGAAGCAAAGACAAGCAGGAAAGCTGTCTTGTACGTCAGGAATTTAATATCAACATCAATCAGAGGTTCAAACAGTGCCCCCCCCCCCCTCCCCCAAACAGAGCAAAACCCAAGCCAAATTCCATTTAGGTTTTACTCTTAAAGATCAAGGTCTCTTAAGAGAGAAATGTTTAATCAATTTTGAGAGGAATGGATTCATTCAAAGACGAGAAGGTCTCACGTACAAGAAGATTTCTGATAGAATGGACCCATTACCCTTAATGATAATGGGTTGAAGACCTTTTGTGTCGAATAAAAATACCAGGAAATCTGCAATTTGAGCAATACTTGGACATTTATAATAGACATCGTTAGCCTGACACCATCTGGTAAAAACTGACCACTTTGCATTATAAGCTAGTCCAGTAGATCAACGTTTTGAAGCAGAAATGCAGTCCACTGCTCTGGAAGAAAAACCTCTACGCCTGAGGCCGAACCTGATAAAAGACAGGCATGAAGGTACAATAGACTGGCATTGATAGACTGGCGATGCAATGGCACTTCCTGGGTTGCCCTTGTGTTAATAGATCCTGACGCATGAGGAGACGCACCGGAATGTCTAGCAAAAGTGGTTGAAGAAGATTGACCCAAGATCGTTGAGGAAACAGAGGGACAATGAGGATGATTCTGCAGTGTGAAGACTTGATCTTGTTTAGTACACACTGCTACTGGTGTCAGAGGAAAGGCATAGCCGTCTATTCCGTTCGAATCCATGGATAGAGCATCAACTGCGTTGGCAAGAGGATCCAGACATGGTGAGATGAATATTTCCATCTGCTTGTTCAGCCGTGTCTCAAATAAATCGATCTGGGGTGCTCCCCATTTCTGACATATCGATTGAAACCCCCTCTGATTCAACATCCATTCGGATGGAATGATCTTGCCTTTGCGGGATAGAGAGTCGGCCAACACATTGTGGCGGCCTGGAATTTGTCTCACTAGCAGTTGTATATTTTCTCGTTGTGCTAAGTAAAACAGGTCTTTGATAAGTTTGTACATGGGAATGGAATGAGTTCCGCCTTGGTTCCGTATGCATGCTACTACCGTCAAATTGTCCACTAAGATCAGAAGATAATGGTTCGATAAGAGATGAGACCATCGCCTCAGGCTCAGAAGAATTGCTAACATCGCTTTTGAGAAGTAGAGAGCGATGGCAAGTACAATCTTTGCTCTTGCCAATGGGACCTTGACGAGATTCTGTGATGTGTCGAATTCCATGAATAGGTGAGTGAATTGTCGACATGGTACAAGGTCTGACTTCTCAAAGTTTGTCCGGAGGCCTAGTGACTGTAGCAGGTGCGCGAGTTGACGAATATCATTCTCCAGATGATTGAGTTCTGAGTGTCTCTGGAGAATGTCGTCTAGGTAAGCCGAAGTTGTTACTGATGAATGCGCATGGTGAAACATCATCACTCGATACATCAGACATGTGAACACCCAAGGAGCAAGATTGAGACCAAAACGGCATTGCTTTGAATTGGTAGCTGATGCCGCGGAACAAGGAATCTGAGGAACGTCTGTGACGCCTGGTGTCTAGGAATGTGAAAATAAGCATCCTTAAGATCTATAGTGGCTGCGAAGTTGTTCTAGTGAATCGAGCTCCTTACGGACGTCTCCACTAGAGAATTTTGGAGCTTTGATGGAGAGGTTCAGAATGCTCAGGTCAATAACACATCTGAGTCTGCTGTAAAACCCTGGAGACTCTTTGTTGAATACGACCTCTATCGCTTCTTTTTCCAACAGGGATGCTATTTCTGAATCCAATAAAGCAGTCCAAGATGGGTCTCTTGGAAGATTGGTGGGTACTGGATTGCACGTCAATGGAGGGTGATTTGTGAAGATATGAACAGGCCGGACTGAACTACCTGTAGAATTTTCTACTATTGTTCCTGAAAAAGTGCAATCCTTCCTCCCACTGGACGCGATATGAGGTGAAAATGAAAAATTTAAAGTAATTTGTATATTTTTTATACTTATCAATGGTCCAGATTAACTAGCTGGTGCAAACTAACTGTTATTAAGGTCCAAACACAAATTTTGAACCCTCCAATCCCCAAAATTTGCTTGCAAAACCAAAAATTAAAGTCCTATCTGGTCCTCCATACTTTACCCTCCACTTATGCGCAGCCGTCAGGAAGTGACCGAAACTGGTGCCAACATCATTCTTTGCAGATGAGCTTACTACATAACTCAGCAGGAAGGTATGAGTGCCCACTCATGGGAGGGCCATCCCCATCTGGGCAATTGATAAGTATAAAAAATATAATAATTACTTTAAATTTTTCATTTTTTCATACTATAAACCAATGGCCCAGACTAGCTGAATCGTAAAAAGGTGGAGGGCCTAGGACTTCAGAATTAGCACACCAACATAGTTCCTAAGCCTGCAATCCAAGGTGAAAGGAAAATTAAATTTAAAAGGAATTATATGTATGTCTCTCTATACAATAATAGAGAAGACATATCATAAATAAGGAGTCAAATTCCAGTAATTCCTTATTCTTAGCATGAATGACTATGCTAATTGGGTGTAACGAGTTCCCAATTTTAAAGGCTAGTTCGAACCAAGCCCCATAAATTAGGATGGCGTATTCGAGAGTGAGAGGTTAACCACCACAAACCACGCCAAATACAATAATAAAACAAGCTTATCCAGGATTCAATATAATCTACAGACAAAACAGCTTCCCTCATAGTTACACACTATCAAGCCGGGGATTTCAAGAAATCCACCCCCCCCTCCTTTTTTTTTGAAGGAATCTTCTTCAAAAACAAAGAGAGAAGCACTCTGGAATCAGTAAAAGTGGTACCAATTAACAATATATATTCGTCGAACAGGCACCCAGATATTAATTATTATTAATCAAGTAGGTGCTTCACGCCACTTCAGAAGCTGAGGCTATAGCGGCAATCCTGGTAATTAATTGCACGCTTCTTAATGAATACCGGAGATGGCATACAAGATAGGTAAAAAATCACTGATAAATATATACAAAATGCACTTGTTCAAAAGAATATCAATGAACAGACTCTGGAGAGTAAACATGCTTCTAAGGCAACCCACAGGCGACCCCATTCAGGTGTACAATTAATTCCAATAATAATACTCCCAGATATACGAATATACATGTACCAGAATACATAGAAATCTCCATTCAATTTCCTTGTAAAATGTGTACTGAAACTATATAACCTGGATTTAGAAATTGATCGAGCTATGATTAACAGACTCATCATGGACCGCCCCAAAATACATGATTTTTTCTGAGGTTCATAACATACAATAATGCGTCCGCCTAATAAACACATATTATGTACGCAAGCCTTGAATCTCGCATGTAATAATCAGAATACCAGTTAAATGCCTTGTCAGACAAACTGGTACACAAAGGCTAGGAATTTATTGATAATGAATCATATGCTCGTATATGACTTATAACGAACAACCACAGGAAACAAATCAACTAAAAAGTGGATGTGCCCATGAAGTTGCCATAGAACATGTCCCAGCCACCAATTAATAAACCATGAAACTCATCTAAATACTTAATGCATACGAGGCTTACGGGAAGGAAACTACATCCTGTCCTGTAATCGCCTCTTAACACATTGGCGGTGGGGAGGGGGAGGGAGAATTCGATGAAAATTTCATATTGAACCCCCCTCACCCGCATTACTTGAATCGTTCTTGTGTTAGTCATAACAAATACATCATATTTTCATAATAACTCACACCAAACCATACCGGTTGGGACAGAATAACCTCCTCAAACAAATGGTATTATGTCCTATAGGATAACAAACTCAGCCTAGCTAAGCAGCTAAAGGTCTTCCTATACGTGAAGACAATAAAGCTGATAAGACAGATATATTGTTGTAAGCGGCAACCCTGAAGGCTCACTGACTGGAGACTTACAACTATCATCGCACAAGGTAGGGAATGATGAAAAAACGTTAAATAAACAACCCTAAATTCCCAATATTATAGACTGCCGTCTCAAGAGATTTTTAATTCAGTTATGTCACTGCATAATACTGAAAAAATCTCGCTCATAATTCTAGTTAGACTACAATGGTGTAAACAATAAGACTTAAGTATATGACACCTGGGAAAAAACAAACCAAAATGCACAGTACTTCTTTTTGGCTTTATTTCCAACAGACAGCGGTCGGAGCCTAACTAACATAGCTTGAAGTCTTCTTCTCCGTGAAGACCGATATCTCGGTGTAATTAGTGACTTATTCATTGTCATGCAATTAGGGAATGATGAGCCATTTTCCAAACAGCTATAATTTCCAAAAGACCACTGTAACCATATATAAGGCTACCATGGCATCCACAATGACATTAATGTTTTGCTGCCAAGGAATATCTCAGCCTATCTATGCAGTATCCTTCCTGATACAGGATGAGAAACAAGTGATTATAAAAAACTGGAGAATAACTTCAACGACATCTAATGCTATTCTTCAATAGGAGCTTGGACCTCCAGAAGGAAAGCCCTTCTTGGAAGATTCTCCTACAAGTATTTCTTGTAAGTGGATCTTGCTCGGGCTGATAGCCGCCGGCCTACCGAGACTATTCTCATCCACTGATCTTCCGCAATATTAACCACTTTATGGAAAGGCTGATAACCTACCGCCAAGTGGATTTACCAAAATCTATTCTTGAAGACCTCAACTGTTCCCTTAATAAGAGAGCCTAAACCTCCATTAGGAGCGGCTCTCTTTGAAGGAACTTCCATTATTAACGTCCAGTTCTTGTGAAGTTGATAATCTTCCGTCCACTGATAAACAATAGAGGTCATATCCATCACCTGTATGACTTACGAAGCTTATGGAAGGAGGAACTACGTTCTCCCCCGAAGCAGCTCGTCTCATTGATCTCAATAGTTCCCTCCAATAAGAGAGTTTTACCTTTACTTGTGGAGACTCACTTTGACAGGAACTTCCGTGATTAACTTCCAGTCTCTCATGGATACCTTCTGTTAATCGACGGCCTAGAGGGGGGTCTGATCCATAGCCTTGATCAGACATATGCCCTTTTTTGAATCGCTACAATGATGACCTCCGGGGTAAATATAACAGGGCTATCTCCCTCACGAGACATTCTCTTGATGCTTTCTTAGAAGCGGAACAGCCTCGCTTACCCCAGTCTGCTGAAGTGTTTTGATGAAACACCTGCTTCAATAGCAGTGCTCTGGACGCCTTCTTGTAGCCTGCTTATATAGTAGCGCAAGCTTGTCGTCAAATAGTGTATTTCCGGTGACCGGAGCGACTCGGAGATAACTTTTCACCTTGTCATCTAAAAGTGATGATGATGCAAGGGCAGCATCACGTCTTACCAACTTCAGATTTTCCACTGTCAGTGCGGAGTTGAACGTGGCATACATGACGGCCCTGGAAAGAACTCTTGGTGAGGAACAATGTCCTCATATTCCTTCCCATTGAAACGTTGCATCATAGCTCTGGTAAGGTGATCTTCACAGGACACCACATCCAGATTCGCTTATTTGATGAGATAACACATTCCATCAATTCAAAGTATATATTAAATGATGCAGGTAGGAACATTTTTTCATCCCCGACCTGCTCATTTAAACGCAGATGAGCTCTCTATGATTATCATGTGAAGATGAATGTGTAGAATCATGAGGTGACAATACAGGAGGTGGAGGAGACTCCACTGACTGACGAGGTGGCATAGCCACCAATTTCTTGGCAGTGGAAGAATGTTTGGAATTCTTCCGATTAATAGACCTTACTTGGCAGATTGTATCGGAAAAGAACAAACAACGTCAACCTAATTCATGATCAGATTGACGGAACATTGTTTTCTGAAACTATCAACTCGAAACGCCGCTAACAACTCAAGGAAGGGATGCGGCAGGGATAAGGATCAATAAGATCCCTCTGTAACATCGATATATGAGAATTTGAGAGTCCACCACAACTCCAAATCAGGAAAACACAACACAGGAAACTCGAAAATAGGAGAGTTTGTGATAGACAATATGTCATGATTTTGACAAAGATTTTTTGAAAAATCACTTCCCAGCGTAATAGTGTCTCCAGACTTTCAACTTCATTAGTGCACTTTCTAAAACAATGTATCAGATGTCATTTCCCTTCCAGAATAGCACAGACAGCTATAAACTCTGAAAAAAAATTCAGAGGCAATTCTCCCTGATCCTATTTGCATGAAGAAAAAATGGAGGATGAACAACCCGGAGTGACAAGGGAGATTATTCTAATGCTGCACATAGGAGGACCCCGGTTTGTGTGCCAGCACAATTGGCCCCGGTGGTCTCGGTTCAGCTAAAATTTTTACTTTACTTTCCCAGGGTCTTTGGACACAGGGAAGTCAAAATTCTATATTTTTTCCTGGTCTTAATGTAACATAGAGCTAAAGCACTTATTTTGGTATGGTGGTATGGAAAGAAATACTTGGACACAGGTGGTTCACAATCCCCTTCATGATACTGCCAAAAAGCTGTATTTTACATTTGGAGAGAAAAATCTTGAACACTCTTTGAAATGTGATGGCCAACAAATCGTAATGTGATGACAAGAACTTCCAAGTCCAACAAGGGCAATAACTTTCGAAGAAATATTTAAGACTCTGATGGTTCGCAATAGACCCATTTGTGATAATATCACAAAAAAAGTGAAAAATTAAAATTGGGGAATATAATTTGAATAGTTTCTTTAACTTGTTGAGTGCTAATTAATTTTCACAGGTGATTTGAAATGTTTGTATTTTTTTTCACAGATGCCATGCAACCAACAATTGAAGTGAAGCCTTAGTTTAGCAAGATTTTGTTCATCATCAACAATTGTTTTGGCCCTCTCCAATAAACTGTAACAAAATAATTTTATATAAAGATTTATGTTCTGCTAAGAAAACAACAAGACTATGAAATGGGTGTAAAGCCACTAAAGCCACTTTCAGCACTTTTCAATAGAGCCATGATAGTGGCTTCTAGCAGTCTACCAGTTAAAATGTGATTTCAAAAATGGGGAAGGATGGACAGATTGAAGGATGGATGAAACCCATTTCTGTTTTCCCCCACCCACAAAGTGGTAGAGAATAACGATAAGTTAATGCCTACAGAGTAATACCACTAAAGTGGCCTTTATAGCGTTTTTCAATAGAGCCATAATAATGGTTCCTAACACTCATCCAGTTAAATCCCCACAAATCCTCAAAACTCATTAGTAGTTCATTGTGCTGTCTATTCATAAATGGTCACATTTTCCATTTTTTACACAATTATATTCAAACAAGAATGAAAGAAATAATATAATTCAGGCCTGTGCAAATTAGGTGGACGATCAGTTTGTTTGCCTCAAAAGAAATTAGGCAACCAATTTTTCGTTCATCAGCATTATAAGTTATTGTGATGAAAAGACATGGTCTGAGGTTTGCAGCTCAGTGCATATGTTCAACAGAGATGCAAAGCATCGAGGTTGAACATACACTCTGAGCCACAAACCTCAGACAGTGTTACTGTCAATTCATCATAGTAAAGTATATGTTCCAATCAGACCCAACCCATAGGACCAAAACCCACACTGTGAAATGAACAAGGCAACTTTTAACAATAGCAAGTTTAGTAAATAAACCTCTCGTTTTCCCCACAACATCACTGGAGAAATAATCAATAAATCAGATAAAGATCAAGGTCACTCCATCTAAGTTCAATTTGCAAACTGAACACTTCATTAGGAACACCCTCTGCTGCAGGTGTCTACAAAACTGAAGGAGTTTGCAAGTCACTTCATTGACAGATTAATTGTAAAATGGGTAACCTCATTTCAGATATTTCATGTGGTATTGTCATGACGATAACATATTGTACTGGAGTCGTTAACAAAGAAAAAACATAGTGAGCTCTCAGCCAATCAGAAGGCAAGGAGTTTAGTCTTACTGGAACATTATTGGAGTGTTTATTTGAAATGTCCTTTGTTAGCTCTTCCAGAAACACATCTACTTTATAATGGTAAAACCAAATGTTCTTCGACTTTGGAAATCAAATGCCATGATGTAAAACACTGTTTACATAAAGCACTCCATTAGCAGTGGTTAAATGAAAGAATTTCATGAAATATGCTGCAGTATTCTAGGTGGCTTATCCCACCCTTTACATTATAACTTGTCAACACAGCAGTATTTCTTGAGGAAACCCTTTCTCAGGTAGCCTCAATTTTTAATTTGTGAAAGACTGTAAATATAAAAATTATTAATATGTATTCTGTAAGGAAGATGTTAATGCACAAATGCACTAAGTTTGAAGGTCATTGCTTGTGGCAGAGTTTTTTTCCTTATTTTTTTATGTAAATTCATAAATATACCCTGCAGAGAGTGCAAAAGGGATATGATGCTGCACAAATGCAGTAAGTTCAAAGGCTGGTGATAACGACAATACTTTTTTATGAAAATGACAAAAAATCAATAGCTCACATTTAGAGGTCACCCCAAACACACATACCAAGTTTCAAAGTGATCCAATCATAAATGTGCCCTGAAGGGTGTGCCAAAAGAACATATTGAAGCTTGACTAAACTAAGCTAAAATGTCGTTGCCAGTGGCAACATTTTTTGACAGAAATGGAACAAAATCGATAACTCCCTAATAGATATCACCTCACACAAACACACCAAGTTTGCAAGCGATCCAATCATAAATGTGCCCTGCAGGATGTGTCAAAGGGAAATATTAATGCATAACTGCACTAAGTTTTAACTAAGTTCATCAGAAGTCAGTGCCAATGGCAACTATTTTTGATGGAAATGGAAGAAAACAGATAGGTCCCATCTAGAGGTCACCCCAAACAAGCACACCAAGTCTCAAAGCTGATCCAGTCAAAAATGTGCACTACAGGTTGCACCAAAGGGAAATATTGATGCATAACTGCACGAAGTTCATCGAAGGTCGTTGCCAGCAGCAACATTTTTAGACAGAAACTGAAGAAAATTGATAGCTCCCATCTAGAGGTAACCCCAAACAAATATACCAAGTTTTAAACCATTCTGATCATAAATGTGCCCTGTAGGGCATGCCAAAGGAATGTATAGATGCCTGACTAAACTAATTTCAAAGGTCATTGCCAGCGGCAACATTTTTTTATGGAAATGGACGAAGATCAATAGCTCCCATCTTGAGGTCATGCCAAACAAGAATGCCAGATTTCAAAGCAATCTGATCATAAATGTGCCCTGTAGGGTGTGCCAAAAGGAAATATTGAGGTCTGACTAAACTAAGTTCTAAGAAAGTTGAACATTTTTTGATGGAAATGGAAGAAAATCGATAGCTCCCATCTAGAACCCACCCCAAACAAGCATACCAAGTTTCAAAGTGATCCAATAATAAATGTGTCCTGCAGGGTGTGCCAAGGGGGATATTTTGATGCATAACTGCACTAAGTTCATCAAAGGTCATTGCCAGTGGCAACATTTCTTGGTGGATATCGAAGAAAATCGATAGCTCCCATCTAGAGGGAACCCCAAACAAGCATGCCAGATTTCAAAGCAATCCGATCATAAATGTGCCCTGTAGGGTGTGCCAAAGGGAAATATTGAGGTCTGACTAAACTAAGTTCTAAGAACATTGCCAGCGGCAACATTTTTGGACAGAAATTAAAGAAAATCAATAGCTTCCATCCAGAGGTTACCCCAAACAAGCATACCAAGTTTCAAAGCGATCTGATCATAAATGTGACCTGTAAGGTGTGCCAAAGGAAATTGTGGATGCACGTACGTTCACCCGAACGTACGCTCAGACATACGTACGTAAGCCTACGGACAAGAAGTGATGACTTTGTCAAGTTGAGCTAAAAATGATAAAACTTTGTCTTTTAGTACAGATATAAAGTGCCGTGATGAAAAACATTGTTGGAAATGGCTCTCCAATATCCCTTTCCAACAATGTGTTACATCACATTACCTCATTAGCCAGTGAAAGAACGTGATGAAATAAGTTGCAGTACTCTGGGATCAGGGTTGGGGTATTCATATTCAGTATTCGTATTCAGTCCTATTTGAATACAGTTATCAAGTATTCACATGTATTCAGTATTCACTGAATGTTATGAATACATGTCTTCGTATTCATAATCAAATACATTAAAATTTGAGCTGTATTTATGAATACATTTTGAATACTTTCTATATTTTGGAATTAAAGAACCATATACTGAATAAAAGCTATTTATGTCACAATAGCCACATATCCCCATGGTTTTTAAAATTGTTGAAAACATGGACAATAAAAATAAAAATAAAAACTTGCGTTATTGGACACAACTCAGTTATTCAATGATATTATATTCTAAAATTTTTGGATTTATTTAAAGTTTTTCTATTTATCCATTATTTCACAGTGAAAACATATTTATTTATTCCTGTTTAAGGTCACCTTTGTACAGCTCAGTATGTCTAATTATAATCGGTGAAAGCACATAAATGTTATAAAGAAAATACTACTGCTGTTAGCAAACTATCAGCCAACAGACCTCCAGGTTTAACCATGAAGTGCATTGGCTAAAACTTTACTAGTCCTTCTTATGTGGTATCATTGCAATTGGTACTTAACGTTCAGAAGGAAACGCCAGTCTGTGATTTCTTAGAGGTAATTCTCTCACATTTTGTGATGTGTTGTCCATGGAGAGTAGTCTAATTACTATGACACCCATAGAGTTAATTTCCCATCAGGTAATTACTTTAGTTTTCCAACAAAGCATGGTAAGCACAATTAAAGCTTCAGCTAAAGGACCATCAGTTTAAAAATGACTTTTAACCCAACAAACAAAAAACTTAAAAGGCGTTGCTATAAATATTTCTAATTTAAAAAGTATTCAAGTATTCAAAAATGTATTCATGAATACATTGTAATGTATTTGTATTCATATTCAAATACATTTGAAAATTTGTGTATTTGTATTCGTATTCATATTCATGAAATTTCAAAGTATTCATATTTGAATACATTTACAAAGTATTCGCCCCAAGCCTGTCTGGGATGCTGATTTCAGCCTTTGATATTCTGGGATGCTGGTCTCAGCCTTTGATATTCTGGGATGCTGGTCTCATCCTTTGATCTGACCATAGTAAACATATTAGTATTTCTTTACCATTTTCTTGCTCAAAATATCAGCAAAAGGGTTACTTGAAAAAAATTCAGGTAACCCTTTTTCACACTGGATAAATTTATAATTTGTACAAGTCTGTAATCATCTTTTAAAAATGTGTTTTCACACCTGAACAGTACCAGATGGTAAAAATGAAACAAATTCCAAGTTCAAAAGGCAATAACTCATGACAACAAGAGGGATGTTACATCCCAACGCTCACCTACATTTGCGCTTGATGTCGTTCCAATGCAACATGCCTAATATTTAGTTAATATAAATCATTAACTAGGCATCAAATGATTAACGTGGTTTATGTGATGGCTTTGGAAAGTCTATATTTCTGCATTTATTATATATCAATTCAACATAGAATCATTGGATATAAAAGCATTTTTTTCTTTTAGAAATGTTTATGATTAAGAATATGAATCGTGAGGCCAGATATTAAATCATAAATAAGAATTAGGAAAGGCTTTCTTAAATCACTGAAATTGTAATTGAAGTAGCCTACATTCATTGGTTAAAGAGGAGTTGCGGAAAAACATTCGTTCAAGAAAGTGACTATAAGTCCCAACAAAAATACATCACATCAACAACTAAAATAAGCCTTAATGTTACTAGTAACAAGTATGAGAAAGTATTAAATAAAAAAAAAAAGTTGAACATTTTTTTTTTTTTTTAAAGAAAGTGAATATAAGTCCCAAAAATCCCCTCACATTCCTCAAATATGCATGTAATGAGGGCGCAACATTACCACAATGTAGTTCAGTAACCCATGTGTACAATATCAATTGCCTGGTAAGACACAGAAACAGAACTCACCTAAAAACAAACTTTTAGAACTTAAAATTGAGTAAGTCAGAGAAAAACGTGAACATTGTGACTGAAGAAAAGAAAAGAAATCAGTTAAATTTATGCATACAGTAGGGTTAATACCTAAAGTAGTTATTGAAATGAGAAAATAAACAGTAGTGAGAGGTGAAGGCACCACAATCTGCACAAAGCTGACTTTAACGCAAATTCTTACAACACCTAAACGCTAATTCTTACAAGTTTTGGCGGAAAATCAGCCTCAAATTCAATGTAATGAGGGTTAAATATTACTGCAATGGAGTTCAGTAACCCAAGTGTAGAATATTAATCGCCTGGAAAGACACATAGAAACACAACTCACCTAAACACAAAGTTTACAAAGTTTTACAACTTAAAATTTACTTAGTCCGAGAAAAACATGAAAATTTTGACTGAAAAAAAAAGAAAATTTCCATTAAATTTCTGCATACAGTAGGGTTAATTCCTGCAGTTGTTACTGAAATATGAAAATCAACAGTAATGAGAAGTTAAAGCAGCACAATCTGCACAAAAGCTGACTTTAACGAAAATTCTTATAACACCTGAACGCAAATTCTTACAACAACTTTTGGCAGAAAATTTTAGGTGAAATTTGGAAAAAAGTCGTAGTATCAGGGTTAAATACTGTTCTGATAGTCCCCTACAACCTACATATGCAATATCAAAGGCCTGAGCCCACTGATCTTTGAGAAATTAACCTTAACATTAAATCTTACAATATTGGACACGCCGGACGCCGATGCCGACACCGACGCTGATGCCCGAGGTCATGACAATACCTCACCACATCTTACAGATGTAGGTGAGCTAAAAATGCTCTGAATAACATCTGCAATGAACATGGATCTGGACATAAATAAGACACACTTGCATATCAATTATGATGCCATTCCATCACGTATTATAAAAGCTATTAAATTTAAAATCACATAATGCCACTGTAGAGCTGCTTGGCACACATAATTATTAATATATATTTTGTATGATGCAGGGTGAAAAAAGTATCTGTCATCTCACTCCTTGCTACAACCATGCAAGGTGCATGAACGAACGCCGGACAAAAACCCATGGGACAATAACCCATGCAGACAAAAACCCATGGGACAAAAACCCATGTGGACATAAACCCATACTTGGTGGACAATAACCCATACTAAGCGGACATTTCCCCTTTTTTTTAATTGTGGAGTTTATTTGGTTTTTGCGGTTATTTTATTTTTGTTTCACTGATTTTTTTTCACTTTGGATTAAACTTATTCCTCTTTTTCTTTTTTCCATTGTATTTTCTCTTTTTTTTTGTTTTTTTGATGGGTATATGTATACCAAAAAGATGTTAAATAAGAAAAGCATCAGATGGGAGTGCACTAAACATTGCGCTCTGTCATGCAGTGGTGCAGTGACAACAGACTTGGCTATGGTAACATCATCTAATTTTAAAGATCACAACCACGAACCACAAGAAGGAGACGTACTTGTTGCTAAACTACGTGCCAAAATCAAAAATGATGCAGGAAACAAGAAAGTTAAAACAACTCAGATTTTAGCAGAGGCAGTATTGTCTGCTAATGACAATGTACGTACTACAATGGGGAAACCAGACACCATTCGGTGTCAAATCAGGCGTGTAAAGCACGGCATTCGGCCAACAGAACCAAAAAACCAAACAGGAGATTGAGTTAAATGGGTGCTGGATAACAACAGGAGAGGAAGATCCAAAACCTTTCCTAATTTACGATGGTGGTGCAGATACCAGCAATAGAATACTGATATTTGGTTCAGAGATTGGCTTATGACTCTTGGGCCGATTTGATCAGTGGCACATGGGTGGAACCTTTTCCTTGGCCCCCAAATTATATAAACAATTGTATGTGATAAGAGTGCCATTAGGGGATGCTGCTGTTTCATGTGTATATGCTTTGCTCCCTGGAAAATCCCAAGCATTGTACGAGGAAATGTTGGGAGCTGTCCAGTCACGATGTAACAACCTAGGTTTTGAGCTTGACCCCCAGACTGTTGTTACTGATTTTGATATCTCTGCTATTCATGCCATCAAGCATGTCTTTGGTGATCACGTCATTACCCAAGGTTGCTATTACCACTTAACACAGAGTACTTGGAGAAAGCTTCAAGACTTGGGCCTTGTGAATTTATATAAAACTAATATTGAAGTGAAACGCTTTTGTGCTATGGTAGATGGGCTGGCATTCTTGCCATTAGACGATGTTCCTCTGGGGATGGAACATTTAAGGCAAAATACCCCAGAAGGTTTGGAGGACTTTCTTTCCTACTTTGATGCCACATGTGTTTCTGGTAGATACCATACAGTGCAGGCTCCTTCCGAGGGCCTAAATAATCCACTTCCAGCAATTCGCTTTCATCGCCAAAAACCACTGTTCCCTCCTGAGGTGTGGAATGTACATGAGGTAATTTTACAAGGAGGTGACAGAACAAATAATATATGTGAGGGGTGGAACAATTCATTTAGTGAACTCATTGGACATAAGCATCCCAGTATCTGGACTTTAATAGATGGTTTTCAACAAGACAATGCTCTGGCAACCACAACAATTTTACAGCATCGAATTGGGCAGCAACCCAAAAAAAGAGTTAAGCGAAACCACAAAATCTTTGGAGAGCGTATAGTAAACTTGTGTCGCGATAGACAAAATGAGACTAAAACATTGGAAGAATTTTTAGATTGTGTTGGGTTATGTATGAGGTGTAAATAAGTCAAGCTGATGACTTTTGTATAGTACATTTCTTTATTGGTTTATTGGTGCAAAAAGAGAAGAAAAAAAAACGTAGCGTTTATAAGAAAAGCCTTGAAATATATTGAAATGAGCACTCGTAATATATATTTGAATACATGTATATATAAATTCTGTCAATGTCTGAATTTAAATATAATATGTGCTACTTCGAAATGCTCTTTTGTTATTGTTTTTTATTTATATGACGATGTGTTTTCTCTTGAAACTGAAAGTAAAATAAAAAAAGATTAACATGAAAAGTGTTGTTAATTTTGTTAATTTTCCTGGAGAAGTGTCCGCTCGCGTAATTCATAAAGTAAGCTGTTGAAACATTCAAAATTTTCCAAAAAATGTCAACAAAACCACATCATTGGAATGGGCTCGTTGTCACATGATGTGGTTTTGTTGAAATCTTTTGGAAAATATTTAAAAAATTTAAATTAAAAGAATAAATTTTATTAAAATTTAAATTCATGGGGTAAAATTACAATTCATGGGTTATTGTCAGCCCAGTATGGGTTAAAGTCCGCCTCTTTATAAAATTTCAATTCATGGGTTATTGTCCGCCTAGTATGGGTTTTTGTCCGCATGGGTTATTGTCCCATGGGTTTTTGTCCACATGGGTTATTGTCCCATGGGGTTTTGTCCGCGCACCACATGAACTTACAAAGTTGCTGGCGAGGGACTTTGTAAGAAATATTTTAACATTGCTGGCTGATGAGGGATAATATAGGAAACAATGGGGCGCGGTGGCTCAGTAGGAAGAGGTGCAGGCTGCAAGCCGAGAGGACCTCGGTTCGAATCCCACCTGCGGCAACCGCGTTGTGTCCTTGGGCAAGACACTTCACCCCCATTGCCTATGTGGGGGCACGATGATACCGTGTACTAAGACATACTGCACGGCGATGGTACGCATGTGTTCAACCAATCTAACCCTGATGTGCTGCAGTGTGGAGTTATGATGTTGGGAGCTGGCAGCTGCTCGTCGTTGCTCGGTGGTTCTCTCCGGGTACTCCAGCTTCCTCCACCCATAAAACTGTCACGGTCATGATGCATAAATATGTGACCTTAAACATCAATAAATAAATAAATAAATATAGGAAACAATATCACATCAATTTGAGAAAGTTATCGCAAAAGGAAAAATAATATCTCAGAATAGTGATTCTAACAGTGACAGCAAGTAATTAGATGAACTTGACTGTGCATTGTAGATAAAACTTGCGAAACAGTACCTTTATTGATTGTTTTTCATTGTGCCATAGCAGATAATTCATTTAAAAAATTTGATAAATTGCAACATGTCGTCCTACAAAATTATAAAATATCACACTGGTGTTTAATAAATGCACTATTACCATTGGGTGATATCTAAACACTTTCAGCACATTCTCTACATGTAGGTCTTGTATGGAATCAATATCAATATCATCACTGGTATTGCTTCCAAACAAGACTACAAGTCTACTTTTGTTTTAAACAGTACTTGAATATTGCAAAAGAATATAGCAGCCCTAGCAACAGATAAAAGCCTGAGCCTTTAACCTAAATGGCAGGAGCATGATACAAGCAAAAACTCTTCTTAAATGACCAAAAAATATCATTTTTAGCCTAAAAGACAGTGCTTTTTACCATAAATTGGAATGGGTTTATTCAATGAGGGGTCATAAGCTATGTTTTGGAGGCAAAAATTTAAAAAATAAGCATTGAATGATAATTTTTGTGAAGAGGACTGTTGGGATATGGTCATTTAAATTAAACTGGTAAAGGGTTAATTAACTGGCTTTTTGGCTTACAGAAAAGCAAATGGTCTCACTAAATTCGTCTTTTCATGCTAAACCACTGTGTATGTGTCAAACTTCTAATCATTTTCCTTTTTCCAAAATAACAATTAACCCTTTACCCAATGAATCACCCGCATCTGCCCACATAATATGCAAATTGAGCAGTTAAAAAAAATTAAATTTTTCAAAATATTTCAACAAAAGCGTATCATGTGACCCCTCACTGGAACAAGCTCAATGAGCTCGTTCCAATGAGGGGTCACATGATATGGTTTAGATGAAATATTTTGAAAAATTAAAAAAAAATGATATTTAAAATAATAAATTTTGATATCGTCTGCGTTGGGTAAAGGGTTAAAGGTCAACATATAAATGTATTTATCACAAGGAGGGTCAACACAATTGAATTTGGTCTGTGCAGTTTTTATCAACTGATTGTTGATTTGCAATTGTGTGACTGGCTTTTCATTAGTATGGGTATTGTGTAAATCATCACAGGTGATTTGTGTGGACAAAGCATGAAGTCTTTGTAGGTCAGCTGAATTCAATTAAGGTGTCCATAGTTTGGTCATTCGGCACTCAGTCTCAATGTGTAGCAGGTCAATCTCTACCCTCCCTTCTACCCACCCACCCAGTTGGTATGCCTTGAATATTTTCAGCCTGTTTCCTTCAGTTTGTTATGTGCTCGTCCTAACATCTGTCAATTTTATTTAACACTTTGTTTTACTGAATAAAATGCTGCTACATTTATCATGATGAGCTCAATCCTATGTTACAAGCGTGTTGTTTTTTATTGTTATTATTTATTTATTTATTGGTGTTTAAGGTCACATACTTATGCATAATGGCTAATCGTGACCGTGATAGTTTTACTGGTGGAGGAAGCCGGAGTACCCGGAGAGAACCACCGAGCAACGACGAGCAGCTGTCAGCTATCCAACATCGTAACTCTGAACTCTGCACTGCAGCACAGGCAGGGTTAGATTGGTTGAAGACATGCGCACCATCAACGTGCAGTATGCCTCAGTACACAGCGTCACCATGCCCCCATGTAGGCAATCGGGGTGAAGTGTCTTGCCCGAGGACACAACGCGGTTGCCGCAGGTGGGATTCGAACCGAGGACCTCTCGGCTTGCAGCCTGCACCTCTACCAACTGAGCCACCACGCCCCCTTTTTATTAATTATTTATGTTCAGTTGAGTTTGCAAATAAGAACACAAAGCCCATAGTTCAAAGGCCTTCATGAAAATCTAAAAGATTAATGATTTTCTACAAACCTAAAGATGTTCAACACCTTCCTGCCCTGAAATGATGAGTACACACCTTGTAAAGGTCATTTTGATTTAGCAAAATTGCAATTTTTTGCACAGGGAAGAACTACAGATGATGTTTAATGCAGGACACAAATTTGGTGTTCATATTAACTTTTGTATAGGTTTTGACCCAGTGAGAATGGTCTTCCTCTGAAATGTTATTCTCGCAATAATGAGTATTTATTTCATAAACATGTCTGCAGCATCATTCAGAATCAAAATAATTTTGTACACCATCCCACAACAAGATGAATTTCTACACCAACTTTTCTTTTGTCAGAAGCATCTGATTTTGAAATATAACAGGGACCACCAAGAATCACAAAAGCCAAAAGGTTCTATACTATAGAAGAAAAAAAGAAACTCGAGTGTTGTCAGGATTATTTTGACAGGAAATACAAGCACCCCCACACTCACCATACAATTTGAACAAGTTGACCGAAATTCCAATAAGGGATTGGTCATCTCTCATAAAAGCAACCACTAATTTCAAAGAGAGGCTGAAATGGCAGTACTTCCAGAACCCACAAATGTTTATAAAAACTTTGCTCAGAAACTCTCAATACCTTCCCCAAGAACATTAGAAGAAGCATAATAAATAACCACTAGTAGTGCTGAAACGATTAGCTATTTTCAAAAGTCGACTAGTCGTCGCCAGTAGTAATCGGCTTAAAGTTGACTAGTCAGCCCATTTTGCTACAAAAATACAAGATTACTTACCGTATATGTCCGTGTATGAGTCGCACCCTCAACTCACACTTGGAATTCCTTCCTTTTGCCTAAAGCCCATGTATAAGTCGGACACCCATTTTCAAATATATGCAGTCAACAAGAATTAGTTGCAAGTCACATTTTGCCAATTTGGGGCAGTTTGGGATGCAACGGAAATAGTTTTCACAAGTTATCACATGGTGAATAGGATAAAAGAATAAAGGAAAATTATTATTAAAGATTTAAAAAATACTCGCATTTATTTGATTTTCGTTGTTTGTTTATCACCCCAATGTCTTCATCCCTGTCAAGAAAATCCAACACTCATTTGTGACTGAAACTTCATTGTTTCAGAATCAGAGCACCATTTGTGCCGTAACCTATGCAGTTATTGTGTTATGTTTATTTTTCCTGAACGTGAGAACGTTCTGGAAAAAACAATAAAAATACAACAAATGCGCAGGTTACAGCACAAATTGTTTTCAAATTGTTGTCCTGCCTAAGCATTGATGGTGCTATTGAAACTGGCTTTACCTGGTGCACGTGTGTGTAATTTATAACCGGACATTTTCCAGGAAAAAAAAGTGTGACTTAGGCCTAAAAAAATGAAAAATCTGTTTCTCAGGCCCTCCCACATGGTCCTTTTGGCTGCCGCATGATCTCTTTTTATAACCAACTTAAACTTAAAAAAAAAAAATTAAATGGTTTATGTCTGATATTTTACCCAAGTTAAAAAAATTGATGAATTTGTCCCTTGAGTGCAAGAAGGCCTTGCAATGCTTTAGCATTGCAAAGCCTTCTTGCACTCAAGGGATGAAATACACCACCACCCATGCTATTCTGTAGATTATGAGGCCTAAAACTTGAACCAAGAACATGAACTTTTGATGGCAAAGAAGTAATTACTGAAATAAAAAATAAAATAAAAAACCGCTCGCCCGCATGCAATTTTACAAATAATGGCCTGAGAAACAGAAGATCTACTTTGTGTAGCCTTATACATGCACATAAACGGTACAAAGTGTTAAAAAAATGCATAGTTGTTCAGTGAAACGCTACAACTTATTTCGACACGTACTGTAATTTGCAACTTGGCAAGTGATCTGATTTGAAGTTTTGTTGACATGTCATCCCCCACCCACCTCTGATCTGCGCTCATGCTTGAATGTATGATAAATGCCAGGTATATTTCTTAGTTGTGGAGAACATTTATAAGATCAAAAACTTTCAAAACAAATACAGAAGGGGATATATTGATATTCATTTCTTAGAAAATTACCCCTACTATTTTGAAATGTTTCATTCACACAAGGCAGTTCAAGAGTTATTTTTAGGCTTTATGTCATTTCGTGCGAAGCGTCACAGACCACTTGGTTCACCTCTGTCTCTCTTCAGAAATGGAATCCACATTGTGCATTTTGAGTTTCCTGTCACTTTGGCAGTTTTAATTAAAAATAACTTTGAATACTTCACGTATGTGATTAAAACTTTGGCACAGTATGTAGATACGTCATAAATACATATCTGTGAAATACGGTGCCAAAACGCAGTCTAGTTTTGATATGCCAATTCTTCAAATAAAAAAGATTATAAATTTCACCGAATGACAGAGAATGTAGCATGTGACTGAAGACTCCTAATCAGATGATGTGGATATAAATCATTTGGCGCCAGAATAAAATACATTATTTAACTGGCTGAATTCCTGTGTTATTTTCACTCACATTGCCATATTAGGAAAGAATTATGTTAAATAGGCTTGTTTAGGTACTTCATATTCATGAAGATAGGTCATAGATAAGTGGGTTTTTTTTTTTTCACTTGATAGTAAGTTCTCGTAGCTATAATTGAAGCCGAATAAATCTTTTGTGATACATCGCTAATTGAATGAATTTGACAATATTTGACGTTATTTACAAAATGCGATTCCAAATTATGAACTGCATCGCTAAATAGGCGATTAGTATCGCAAAATGCAATGCGAACCCAGTTATTTTAAGGCTGGCCAATACGGGCATATAATGTAACAAATTGGATTGAACATGAGTGCAAATGTGAAAGAAAACCTTTAAACAAACACGGAAGCAAGTGCCGGAATTGTAAATTTTTGTGAGTTGGGTTAAAATGAACAACATATTTTGCCTCCGTTTTCCAAAAAATAGGGTTCTGCCGACATTAATGTCAGTTGTGGTCAATCAGAGTATAGTATGTCTGATGCTTATACCTAACAATGATATCCATAATGAAGGTGCCGACGAGTTGACTGGCAAATTTCAGCATCAACTTTCTTAGTAATCGAGTCAAAGTCGACTAGTCGAACAATCGTTTCAGCACTAACCACTAGCAAAGTTAACCCTTTCAACAAGGCTGCATGGTGGCTTATTGGTTATGGCAAAGGCCTTCAAACTGAAAGGTCCATGGTTTGATAGGTGTAAATGCGTTGTGTTCTTGGGCAATGCACTTAATCCTGATTGCCCATCGGAGGCATGGTGGAGCTGTGTGCTAAGGTGTAATGCACTTTGATGGTGCACTCAACTTCAACCAATGCTAACCCTGCTTGTGCAGAGTTAGTACGTTGGTGAGTCAAACAGTTGCTCGCCACTGCTTGGTGGTTCTCTCCAGATACTTCGGATTCCTCCACCCATAACCTGTCTGACACAAGGTGACCCTGGCTGTTGCAAATGTCATTAGAGCCCAATAAATAAAAATAATAAAAACTCTTTCAACACAGAGCTCTTGAACGATATAGTCCCAAAGAATATATAATTTACAGTGAAGTGGGCAAATCAAATCATATCCATAGCATTCAACAATAATTTAATCCTACAGCTCTCTAGGGCTGTAGGATTAAATTATTGCTGGTCCTCCTTTACCGATTTGTTGTGTATTGTGTCATCTTGTCATTAAATGCTACTATTGATTTACACAAAAATGTTTGCCCTTCGAGTTGAAAAAGTAAAAAGAAAGCTTCAAATTTTCTGTCCCTCATAACTGCTATGGTAAGCACTCAGTGATTTGTTACTCATCCATCTCACAAGTGGAAATCATTCTTTTTTACCCTTTCTTACTAAATTAATAGAAACTCAAGAAGTTGAAGACCCAGCAAGACAACTTTTTTTATTCTTTTTTGTTGGAGTTTAATGACACTTTCAACAGTCAGCCACCTCCTGTCAGACAATTTCATGGGTGGACAAAGCCAGAGGACTCAGAGAGAACCACTGAGCAGCTGCGAGCAACTGTCAGACTCCCCAACGTACTAACTCCATACAGGCAGGGTTAGCAATGATTGAAAATAAGTGTACCATTGATGTGCAGTACACCTTACTGCAGAGTGCCTCTGTGCCCCCACATGGGCAATCAGGATTAAGTGCCTTGTCCAACACAGTTTCTCTAACCACTTAACCACCACAGTCCCAGCAATCTAACTTGAGGACCCAACAAGCTAAAAGTGCTGATACATTTCTTCATAAAGGTTAATATATATGAATGTCACAACACTATAGAAAAATAAATCACCAAAAATAAAATTTATAAATCTTAATACCAACCTCATCGTGCTTGTAAAAGTATGACAAATCACCTTTTGCTTTCAGCTTCACAGAATCCGGACCTACAAGTGGAGACAACATTAAATGCAGTACTCATAATAGATGAATACATACTGATTTCTAAGATCTTGTATGAAATTACGAAATAAATTGTTCATTCTGGTTTTCCAACTGAATTGGCCCTAATAAATAAGAGTTTAGCAGTCTGAACATAATCATAATAAATATACTGGCAGAAAAAAGAAAGTTTTTTTCTGTTATAAATATTTCAAATGTGTTATAGATGATTATTTCATTGTTTGGATTTTGATGTTATTTCTTCATTACTGATTAAATTTTAATGAGTTTTGTTGTCTTAACACAGATGGCGTTTGCATGGATAACATTCAAACAAGGGTACCCCATGCCATTTCAAAATCAAAAGTGGGTGTGCCTACCCGGGTTTCAGTCGCTGCTCTAACTCTCCTTACCACTGACCCCATCAAGTTGTTTGTGGTCCTTTGTGGGATGTTATTTCACTGCTGAAGAAGGGCCTGCATGAGCTGAGCGACGTCATTTGGGACTTTGACAAGCTTCCTGACCCTCCTGTCCAGCCCGTTTCACAAATGCTTGATTGGGGACAAATCTGGACTGTAGGGTGGTCAATTGAGAACTGGGACATTGTTTTGGTTGAGGAAGTTATGACAAACCCTAGCAATGTGCAACCTTGCATGATCTTGCTACAACGTAAGGTTACGTGCATGGATAAGTTAAAGGATGTGAGGCATGAGGATCTGATCCTGATATCTTACAGGTGTAAGATTGCCCTGGTTGAAGAGAGGTGTTTTCATGCCATGAGAAGTCCCACCTAAACCATCACCGACCTACCCCCTCCAATCCCCCCCCCCCCTCTGGAATCTGTCGTTTTCCTTAATGTATGCATCAGAATCTCACTCACCTTGATGTCGATAGCAACGTTGTTGTCCATCTGACATGATGTTAACAGGGTGTAAGTTGCAGACCAACAGAGGGGCATCATGGCCTTAAATTGAACTTCCACAACTGATTCCTAACTGTTCTTAGACACACTCGGTGACCATGAGTGGCTACAATCTGACTCGTCTTCTCCATCACCATCTGAAATCGGTTATGGGGGTGTGAGAGATGTATGGCTCTATCCTGATGGGGCAATGTAACTCGCGGACATCCATCCTTGGGACAGTCAGATAATCTTGCTGTTGCTCTGAGACACCCAACTAAATGCTATTATTGACTCATGAGGACCCCAAACTGCTGAGCAAAAAGACAATTCGATTGGCCCTGCATGATTAGAGCAATAACCCTACCCCTATCAACCTCGGACATTCACAGCATTTTACTTTTCAATCGAGTTGAAATGAAATATTGTGCAATCGATGTGTACTGTTCAAAACTTTGATATGGTATGGTTTTCAAGTCCACAGCAGATGGGAGTGCCACGGATGCACACTAGGTACACACTCTTAGCCGAGCATGAGGGGAAATGAAGGCAGAATAATATTTTGTCCTCCCCAACTTCATTATCCCCGCATTTTAAAAAATGCGGGGATATTGTCATGATCTCCGTCCGTACGTCCGTACTCCCGTACGTCCGGTTTTGTAATTCGAAACGCTGTAACTTTCTACAGTTGTTCGATAGGGTCTGTGCAACCCAAAAATACAACTTTTAAATTTTTGTGCCACCAGGTGGCTTCTGTGGAGCCACTTAAAAAATGCGTTATTTTTTCACTTTTTGCTGAATAGTCCCAACCTATGTAATTCGGAGTTCTAAAATTACACTAGGGTGTTGCTAAATGATCTGTAGATATGTAGGAAGGTTTCGGATTTTTCGGGTGCCACGTGGCTGTGCCACCGTAGCCACTTTTGTGTTTTCTTAGACCGTTTCCGGCAAAAGGCTCATAGGATATGTAATTCGAAACGCTAAATCCATGCTCAGAAGTTGCAGTAGGGGCTATAGATGCGCAGGAAGGTTTCGGATTTTTCGGGTGCCACGTGGCTGTGCCACCGTAGCCACTTTTGTGTTTTCTTGAAACGTTTCCGGTGAAAGGCTCGTAGGGTATGTAATTCAAAATGCTAAAACCATGCTCATATGTTGCAGTAGGGTCTATAGATGCACACGAAGGTTTCAGATTTTTCGGGTGCCACGTAGCTGTGCCACCGTAGCCACTTTTGTGTTTTCTTAGACCGTTTCCGGCAAAAGGCTCGTAGGATATGTAATTCGAAACGCTAAATCCATGCTCAGATGTTGCAGTAGGGGCTGTGCCACCGTAGCCACTTTCGTGTTTTCTTAGATCGTTTCCGGCGAAAGGCTCGTAGGGAATGGAATTCAAAATGCTAAAACCATGCTCATATCTTGCAGTAGGGACTATAGATGCGCACAAAGGTTTTGGATTTTTCGGGTGCCACGTGGCTGTGCCACCGTAGCCACTTTTGTGTTTTCTTAGACCGTTTCCGGCAAAAGGCTCGTAGGATATGTAATTCGAAACGCTAAATCCATGCTCAGATGTTGCAGTAGGGGCTATAGATGCACAGGAAAGTTTTGGATTTTTCAGCTGCCACGTGGCTGTGCCACCGTTGCCTCTTTCGTGTTTTCTGGGACCCTTTCTGGTGAAAGGCTCCTAGGGTATGTAATTCGAAACGCTAAAACCATGCTCAAATGTTTCAGTGGGGTCTGTAGATGTGCACGAAGGTTTCGGATTTTTCAGCCGCCAAGTGGCTGTGCCACCATTGCCACTTTCATGTTTTCTTAGACCGTTTCCAGCGAAAGGCTCCTAGGGTATGTAATTCGAAACGCTAAAACCATGCTCAAATGTTGCAGTAGGGTCTGTAGATGCGCACGAAGGTTTCGGATTTTTCAGGTGCCATGTGGCTGTGCCACTGTTGCCACTTTCATGTTTTCTTAGACAGTTTCCGGCGAAAGGCTCCTAGGATATGTAATTCGAAATCCTAAAACCATGCTCAAATGTTGCAGTAGGGTCTGTAGATGCACACGAAGGTTTTGCATTTTTGGGTGCCACGTGGCTGTGCCACCGTTGCCACTTTCGTGTTTTCTTAGACCGTTTCTGATGAAAGGCTCCTAGAGTATGTAATTCGAAACCCTAAAACCATGCTCAAATGTTGCAGTAGGGTCTGTAGATGCGCACGAAGGTTTTGCATTTTTGGGTGCCACGTGGCTGTGCCACTGTTGCCACTTCCATGTTTTCTTAGACCGTTTCCGATGAAAGGCTCCTAGGGTATGTAATTCAAAATCCTAAAACCATGCTCAAATGTTGCAGTAGGGTCTGTAGATGCACACGAAGGTTTTGCATTTTTGGGTGCCACGTGGCTGTGCCACCGTTCCCACTTTCGTGTTTTCTTAGACCGTTTCTGATGAAAGGCTCCTAGAGTATGTAATTCGAAACCCTAAAACCATGCTCAAATGTTGCAGTAGGGTCTGTAGATGCGCACGAAGGTTTTGCATTTTTGGGTGCCACGTGGCTGTGCCACTGTTGCCACTTCCATGTTTTCTTAGACCGTTTCCGATGAAAGGCTCCTAGGGTATGTAATTCAAAATCATAAAACCATGCTCAAATGTTGCAGTAGGGTCTGTAGATGCGCACGAAGGTTTCACATTTTTGGGTGCCACGTGGCTGTGCCACCGTTGCCACTTTCGTGTTTTCTTAGACCGTTTCCGATGAAAGGCTCCTAGAGTATGTAATTCGAAATGCTAAAAGCATGCTCAGATGTTGCAGTAGGGTCTGTAGATGCGCACGAAGGTTTCAGATTTTTTGGGTGCCACGTGGCTGTGCTATTGTTGCTACTTTCGTGTTTTCTTAAACCGTTTCCAGCGAAAGGCTCCTAGGGTATGTAATTTGAAACGCTAAAACCAAGCTCAAATGTTGCAGTGGGGTCTGTAGATGTGCACGAAGGTTTCGGATTTTTCAGCTGCCATGTGGCTGTGTTACCGTTGCCACTTTCGTGTTTTCTTAGACCCTTTCTGGTGAAAGGCTCCTAGGGTATGTAATTCGAAACGCTAAAACCATGCTGAAATGTTGCAGTGGGGTCTGTAGATGTGCACGAAGGTTTGGGATTTTTCAGCTGCCAAGTGGCTGTGCCGTTGCCACTTTCGCGTTTTCTTAGACCGTTTCTGGCAAAAGGCTCCTTGGGTATGTAATTCGAAACGCTAAAACCATGCTTAAATGTTGCAATGGGGTCTGTAGATGCACTGGAAGGTTTTTTTTATTTTTCCAGCGCCACGTGGCTGTGCCACCATTGCCACTTTCGTGTTTTCTTAGACCTTTTCCGTCGAAAGGCTCCAAGGGTATGTAATTCGAAACGCCAAAACCATGCTCAAATGTTGCAGTGGGGTCTGTAGATGCGCACGAAGGTTTCAGATTTTTCAGCTGCCATGTGGCTGTGCCACCGTTGCCACTTTCGTGTTTTCTTAGACCGTTTCCGGCAAAAGGCTCCTAGGGTATGTAATTTGAAATGCTAAAAGCTTGCTCAGATGTTGCAGTAGGGTCTGTAGATGCCCACGAAGGTTTTGGATTTTTTTGGTGCCACGTGACCGTACCACCGTTACCACTTTCCTGTTTTCTTAGACCGTTTCCGGCGAAAGGTTCCTAGGGTATGTAATTCGAAATGCTAAAACCATGCTCAAATGTTGCAGTGGTGTCTGTAGATGCGCACGAAGGTTTCGGATTTTTGGGGTGCCACGTGGCTGTGCCACCGTTGCCACTTTCGTGTTTTCTTAGACTGTTTCCAGTGAAAGGCTCCTAGGGTATGTAATTCGAAATGATAAAACCATGCTCAAATGTTGCAGTAGGGTCTGTAGATGTGCACAAAGGTTTCGGATTTTTCAGGTGCCATGTGGCTGTGCCACTGTTGCCACTTTCATGTTTTCTTAGACCGTTTCTGACGAAAGGCTCTTAGAGTATGTAATTTGAAATGCTAAAAGCATATCTCAGATGTTGCAGTAGGGTCTGTAGATGCGCAGGAAGGCTTCGGATTTTTTGAGTGCCATGTGACTGTACCACTGTTGCCACTTTTGTGTTTTCTTAGACCGTTTCCAGCAAAAGGCTCCTAGGGTATGTAATTTGAAACGCTAAAACCATGCTCAAATGTTGCAGTGGGGCCTGTAGATGCGCACGAAGGTTTCGGATTTTTCAGCTGCCACGTGGCTGTGCCACCGTTGCCACTTTCGTGTTTTCTGAGACCCTTTCTGGTGAAAGGCTCCTAGGATATGTAATTCGAAATGCTAAAACTATGCTCAAATGTTTCAGTGGGGTCTGTAGATGCGCTCAAAGGTTTTGGATTTTTCAGCTACCATGTGGCTTGCCATTGCCATTTTTGCGTTTTCTTAGACAGTTTCCGGCAAAATGCTCCTAGGGTATGTAATTCGAAATCCTAAAACCATGCTCAAATGTTGCAGTAGGGTCTGTAGATGTGCATGAAGGTTTCGGATTTTTGGGGTGCGACGTGGCTGTGCAACCGTTGCTACTTTCGTGTTTTCTTAGACCGTTTCCGATGAAAGGCTCCTAGAGTATGTAATTCGAAATGCTAAAAGCATGCTCAGATGTTGCAGTAGGGTCTGTAGATGCGCACAAAGGTTTAAGATTTTTTGGATGCCACGTGGCTGTGCTACTGTTGCTACTTTCGTGGTTTCTTAAACCATTTCCAGCGAAAAGGCTCCTAGGGTATGTAATTCGAAATGCTAAAACCATGCTCAAATGTTGCAGTGGGGTCTGTAGATGTGCACAAAAGTTTCGAATTTTTCAGCTGCCATGTGGCTGCGCCACCGTTGCCACTTTCGTGTTTTCTTAGACCCTTTCCGGAGAAAGGTTCCTAGGGTATGTAATTCTAAATGCTAAAACCATGCTCAAATGTTGCAGTGGGGTCTGTAGATGTGCACGAAGGTTTTCGATTTTTCAGCTGCCAAGTGGCTGTGCCGTTGCCACTTTCGCATTTTCTTAGACCGTTTCCGGCAAAATGCTCCTAGGGTATGTAATTCTAAACGCTAAAACCATGGTTAAATGTTGCAATGGGGTCTGTAGATGCACTGGAAGGTTTCGGATTTTTCAGGTGCCTTGTGGCTGTGCCACCATTGCCACTTTCGTGTTTTCTTAGACCGTTTCCGCCGAAAGGCTCCTAGAGTATGTAATTCGAAACGCTAAAACCATGCTGAGATGTTGCAGTAGAGCCTGTAAATGCGCAGGAAGGTTTCAGATTTTTGGGGTGCTACGTGGCTGTGTCACCGTTGCCACTTTTGTGTTTTCTTAAACCGTTTCCTGCGAAAGGCTCCTAGGGTATGTAATTCAAAATGCTAAACGTATGCTCAAATGTTGCAGTAGGGTCTGTAGATGCGTAGAAAGGTTTCAGAGTTTTCAGATGCCACCGTTTTGCTTTCATGTTTTCTTAGACCGTTTCTGGCAAAAAGCTCCTAGAGTATGTAATTTGAAATGCTAAAACTATGCTCAAATGTTGCAGTAGGGTCTGTAGATGTGCATGAAGGTTTCGGATTTTTGTGGTGCCACGTGGCTGTGTCACTGTTGCCACTTTCATGTTTTCTTAGACCATTACCGACGAAAGGCTTCCTGGGTACATGTATGTAATTCGAAACACTAAAGCCATGCTCAAATATTGCAGTGGAGTCTGTAGGTGCGCACAAAGCTGTGTCACCTGTGCCACTCAATATCATTTTGGTGTGTCATATAATACATTTCATCTTTGTATCAAGCATTCATACAAAGTCAAGGATGCAAATGCGGGGATACACTATAGTGTGCTTTGCACACAAGTGACACCATCTAGTTTAGCTTTGCTATGCCCCTTTCCATGATGTGTCTAATAAACATACATCTAATCGACATCAAAAGTCAATGTGATGCCATAACACTGTGAGTGAGTGAGTTTGAGAAGTAGAATTGAATTATTCTTCCATGCTTTTCAAGCCAATTATTTCATTAACTGTGTACACAACATGGTTAACAGATTACATTCACAAACATATTTTCTGAATAACTCAAATTTCTTTTTCTTTGCCTCAAAAACATAAGAGTGCTCAGTGGAATGAAACATCAAGCTCATTCCAATGAGGGGTCATTAACTTATGTTTTGGGGACAAAAAATAAAAAAAGTAATAAAATGTGTTTGTTGTTTTTGTGAACACAGCTAGCCTTTGTTTGCAGTTACACTAGGTAGAGAGGTAATTTGCAGATTATGTGATAAGAAGAATCTCAAATTCGTGATTATTTGATGTGAAGTTTCTTGACTTCATTCACTAAAATCGAACCGAGGCTTGATTCAGATCAATTTTAGTTGAGTTCTGAAATTTCATGTGAAATAATGAGCCAAGAGATGTTCCCCGAAATGCAAATTGATGGAAACAACACACTGATTTTTTAAATGCAGAACAGTGAAATGATCTAAGCCATATAAAAAAAAATACAAAAGTGTGTGGAAGGACAAAGGTAACAGAATACAGTAAACCTCAATTAAAAGCTCCTTGGGAAGAGATTAAACTGGCCTCTGAAGACAAGTTACTGCTTAATTAGGGTGAATGTGTAAGCAGGTTTGATTATACATGCCCTGGGCATTTAATACGATACCATAAGAAATGTTTTATCACTTTACCATTTTGACACATTTCAATAGGTATAACTCTGGAATTGTAAATGCCATAATGGTGAAAATTGAACTTGACCTGTATTTCATGGTAGGTAGTAATGTTGCAAAATCATAAGGTCATACATCAAAGCAAACTAGATTTATCATCCATAAACCATTCATTTTAGCATTTTGTGACTTTTCAAGGGGCATAACTATGGAACAGTAAATGCCATAATAGTGAAAATCGTACTTGATCTGCATTTCGTGGTAGATAATAATGTTACAAAATTATTGGGTCATACATCAAAACAAACTAGAGTTATCATCCAGAAACCATTTGTTTTGGATGGACGCACATACCGACAAAGTGATGACTATATGCTCCCCCAAAAATTTTTCGGGGAGAACAATAACAGAAGAAAAGGCTTACAGTTGACAGTCAAATTAGAAACAGTTTATTGACCAGATACAAATTTACTTCTTTATTTGGCCTGATAAGTACAAATCTGCAATTTTATATGTTTAATTACTTTTAACTTCATTTTATACACTTACTTCCAATTTATTTATTTATTTATTGGTGCTTAATGCCACATCAGCAGCTTTCGTTTTCTTTCGGTTCGGTTTCGTTTTTTGCCGCAAACTGAAAAAACCGAACCGACAGGCACCAAAAAAATGGCCACATGGTTTTTGCATGCTTTGACGTTAAACTTCAAAATTTACAACAACCCTCTCATAATCTCATTTTGAATATGGCAGCGAACAACAGCAGTACATGCAAATCCAAAAGTGATTATTTCTGAAGATATCCATGTAGAAGTCGCTCCCACGTTTATGTCGCATCCAATATTTTTTAGCCAAAAAAACCTCCCCTGTGACTATTACCTTTGTTTGTATAAGCTGCACCCTGACTGTGAGAATAGCTGCTGGGGCCTACACAAGAATGACTATGGCCAGTGAGTGTGGGCTTTTACTGCATGGAATTAGGTAAGTTTCAAAACACGTGAATATTTTGTTTTTTTTCATTTTTTTTTTCATTTCAGTCATATTCATCTTATATTAAAAGCATGAACTAAAATAATAATAACTGGAGTTATGTCACGCATGCAGCCCAACTGTCCCAGCAAATAGCAATGCTTATACACAAAATAGTCAGAGCCATTTTTTGTTAACAGTTCCTAACAAATCTGCCAGATCTGCACTCCTGATATACAAAAATTGCTAGTCAAATTTTATTTTTTCATTTCTCTACCCCAAAACATACCTCATGACCTATTAATGGAACAAGCTTGATGAGCTTGTTCCAATAAGGACTAATAAGCAGAGGTTAGAAGTAAAAAATGAAAAAATCTGATGTTTCAGAAAAATAATTTGTAATGTTGGCTTCAACTTGTGCTAGGTAAAGGGTTAAAGATGCAGTACATAAAACATTGTTTGGCTGTAGGAGTCAATTTTTTTTTTTTGCATATAATAACTCCAAATCCATCAAAATGCATTTTGGGAATAATTGCCTAAACTAGAGTTATCCTTCGGAAACCAACTGTTGATGGATGGATGGACGGACCAATCAATGGATGGAAAGACAGATGGACGGATGGTTGAACAGACAGACCATTTACACAATATGACCGTTTTTACAAATGGGTATATAAAAAATAGGCCGATGAAATCGTCAGATGTGTACCCATTCGCGCAACTAGAGAAAGCTGCATGATGGAGGGCCACCACGGATGCCGACATTATGTACACCAAACATGGTATGGGCACATATAGAAATGAATTGGAGGAATGCTTAATTTGATGGATAAAGGGTTAATATCTCCGGATCAAATTATTAGATTTACATAAAAAACTATACAGCACCGCACATCAGTAACCTGAATACATATATAAAGTAACCTGATAATCAGATTAATATTTTTTGAGTTCTCACATGCCGAAGAAATGGATTGGAGGAGTTCTCAATTTGAAGGATAAAGGGTTAATATCACAGGATCAAATTATCAAATTTACACCAAAAACTATACAGTTTGGCACATCAGTAACCTGAATACATATATGAAGTAACATGACAAAGGGACTGATATTTTTTGAGTTACCTCATGCCAAAGGGATTGGAGCAATTTTCAATTTGAAGGATAAAGAGTTAATATCTCATGATCAAATTATCAGATTTACACCAAAAACTATACAGCTCGTAACATCAGTAACCTGAACACAAATGTAAAGTAACTTGACAATCCAAGCAATATTTTTCAAGTTATCAAATGCCAAAGGGATTGGAGGAATTTTCAATTTGAAGGATAAAGGGTTAATATCTCAGGATCAAATTATCAAATTTACACCAAAAACTATACTGCTCGGTACATCAGTAACCTGAACACAAATATAAAGTAACTTGACAATCCAAGCAATTTTTTTCAAGTTATCGATTGCCAAAGGGACTGGAGGAATTTTCAATTTGAAGGATAAAGGGTTAATATCCCAGGATCAAAATAACAGATTTACACCAAAAACTATACAACTATATGTAAAGTACCGGTAACATGACAATTGGATTGATATTTTTTGAGTTATCTCATGCCAAAGGGATTGGAAGAATTCTCAATTTGAAGGATAAAGAGTTAATATCTCAGGATCAAATTATCAGATTTACACCAAAAACTATACAGCTCAGCACGTCAGTAATATAAAGTAACTTGACAATCCAAGCAATAGTTTTCAAGTTATCGAACACCAAAGAAATGGATACGAATGCTGGACGGACAGACATTCTAACAAATGGCTACTTATGTGGCTATTTTATGGACATATTAGGTGGCTAACCTAAAACACATGTCCAACATAATAAAACAAGCTTTTTTGGGGAAAATTTTGGGAGGTCAGCAACCGTAACCCTACCCTTTACTGACCCTAACCCTACCCACCCCTAACCCTAAGCTAACCCTAACACTAACCCTAGCTGCATGACTCTAACACCCCTTCACTGACCGCCACCCCATCACACCCCACTCCTAAACCCCACCCTGGAACCCAACTCTACATTTAACCCTACTCTACATTTATCCACCCCCTCCCCAACCACCTACCTCCACCTCACAATAAGAGATTCTGTTATGTGGCTAGCTACGTAACAGACTTTAACCACATAAGTATCCTGTTTTACTAACTCGTAGCCACATAAGTAGTCATTTGTTAGTGCCGACAGATGGACGGATGGACAGACGGATGGACAAAGGATGGATGAACGACAGATGGCCACCCCAGATGCCGGCATTACGTGTGCCATACATAGTATGGGTACACATAAAAAGTAATATCAAATTAAAAGAGAATTGTATTATTAGAACTGGATTTATCTTCTGGATAACATGGGGAGGAGTGAGGGGTGGATTGATTCCACCCATCTCCCCCGAAGTTTTGGAGACAGTATCAAAGTCGCTCACTCCCATTTCCTTCCAATCTGTATTACTTTTGTAAAACAACAGAAGTATGCTGCAGAAGGCATTTCATTATATTTCAAACTGAAGCTCAGGTAATGGGAAAAAAGCTGCATACAAGTAAAAGAAATCAGGTCTGTAAATTAAATTATTAAAAAGTATATTGATCTTGTAAGAACAAAAAGTGACAAAGTATGTGTTAGATTCCCAATTTCAAATTTAAAGAAACTAAATTCGAAAACCGTTTTGAAAAGGGTTAAATTAATGCAAATATTAATTGAAACCACTGTATATAGCATCAGTAGACCTTGCCCCAAATGAACTTGAGTGATGTCACGCATGCAGCCCGACTGTCCAAATAATGGCAATGTGTAGACACAAAATGGTCTGAGCCATTTTTTGTTAACCATTTACTTAACGAATCTGCCATATCTGCACTCGCGATATACAAAAATTGGTATTTAAATTTTATTTTTTCATTTCTCTGGTGGTGTGTTCTAGTAGTCAATATTTTGTTTCTTTGCATTTAATAACTCCCAATCCTTCAAAATGCACTTTTAGAAAAATTGCCTAAATTACTGTTGGTGGAGAGGAAAGGGGGAGGGGGAGGTATGGGGGGAGGCGACCGGTCGTATAAAAATGTAATATCAAATTTGAAGAGAATCATGTAATTAGAACTGGATTTATCTTCTGGATAACATGGGAAGGAGGGAGGGGTGAATTGATTCCACCCATCTCCCCCGAGGTTTTGGAGGCAGCATCAAAATCCCTCACTCCCATTTCCTTCCAATCTGTATTACTTTTGTAAAACACAAGAGGCCCCAAGGAGCCTTAATCGCTCACCGGCCAAAGTGGTTCAAAGAAGTATTTGGGGTCACATTCAGTTGGACATGGTTCATCAACACTACAAAGGAATGAAGTCATGAGTGACAAATTTTATGGAACTAGGGACATGGCTTGAACAAACTTGAATCTTACCCCCCTAAGGATGCTGCATACCAAATATCAAAAACATTCATCTGCTGGATCTGAAGAAGATTTTTAAAGAAAATTCCTCATTTTGAACTAAGTTATCATTCGGGCTCCCACAGTGAGCCCAAATATGGACCCAGGGACTTGGCTTTAACAAACTTGAATCTTACCCCCCTAAGAATGCTACACACTACATATCAAAACATTCCGACTGCTGGATCTGAACAAGAAGATTTTTAAAGAAAATTCCTCATTTCGAACTAAGTTACAATTCAAGCTCCCACAGTGAGCCCAAATATGGACCTGGGGACATGGCTTGAACAAACTTGAATCTCACCCCCTAAGGATACTGCATACCAAATATCAAAACATTCTGACTGCTAGATCTGAAGAAGAAGATTTTTAAAGAAAATTCCTCATTTTGAACTAAGTTATCATTTGGGCTCCCATAGTGAGCCCAAATATGGACCTAGGAACATGGCTTGAACAAATTTGAATCTCACCCTCCAAAGGATGCCGCATACCAAATATAAAAACATTCCGACTTCTGGATCTGAGTAAGAAGATTTTGAAAGAAAATTCCTCATTTTGAACTAAATTATCATTCAGGCTCCCATAGTGAGCCCAAATATGGACCTAGGGACATGGCATGAACAAATTTGAATCTCATCCCTCTAAGGATGCTGCATACCAAATATCAAAACATTCCGACTGCTGGATCTTGAGAAAAATTTTTTTAAAGAAATTTGCCCGAAATGCACTAAGTTCAAATTCGGGCTCCTATACTGAGCCCAAATATTAACCCAGGGGGCTGATTTGTACAACCTTGAATCAGATCCACCCCACAATGTTGCATACCAAATATTAAAAGATTCTGCCTCCTGGATCTGGAGAAGAAGATTTTTTAAGAAATTTGCCTAAAATGCACTAAGTTCAAATTTGGGCTTCTATACTGAACCCGCACATGAATCCAGGGGGCCGATTGTAACAAACTTGAATCTGACTCCCCTAGAGATGATGTATACCAAATAGGAAAGAATTCTAACTGATGGATCTGAAGAAGAAGATTTTTTTGAATTTTGGAAAGAAATTCATGGGTGCTATAAGAGTTATGCCCCTTGTGGTGCCCCCTGTGGGTAAGCCAAGTTTCTTTGTACAAGTTTGAATTGACATATGATGGGGAACATGCACACCAAATTTGGTTCAATTTGATCCAGTAGTTTGTGAGGAGTAGTCATTAATGTAAAGTTCACGACGGACGACGACGGACGATGACAGACGGCAAGTGATAAGTTAAGCTCCCTTCGGTGAGCTAATAATCAGAATGATACAATCAATAGTAATTAATATTAATTAAAAGGAAAACAACTTCACTGAAAAACTTTAACCACAAAATGCCTAAGGGGTAGGGGTAGAGGGGCCAATTATTTTCTGCAGGTAGTCACTCTAAATCCTTCAAAATGCATTTTGGACCAAAGAAAAAATGTTGCTTAAATGACCCCGGGGGTGGGGGGTAGGGTGAGGGTGGAGTGGGGGTGGGGTAGGGTGGGGGTGGAGTGGAGTGGGGGTGGGGTTGGGTTGGAGTCAATTTTTTTGGCATGCTGTCACTCTAAATCCTTCAAAATGTTTTGGACCAAAGGAAAAAAAGTGCCTAATTGGCATGGGGAGGGGGGGGGGGGGGGGGGGGGTTTGTAGGCGCATGGAGTTAAAAAAAAATTCTGCACGAAGTCACTCTAAATACTTCAAAATGTATTTTGGAGCAAAAAAAAAATGTCTAATTTGTGGGGGGTGGGGGAGGGCAGGGCAGGGCAGGGCAGGGCAGGGCAGGGCAGGGCAGGGCAATAACTTCAACAATTTTCATTGGATAATGGTGGTCATCGTACTTGGCATAGACTCTGCTGCTGTAGAGACATATTCTGAAAAGAATTGAAATCTGTTAACAACTGTTCAAGTTATGCCGTAAACAAAGTTCAGATAGACGGACAGACAGCCAGGCTGACAGACAGATGGATGGACAGAGCTCTATGCTATATCTCTCCCTTGTTGGGGAATAAAAAGGAACAAAATATGTGGTAGAAGCCTAATTTGAAATTTAGAGAAACTAAATTTGAAAACTGTTTTGAAAAAGGTTAAATTCATGCCAATATTATTTGAAACCTCCATATACAGGTTCAGTAGACTTTGCCCCAAATGAAAAACTATGATGTTGTAACACAGTGTTTGAAGAATGAAAAGTACAACTTTGAAAAGCAAAACTTGAATACGAAAATTTAAGCTAGGAATACTAAGTAAAACTGAATGCCAAAAATGGGTTAAATATTTCCTAAAACTGATAAAAGAAACCACTGATGTAAATGCAATCATTAAGTTGTATTGACTATGCAAGAAATAAAGTAAGAAAGTATGTGGCAAAGCCTAATTTCAAATACAAAGTAACTAAGTCTGAAAACGTTGAAAAGGGGTTAAAATCATGCCAATATTAATGAAAGTTAAAAAATTTATAGTAATTTATATATTTTGTATACTTACCAATGACCCAGACTTAGCTGGTGCAAACTCTAATTAATTCAGGGCCAAATACAAATTTTGCCCCCGCAATCCCCAAAATTTGCATCAAAAACCAAAAATTAGATGTCCTAGTAGGTCCTCCATACCTCTTCTCCACTGCGCATGCGCAGTGTCAAGGAGGTCTCGAAATTGGCACCAAAATGTAATTTTTACAACCAGTGCCTGGTAATTAAGTGTTATGCACTCAGCGGGGAGGTAAGAGTTCCCAACTCCTGGGAGGGCCATCCCAGTCTGGGTCATTGGTAAGTATAAAAAATATATAAATTACTATAAATTTTTAAACATTTTTATAAAATACCAATGACCCAGACTTAGATGAACAGTAAAAAGGCTGGAGAGCCTAGGACATAAAGGAAAATCCAATAAGCTCGATCACATAAAACAGAATTATCCCCTCAAGGAGAAAAGGAGAGATAGGATTTACATGTATCTTTCTTATTCTTATCAAAGAAAAAAGATACAATACTATTCCGTAATTGAGCACAATAACATCAATGATCTCTATTAAAATCCATTATAACCCTTTATACTAATTATTTTTAAAGGTAAGCCAATAAATAAAGACAGTCCAGAGAAATGAGACTCTTTATACTCATTAAAAGTGTCCGAGGATTGTATATTAACGCCCATTTGACACGTGACATATACAAATGCTTCACACCGAGCTACACTTTAAAAATATTACATGACATGAGAAAACATTAGCTTTACACTTTAAAACCATCCTGGTACCGACTCGGAATTACTGACTCTAGGGGAGGTATTCCCTTGCTTTTCACTATAAAGCAGGTGACCTAAGGGAACACCCCCCCTCCCCCCCCTCCCCTTGCCCTGGGTCAAATACCCCCGAGCGAAGAAGGCAGCAGGACAGAGTCACTGCCGGAACAGAAAGCCTATATAACTCTAGTTGCAACTGTTTAGTGGACGATATTCTGAGCAACAGATAATGGACCTAAACAATGTAGATCTCCAGAAATGGACTCAATATTTCTAAGATAAAAATTAGTGAAAGTGGAAGGCTGCAGCCTTCATTAAATCTGTAATAGCAACACTATTAGCATAAGCCCAAGATGTTGATAGAGCTCTTACTTCATGAGCCGAAATCTTGAGAGCAGACTGCTGAGAAGAAGATAACTTTTCATAAGCAGTACGTATTGTTAATTGAATCCATCTAGCAATAGAATGAACCATAATGTCTTTTCTATTAGGCATCAAAGACAAAAAGAAATGCTTACATCCCTTTCTAATAAACTCAGACCTACGTTTATACATACGTATTGCTCTAACAGGACAGAGTAAAGGCCGACGCCCGTCAGAAGACGGAAGGGCCCTAACAACAATAGGTTCAGGATACTTATTAGGAGCCTGATTCTTAGCCAAAAATCCAACATTAGTAGTAAAAGTAATTGTATTACCAACACTACGATAGTGAGAATCATCTACCGATAAAGCATGAAGCTCACTAACTCTTCTAGCAGAAGAGAAGGCTAAGAGAAAAGCTGTCTTATATGTTAAAAATTTGAAGTCCACTGTATCAAGAGGCTCAAAAGGTGCTTCTTTTAGCTTAAGAGGAACCCATGCTAAATTCCATTTCGGAATTAATCTAAGAGTTCTAGGTCTATTTATCGAAAAGTTTCTAACTAATTTAGATAAAGAGACATTAGAACCAATCATTAATGTATCATGGTGAGCGTAGGTATCAGATAACATAGACCTATAACCCTTGATAGTGACAGACTGCAGTTTGATCTCGTCAAACAAATAGACCCGAAAATTAGCAATCAGGAATGGAGGGATCATATAAATCCACAGAGTGATCCCTACACGACTGGCGAAAGACCTTCCACTTAGCAGCATAATTTAGCGAAGAGGAGGTCCTCCTGCAGTTAGAAATTGAGTCCACTGCTCGTCCTGTAAAATGCTTACTGTGCAAGAAGGACCGCACAATGGAAATATGTGAAGGTTGAGACCTTGCGGATTGTGGTGAAGCGTGCGCAATTTCCCCTGCAACAGAAGATCCTCCCATGGAGGAAGCTTCCGTGACATGTCCCACAACACCTGAGTAGATTTATCCACGGTCTCTGTGGTGACAGAGATGCTACCAACAGAATCTTGCAGTGGGATTGCTTTATCTTGAGCAATATCTGCTGAATCAGCAGCGCTGGAGGATATGCATATCCTATTATCCCATCCCACGGGATCGACAGAGCGTCTACCGCAAACGCTTGAGGATCCAGACATGGGGACACGTAAGTCTGCAACTGATTGTTGAGGTGCGTCGCAAACAAATCTATCATTGGTCGCTCCCATTGGTAGCAAATCTGATTGAAAACCTGTTTGTTGAGAGTCCATTCCAACAGCAACAGGCAACCCTTCCGAGAAATGGAGTCTGCTAACACATTCAGACGGCCCGGAATATGACGAACCGAAAGTAGAACCTGATGTTCCAGTACAAACAGAAGGATTCTTTCCGTTAGCTTGAACAACGGAATAGAATGAGTGCCTCCCTGATTCCGAATATACGCTACAACCGTCGTATTGTGGGACAAAATGTGTGTGTTCTGAATAACGTCCATCCAATGATGCAACGCAAGCCAAATTGACATCATTTCTTTGATATTTATGTGCTTGCCTAAAAATTGAGGATCCCAAAGATCCAGGCACCTCGAATCCGACAGGCATAGTGTCGAGCCCCAACCTGTTTGACTGGCATCCGTCATAATAGTAGAACTCGGATCCGGCAATTGCAGTGGAACTCCCTGAGTTAACCACTGAATGTCTGCCCAAGTCTGAATCTCTTGTCTCACTTGGCTTGACAAGAGGATGTCCGTATCGAGCGAATGAGTCTTCGCCTTCGAATTCTGAGTCAGAAAGATTTGGAGAGGATGAGTGCGTAGCCTCCCCATTGGAATGAGATCCGCGGCAGCTCCGCACAGACCTATCAGTCTCATGAATTCTCTCGCTGTAACCTTCTCTGAGTTTAGAAAATAGCGAGCATAACAACTGAATAATTTCGCTCTGGTTAATGGCAGACGAACAAGATTTTTGTGCGTCTCGAAGCTCATCCCCAGGTGGGTGAATGACTTGGACGGCACCAGATCCAACTTCTGTTCGTTTACTATAAAACCGAGACGTCGGAGCAATAGTAAAAGATTCTGCACATCGTTCTGAAGCGTTAACTCGTTGCCGTACCTCTGAAGAATATCGTCCAGGTAAGCCGACGTTACCACAGACGAATGAGATCGGAAGTAAGTCATGACCGAGTTCATTATCCGAGTGAAAGCCCAGGGCGCTAGATTCAGATCGAAGCATATCACACGGAACTGATATACGATACCCAGGACAGCGAAACGAAGATACTTTCTGAACGCTGGATGTACCATGACGTGAAAGTACGCATCCTTGAGATCTATGCTGGCAGCATAGTCGTTCACTTGAATGCTCGTTCTGACCGATCGAATGGTCTCCATATAAAATTTTTAAGCCACAATCAGCTTGTTTATCCAGCTTAAATCTATTACTGGACGGAACGAGCCGTCTGGTTTGGGAACCAGAAACAGGTGGCTGTAGAAACCTGGAGATTCCTGGTTTTCTACGACCTCTATCGCGTTCTTCAGTAAAAGAGACTGAACTTCCGAAAGAAGTGCGTCTCTTTTTAGAATATTCGACGGAAGTTGAGTCCATTTTGGACTTCAAGTTAACGGACAGTTTCAGTCCTTCCGCAATTACCCTTCGAACCCAAGGGTCCTCCATAATCAATTCCCAATTTTGTAAGTAACTCGACAATCTTCCGCCCACAGGAACGCGACAGAGGTCTATACCATCACTTCCTGGACCTGCGAGGCTTGCGGTAGGAGAAACCACGTCCTCCCCGTACTGCACCTCGCGCCATCGACCTAGGGGCGTCTGACTTATTATTACGGCCAGTGTTTCGGCCCCTGCTAGAGTCGCTGCCTTGACGGTCTCAAGAATAAGGCCTAGAGGGTGCATATGCACCTCTAAAGGAACTTCCCCTAGACGTGCTCATCCCAGAAGATCCAGGCCTACTTTTTTCTGCTGGTTCTGACTTACTGGAAGCGAACTTAAAAAGCAGAGAGTCTGAAGCTTTCTTAGTTAACTTATCGTAAATAGCAGAAAGCTTGCCGTCAAAGAGAAGCTCTCAGGAGACCGGAGCGACTCTAAGAGAGTTTTTCACCTTACTATCCACTCTTGTGGATGTAGCTAGGGTTCCGTCACGTCTCTAACCAACTCCAGATTAGCCACTCAAAGGGCAGAATTATACGTAGAATAGGCAATAGCCCTTGACAGAACTCTCAAAGACGTTTGTATGTCATGAAATTCTTGCCCTTCAAGGCGTAACGACAATGCTCTAGTAAGGTGATCTGCGTACAAGAGTGCATCTAAATTTGCTCTATTCGAAGATATTGTAGTTTCCAACGCAGAGCTATGAATAGACATAGATGACGGTATAATTCAAGGTCTTCAGCCTGGTGGTCTAGACGCAGAGGAACTCTCTGAACGCCTTGTCCTGCCGTTTCAAATCTATTCCTTGAATTAATGAAAGGCAGATGAAGAGCATTAGCTGATAGGAAGGCTGACTTGCCCGATTTACCAGCAAGTTTATTGATAGCGTCATTCAAAAGTTCAAATGTCCGTGAGACATTCCTGGACTGAGACGGAAACTCAGGGATGGTGTCCCTAAACTGATTAAAAAATTCTGTGTCCAGTGGCGCTATAAGTCTCCTATCGGGCTGAGAAGCATCCTGGTCCGCTGGAACAACATCAGGAAGAAAATGCCGGATTAACTCGACGGCGATTTTATGTTGTTCCGAAAGGGAGAACTCCAATTCATCCATATCCCTTTTGGCATCCTGGCGGACCTCCTGGATATCTCAGTCATCCGCTCCCGATCAGCTGCGGAACGCACCGACCCAGCATCATCAGATTCTTCCTGCTCTGATAGGGCTTCTGCCGGATGCTGGGATGCTGCTATGATTTGTGCTATCTGCGATAGCACGTCCGTTAACGAGGCCTGCAGAGCTGCGGTCTTATGTGATTTAGCCACAGGAAGCTCCGTGGACATTGTCTCTTGGATACTTCTCTTATGTAAATGTCCAGATGAAGGTGGCCTCGAATCCTTGGCTATCGGATGGTGTGACCTGGCTGTCGAGGAATCTCTGGAAGGCGATGCCAGCTGGATATCGGCGGTCATGTAGCCAAGGAGCGGTCGACTGCGCTGACGTGAGGAGGAAGAAGCCCTTGATACAGTCTCTTTGGACTGTTTATATACCAGAGCATGGACGTAAGCTCTGACTAAGGAACGTTTTGTACAACAACATCCGGACCGCGATGTTGTTGTACGAGAGAGACCTCTCTCGCTTGCAGCCCGTGCGGAGCTGGACGAGCTAGGGACCGAACCCAAAGGCTTCTTTCATCCTAAACCAAGTTCCGTCATCACTGGGTGTGCCTGTGGAATGTTTGTAGTGCTCGCAACACCCTTATTTCCTTCCTGGACTGCAACGGACGAACCCAGGTGCTGTACCATTTGGTAAATGGACGTGACACCGGGCAAGCTAGCGGACGTAGACGCCAATGCCGTCGACCCTACTAGGGGCCTCTTAGGCAATTGCCGTATATCCATGAGCACTTTGCTGCTAGCTCTTCTCTGGATTGTGACGACAGACGCGCACTGGAAGACGACATCACGGAAACATCACCCAATTCTTGTTCCTCTGAAAAAGAGAGTGAAAAACTTGAGTGATCCTGCAGAGAGAGGACCGGCATGTCCCTCTCCCCGCTAACAACATACCGTGACACACGTGTCCAACGTTTGTCATCCCAATTGCTACATACAGAACAAGGCTTAGTGCGGGTACATTGACTACAATTAATGCAGAAATCATGAGAATCAGAGGAAGACTTCCTTCCATTACAATTTGAACAATAATCTTTCGTTGTAAAAATAATCAATTATAGTACCCGCAATAAACCTTGTAAACAAAGATACATAATATAAAAATCCATTATAATAATATGAAAAAACAATTCAAAAAGAAAAAATGAGCCCAAGTTCCCAAAGGGAACCCAGAGCCCAAATGGATCCCAAAAAACCTAAGTGTGGACAAAAATTTTAAATCATTCTGAAAAAATTAATGTAACACTTACGGACAATATTAATGTATCTTACTATGAATAATCAAGGCAGAAGACAAGGAATCACTTTTCAGAAGTAACTGTTGTCAACAAAAACAAAAAGTGTAAACAAACCAGAAAACTGACACTGGTTAACATGGCCCAGTAATCAGTGTCTAATTTAAACACTATCTGATGCTAAACAGAGCCTTCCCCAGAAGAGACTGCAGAGTATAAGATGGTAGATGCAGACCAAAAACCTAAATTCTGTTTCAAAGCCAAAACTCCCAAGAAATTTTAGTGATAAAGATTACAAAAATAAGCCAAAAGCATGGGAGAATAGCTAGGGGGGAATGAAGGAAAGGGAGAGAGGAAACACTGATAAAACAATGGAACATTCATAGCAAGAATGACAACAACAGGGCCATGCCTCGAAAGTTAAAAAATTTATAGTAATTTATATATGTTTTATACTTACCAATGACCCAGACATAGCTGGTGCTAACTCTTAAAATTCTAGGGCCAAACACAAATTTTGCCCCCCAATCCCCAAAATTTGCATCTAAAACCAAAAGAAATCATGTCCCGAAGGTCCTCCATACTTTGCCCTCACTGCACATGCGCAGTGTCAAGGACGTCCCAAAATTGGCGCCAATTATCATTCTTACAAGCAGTGCCTGGTCAGCGCTATGTACTCAGCGGGAAGGTATGAGTTCCCAACTCCTGGGAGGGCCATCCCCATCTGGGTCATTGGTAAGTATAAAAAATATATAAATTACTATAAATTTTTTAACATTTTTATACTGTACCAATGACCCAGACATAGCTGAATGGTAAAAAGGCTGGAGGGCCTAGGACATAGAGGAAAATCCAATAAGCTCAACTATATAAATAGAGTCAACCCCTCAAGGAGAAAAGGAGTATTAGGCTTTACATGTATCTTTCTTATTTTATGATAAATTAGAAAGATACAACACCCTCCATAATTGAGCATAATAACATTCATGTTCTCTATTAACATCCAGTATAACCCCTTATACTAATTATTTTTAAAGTAAGCCAATAAATAAAGTTAGTCCAGAGAATTGAGACGCTTTATATTCTTTAAAAAGTGTCCGAGGATTGTATATTAACGCCCGTTTGACACTTGACATATACAAATGCTTCACACCGAGCTACGCTTTAAAAATATGACAGGAATGAATTTTTAACATTAATATTACACTTTAAAACCATCCCGGTAACGACTCAGAATTACTGACTCCGGAGGAGGAATCCCCTTGCTTTTCACTATAAAGCAGGTGACCTAAGGGAACACCCTCCCCCCCCCCTTCCCCTTGCCCTGGGTCAAATAGCCCAGAGCAAAGAGGGCAGCAGGACCGAGTCACTGCCGGAACAGAAAGCCTACATAACTATAGTTGCAACTGTTTAGTGGACAACATTCTGAGCAACAGATAATGGACCTAAACAATGCAGGTCTCCAGAAATGGACTCAATATTTCTGAGATAAAAATTTGTGAATGTGGATGGCTGAGACCAATAAGCAGCCTTCATTAAATCTGTAATAGCAACACTATTTGCGTAAGCCCAAGATGTAGAAAGAGCTCTTACTTCCTGAGCCGAAATCTTAAGCACAGACTGCCGAGTAGAAGATAGATTATCATAAGTAGTACGGATAGTTAATTGAATCCATCTAGCAATAGAATGGACCGAAATATCCTTTCTATTAGGCATCAGAGACAGAAAGAAGCGTTTTCGTCCCTTTCTGATAAACTGAGATCTTTGTTTATAAATACGTAAAGCTCTAACAGGACAGAGTAAAGACCTACGCCCGTCTGAAGACGGAAGGGCCTTAATAACAATAGGTTCCGGATATTTATTAGGAGCCTGATTCTTAGCTAAAAATCCAACATTAGTAGTAAAGGTAATAGTGTTCCCGACACTACGATAGTGAGAATCGTCCACCGATAGTGCATGAAGCTCACTGACTCTTCTAACAGAAGAGAAAGCTAAGAGAAAAGCTGTCTTATAAGACAAGAATTTGAAATATACTGTCCCAAGAGGCTCAAATGGCTTTTCTTTCAGTTTAAGAAGAACCCAAGCTAGATTCCATTTAGGAATTAATCTAAGAGTTCTGGGTCTATTTATCGAGAAGTTTCTAACTAATTTAGATAAAGAGACATTAGATCCAATTTGTAAACTATCATGGTGTACATAGGTATCAGATAACATAGACCTATAACCTTTAATAGTAACAGGCTGCAGTCTGATCTCGTCAAACAAGTATACTAGAAAGTTTGCAATGTCTGGTATGGAGGGATCAAAAATATCAACAGAATGATCCCTACACCAACGACGAAAGACCTTCCACTTAGCCGCATAGTTTAGCGAAGAGGAGGTCCTCCTACAGTTAGAAATCGCGTCCACTGCTCGTCCTGTAAAATGCTTGCCGTGCAAGAAGGACCGCACAACGGAAATACGTGAAGGTTGAGACCTTGCGGGTTGTGATGAAGTTGACGCGTTTTCCCCTGCGAAAGAAGATCCTCTCGTGGAGGAAGCTTTCGCGGTAGGTCCCACAGCAGACACCTGAGTAGATTTAACCACGGTCTCTGTGGAGACAGAGATGCTACCAACAGAATTTTGCATTGAGATTGTTTTATCTTTAGCAATACTTGCTGAATTAACGGCGCTGGAGGATACGCATATCCTATCATTCCGTCCCACGAGATCGACAGAGCGTCTACTGCATATGCTCGGGGATCCGGACATGGTGACACATACGTCTGCAACTGATTGTTGAGATGTGTCGCAAATAAGTCTATCATTGGCCGTTCCCATTGGTAGCAAATCTGATTGAATACCTGTTTGTTGAGAGTCCATTCTGACAGCAACAAGCGACCCTTCCGTGAAAGGGAGTCTGCTAGTACATTCAGACGACCCGGTATATGACGGACCGAAAGTAGAACCTGGTGTTCTAGAACAAACAGAAGGATTCTTTCCGTTAAATTGAATAACGGAACGAAATGAGTGCCTCCCTGGTTCCGGATATACGCCACTACTGTCGTACTGTCGGACAGGATTTGGACATGAGGTTTCTGAATAATGTTCATCCAATGACGTTATGCAAGCCAAATTGACATCATTTCCTTGATGTTTATGTGCTTGCTTAGAAACTGCGGATCCCAAAGGCCCTGGCACTTCGAATCCGTTGGGATCAATGTTGCACCCCAACTTGTTTGACTGGCATCCGTCATAATCGTAAAACCCGGATCCGGCAACTGCAGTGGAACTCCCTGAGTCAACCACTGAATGTTTGCCCAAGTCTGAATCTCTTGTTTCACTTGATCTGACAAGAGAACGTCTATATCGAGCGGATGAATCTTCACACTCCAATTCTGAGTCAAGAAAATTTGGAGGGGACGAGTGCGCAACCGCCCCATCGGAATGAGATCCGCAGCGGCTCTGCACAGACCTATCAGTCTCATGAACTCCCTCGCTGTGACTTTGTCTGCATGAAGACAATAGCGAGCGTAACAACTGATTAACTTCGCTCTGGTTAACGGCAGACGAACAAGATTGTTGTGCGTCTCGAAGCTCATCCCCAGATGAGTGAATGACTTGGACGGCACCAGATCCGACTTCTCCTCGTTTGTAATAAAACCGAGACATCGGAGTAATAGAAGCAGATTCTGCACATCGTTCTGAAGCGTTAACTCGTTGCCGAACCTCTGAAGAATGTTGTCCAGGTAGGCCGACGTTACCGCAGATGAATGAGCTCGGAAATGTATCATTACCGAGTTCATTATTCGAGTGAAAGCCCAGGGCGCTAGGTTCAATCCGAAGCACATCGCCTGGAATTGATATACAACTCCTAGGACTGCGAAGCGTAGGTACTTTCTGAATGTCAGATGTATCATGACGTGAAAGTACGCATCTTTGAGATCTATGCTTGTAGCATAGTCGTTCACCCGAATACTCGCTCTGACTGATCGAATCGTCTCCATATAGAACTTCGGAGCGACGATCAGCTTGTTTATCCAGCTCAGATCTATGACTGGACGGAACGAGTCGTCTGGTTTCGGAACCAGAAACAGATGGCTGTAGAAACCCGGTGATTCCTGGTCTTCTACGACCTCTACCGCGTTCTTTATCAAAAGAGACTGTACTTCCGATAAAAGAGCGTCTCTTTTCTGCGGATTTGACGGAAGCCGAGTCCCTTTTGGACTTCGAGTTAATGGAGGCTTTCGTTTGAAGGATATTCTTAGTCCTTCCGAAATTACCCCTCGGACCCAGGGGTCGTCCGTAATCGACGCCCACTCGTCTGTAAAACTTGATAACTTTCCACCAACCGGAACACGATAGAGGTTCAAACCATCACCTCCTGGACCTGCGAGGCCTGCGGAAGGAGAAACTACGTCCTCCACGACCCGCACCTCGTCCCGTCGACCTCGGGATGTCAGACCGGTTGTCTCGGCCCGAATAACGTCCCGTACGTGAGTCGCTGCCTTCACGGTCTCTAGAATAAGACCTAGAGGACGTATAAGAACCTCTATAGGAACTTCTCTTGGGCATACTTGTCCCAGAAGTGTCTGTCTTACTCTTTTCTGCTGTATCTGACTTTTTGGAAGCGGATTTAAAAAGCAGAGAATCCGAAGCTTTCTTAGTTATCTTATCATAGATTGCTGAAAGCTTGCCATCGAAGAGAAGCTCTCCGGAGACCGAAGCGACTCTGAGAGAGTTCTTCACCTTACTATCCACCCGCGTGGATGTAGCTAGGGCTGCGTCACGTCTAACCAATTCCAGGTTTGCCACTGAAAGGGCGGAGTTATACATGGAATAAGCTACTGCCCTTGAAAGAAGTCTTAATGAGGATTGTATATCCTGGAATTCTTTCCCTTGAAGACGCAATGATAACGCCTTTGTAAGGTGGTCTGCGTATGATAAAGCGTCTAAGCTTTCTCTGTTAGACGTTATTGTCATTTCCAACGTCGCGGTTGAAATAGACATAGACAATGGTAATGACAATTCCAAGTCTTCCGCCTCGTCGTCTAGATGCAAAGGAACTCTCGGTATGCCCTGTCCTGCCGTTTCGAATTTATTCCTTGAATTGATGAAAGGCAGATTGAGAGCATTAGCGGACAAGAAACCAGCCTTGCCTGTTTTGGAAGCAAGCTTATGGATAGCGTCGTTCAATAATTCGAATGTTCTTGTGACATTATTGGACTGTGTCGGAAACTCAGGGACGATGTCTCTGAACCGCTCAAAGAATTCTGTGTCCAATGACGCTATCAGTCTCTTATCCGGCATCGCAGCAGTCTGGCCCGACGGAACAACTTGTGAAAGGTAATGCCGGATGAAATCTACGGCAGCTTTATGTTATTCTGAAAGGGATAGCTCCAAATCCTCGGTATCCCTTTCACCATCCTGTCGGACCTCATGATGTTCTCAGTTGTCCGCACCCGATGCTTCAGCGGAGCGTACCGACCCAGCGCCGTCGGATAATTCTTGATCCGATATAGATTCTGTCGTTTGCTGGGATGCTGCGATAATTTGTGCTATCTGGGCTAGCACGTCCGTCACCGAGGCCTGCGGAGTAGCGGTCTTACGCTGCTTAGCCGCTGGAAGCTCCATGTAAACTGACTCCTGCATACTTCTCTTATGCGAACGTCCGGAGTCTACATGCATCTTGTCCCTGGCTACCGGATGGTGTGACCTGGTCGCCGTGGAATCCCTGATTGGCGAAGCTGGCTGGATATCCGCGATCACGTAGCCAAGGTGCAGTCGTGTGCGCTACTGAGAGGATGAGGAAGCCTTTTGGACAGTCTCTCCGGACTGCCTATATAACGGAGCGGCAGACGTATGCTCCGATTGTGAAACATTTTGTACCACAACATCTGGTCCCAGATGTTGTTGTACGAGAGAGGAGGGGCCTCTCTCGCTCGCAGCCCGGATGGACCTGGACGAGCTAGGAACCGGACTACTAGGCTTCCTCCGTTTTCTCCTCTTATCCGCCGTCACTGGGTGTGCACCTTGAATATTTATAGTGCTCGCATCACCCAAATCTCCTTCCTGGACCGCAACGGACGAACCCGGCTGCCGAACCATTCGATGAATGGACGCTACACCGGGCGAGCTAGCGGACGTCAACGCCGTCGATCCTACTAGGGACCTCTTAGGCAATTGGCGTATCTCCATGAGCACTTTTGCCGCTAGCTCTTCATTTAATTGTGACGACGGAGGCGCACCTTTGGAAGATATCACGGAAACATCACCCTGTTCTTGTTCCTCTGAAATAGAGACTGATAAACTACAGTGACCCTGCGGAGAAAGGACTGGCATAGCCCTTTCCCCGCTAACAACATACCGTGACACACGTTTCCAATGTTTGTCATCCCAAAATTCACATACTGAACAGGAGTTAGTGTGAGTACACTGACTATAATTAATACAATGATCATGAAAGTCAGAGGAAGATTTCCTCTCATCACAATTTGAACAATATCCTTTCATAGTGAAAAGATACAATAAGTCCTAGTACTCGCACGAACCCCTGAAAGCAAAGATACATAATAACATGATCCATTAACATAGAAAAAATAATTGAAATCAAAATGAAATTTTGAAAAAATATTTTTACAGCAAAGCCCAAGTTTCTGAAAAGTAACGTTGAGCCCCAATGGATCCCAAGCCTAAGTGTGGACAAAAATTTCAAAAATATTTTAAAAAATTAATGCAACACTTACGAATAATAATAATGTATCTTGTAATGAATTAAACTAGTACAAATACAAAAAATCCCCCTCAACAGAGACTGTTGCCAATGTAAACAAGAAGTGTGTAAACACCAGAAACATGACTCCAGGCACTGATAATCCTGGCCCGAAATCAGTTACCAATAATACACTATCTGATGCAAAACAGAGACTTCCAGGGAAGAATCTGCAGAACATCAGATAGTAGATGCAGAACACTACGCCTAAACACCCATGGGTAAGAACGTAAACATGGGGAAAATAACAGAATTCATTCTGTTACCCAGCTAAATCTCCCAAGAAATTTTAGTGATAATATTACTCAAAAATATGCCAAAAGCATGGGAGAATAGCAAGGGGGACTTAAAGGAAAAGGAGAGAGGAAACACTGAACAAGCAGTGAAACTTAATAGCAAGAATGACAACAACAGGCCCATGCCTCGAAAATAGGCAACTTAACATAATTTCATTAAAAAATTTTAAGTTACAGCCCTGAATATTTTCTGTCACTCATTTTTCCTCTCCTCCTTCTATATCCACTTTAGATCCACCATTTCTCTAATATTTATGTGTCTGGCATCATTTAAACTGAGATTTACAAGCACAAATGTCAGTCAGATGTGAACTGATGAAGGGCCAAACAAAGAATGATAATTGGCGTCAATTTCGGGACGTCCTTGACACTGCGCATGCGCAGTGAGGGCAAAGTATGGAGGACCTTCAGGACATGATTTCTTTGGTTTTAGATGCAAATTTTGGGGATTGGGGGGCAAAATTTGTGTTTGGCCCTAGAATTTTAAGAGTTAGCACCAGCTATGTCTGGGTCATTGGTACAGTATAAAAATATAGGCAACATGACATAATTTCGTAAAATAATTTGAAGTTACAGCAGCCCTGAACATCAGAAACCACTGTTTTTTCCTCTTCATATCCACCATTTCTCTCATAATTATGTGTCTGGCATCATTAAAACTGAGATTTACAGCACAAATATCAGTGAGATGACACTGTTTACAGGGCCAAACAAAGAATGACTTTTTGGCGCCAATTTCGAGACCTCCTTGACACTGCGCATGCGCAGTACAGTAAAAGTATGGAGGACCTACCAGGACATCAAATTTTCGGTTTTTGATGCAAATTTGGAGGATTGGGGGGGGGGGGGGGGGGCAAAATTTGTGTTTGGCCCTGAATTTAACAGAATTTGCATCAGCTAAGTCTGGGTCTTGGTACAGTATAAAAATATACACATATCAACTTTGGTTGAAATCAAATAATCCAAACTGGAGTTATCAGTTGGAAACCAGTTGTTTACAGACAGATGGATTGACCGACAGATGGACAGACAAAAGTCATGACAAAACCCCTGACTATAAACTGTGAGGCTAAAAGTGCATTATTTTGTACCAAAGAAAAAAATATTGCATTAATGGCCCTGGGTGAGGAGGAGGTAGGGGAGGGGGGGGGGGGGGGGGTGTTGGAGAGAGGGGATGGGGGAGAGTGTGTTAGGGGAGTCCATTTTTTTCACATCTTGTCAGTCCAAATCCTTCAGAATGCATTGTGAGCAAAGAAAAAAAATGCCTAACAGGCACCATGGGGGGGGGGGGGGGGGGGGGGGGGGGGGAGGGAGGGGGGGGGGGGGGTCTGGGTTTTTAACCAAAACTGTAAAAAATCATTTTTGACGAAAAAAAAAAGTGCCTAATTGCCCAAAACTGTAATTTTTGATGAAAAATAAAAGTGCTTAATTGCCTGCCACCCCCCCCCCCCCCCCCAACCCCACAATGTACCTCTGCTAAGCCCAGACAGACAGATGGACGGACAGATGGACAAAAGTCATGACTATAGGCCTCACTGTAAACAGTTGGGCTAATAATGAGAATGATACAATCAATAGTAATTAATATTAATTTAAAAGAAAAAAAAACTTTAACCTGAACTAAAAAACTTTAACCACAAACTTTAACCAAAAACTCTACATGTTAACAGATGGACAGGCAGACGGACAGATGGACGGAAGTCATGACTATACCCCTGACTGTAAACAGTTGGGCTAAAAATTGTATAGTGTTATTATCACTTTGACCATTTATTCCCCATGTGATACTCATCGAAGCCGTAAATCCATTATATTCTGTACATAACAACATGAGGGAGAGTGCTTCGAAAGGAGCCGAGAGTCCAGTGAGGGATTGAGGAACAGGACAGTGAATGGAGTCACTGTATTATGGTTATGTTAAACATAACAGAAAAGTTACAAGTCCAAATTATTTATTTTATCGAAATTAAAACTGAACACAAAATAACAAAACAGGTACATAATGTATAGCAGTGGCGGTGCCATGATTTCAATTGGGGGGAGGGGGGGGCATGGGGGGGGGGGGAAGCTAAGTAAGATGAGGGGGTCCAAGGTCGAAATGCCTTTGGCATCTCCCGAAGGCCTGAGCTTGGTGTGAGTATGGGAGGTAGTGTCCCCCACCCATTGGTTTGTGATCTGGGAGCCCTGTCCCAGGAAAAAAAATTTCATATTTGAATAATTTGGATGCCATGGTAGTGATACCTGAGAGTTTCTACAATGCCTGGTGGTCTTCCAAGATGTTTGGTTTTGGGGGCCCAAGGGAAAGGAGGGAGGGCAGGGCTTGATTTAATCTTGAATAGCAATTTACTATTCACCCTGGAAAATTGATTAGCAGTTGATCCAAAAGCACTTGAAACTAATAAATCTTAAATAGCAAAATTCAGAAATTCGAGAGCAAAGTGCTATGCTAATCCAGTTAAATCGAGCCCTGGAGGGGGGTTACCCCTCCCCCTTATGGTGCAGCCACTGATGTATAGCTTTTATCAAATACAACATATACAACAAGAACATAAACAAAAGATATACAATCTACACCAAATTCATATAAACACTTTGTCAGCTGAGTGTGCCTTGTCACAGTACTGCCAGTAGGATATAGCACACTTTAAAGAGCTCTCATGACATTTCTATGGTCTTTTCTAGTAAGACAATAGTGATTTAGATTAATTGAAGGGCCTGGAAATAATACCGAAAAACCGAACCAAAACCAAGGTTTAAAAAAAAACAAACCGAAACTGTACCTGGAAAAAAAAAACCTCCATGCACTACATATTACCCACAACAAAAAGGAATGTGTTAGTCTTGCATGACCAATGACATCGTGTCAAAACTACATGATCTTTTCTCCAAAGTTACTAGACAAGTAGTGATCAAAAATATTTGGTCAGAAGCAATGGAGCTTGTTATTTGTCGATCCATCCCAATCCACCTGCCACACGGATTTGATGTAATTATTTACATGTGGTTTAAAATCATTGAAAGGAATTATAAAATCAGTGACAAGCTTAGTTAAAACCTGTTTTGCTGCACAGTCTGCTGTGGTGTTACCAGAGTTCCCAACATGTCCAGGTAACCAGCAAAACACGATGTCAGATTGGTCAGACATGAAAGTAGTCAACTTTTCATAAAGTTCCAAAATAAAAGGGTTCTGCAGCTTGGGGTTAAGTAAAGCAAGCAGCAAGGAAAGAGAGTCAGAAAATATAATCGACTTCCTTTCCTGTACATTCTCGATGTGTTCAAGCACTAGTTGTAAAGCTTGAACTTCAGCTGTGAAAATAGAACTTTTATTGGGAATTTTGATTGTGCTGACCCGATCACCAGTAACAACAGCTGATGATACTTTGTCACCATCTTTGGAACCATCTTTAAAGATCATTGTATAAGCACTATACTTGGACTTTACTTACTTCCAATACTATTGTTGATAGCTTCTGAACATTTCTGAATACCCAGACGAAACTCTTGTAACTCTGATCTTAATTTGTTACCACGATGGAAGAATACTAATGCAGTTTCAAAGTCTCCCTTCTGATATAAGGACTCTGCTTTCATATACAAAGCCTATAAAATATTAAAACACAAAATTATTCTTGAAATTTTACAAATATCTTGTGAAAGGTAAGTTCTGTTCCATATAATTTAAGCATTTTTATACATGACTGGTACAACAGCAGATTACCAGATTGTTTCAATGAGACCTTCAAAATATATACAAATCCATCGGGTATGGATACAAGACAATCATAGAAACTACAGACTTCTAAATCAAGAACACAATTTTCTGCTAAACTCCCACCTCACACCATTTGAAACTTATGGAACCAAGTCAGGACACAAATGCAAAATCTTACCCAGGCTCAATTTAAGAGGACTCTTGTTGAAGAGTTATTGATTCATAACAGTGAACAGTAAATTGTAACTAGAGGTACTGTGAGCAAGCTCACAAAGTGATACCCCCCGCACCTGAAATGTATGTTAGATTATCTCCCCTTGGAAATGTCAGAATGGAATTATATTGCTTCACGCACATCTTCATATGGAGTTCTTCCATTGTCTAAAGTTTCATGAAAATTCTTCAAACGGTTCAGGAATTGCGTTTACAAGGATGGACAGATGGACAGACAGATGGACAGGGTGATTCCTATATACCCCCCCCCCCCCCCCCCCCATATAATAACCCATGGTGTCCTGATTGCTATTAGTAAGACATAACAGCGAACGTCTACAAACAGATCCTGTCGTTCCTTTGCCAACAAGAGAATGATAGAAACTATACCCCTCACTGAATTGTTGCTTATTGTATCAACTATTGTACTAATTAACAAGTCATATCCCTTCACTATCTTATTGTACAGTGGTGATGACCCTGCTGAGGTATCACTGGTGAATTCTCGCCCTATGATATTCTATAACTCGTGAATGTAGGCCGCATGAACTGGGGTTGAGTCTTTGGCCTGTGAGTGGTTGTTCTTGTCCAACGGTTCGTGGACTGGCAGCTTATCGGTGCTTCTTGCGATTTATCAGTGCTTCTTGTGTTATATGTTCAGGTGGTTGATCTGCTGCTTCGTGCCTTGGTGGCACCGCCCACACAAACCGTGTATTATCCACCATAGTATCTCTCCAAATAGAGGTTCCACCACTAAGTCAAATGTGCTAACATAGCAAACCTTGCCATCATGAATATTCTTTTTGTCAAAAGGGAATGCTAGGAAGACAGCCTCTTAGGCTATACCATCTCTCTCCCGTGGTGTTCGTGAGTACTGCGTACATGTATTTACTGAAACTATTCCATAGTGCATTTGATAAATTCATATTAATTTATATATTTGTATACTTACCAATGGCCCAGACATAGCTGGTGCTTAACTCTAAAATTTCCAGGGCCAAACACAAATTTTGCCCCCAAATCCCCAAAATTTGCATAAAAAAACAAAAATTTCATGTCCTATGTGGCCCTCCATACATTTGACATCTGTGCATGCGCAGTGTCCAGGAAGTACCAAAAATGCCGCCAAATATCATTCCTTCTACAGTGCCTGCTGAATGTTATAATCAGTGGGTAGGTATGAGTGCCCACTCATGGGAGGGCCGTCCCCGTCTGGGCCATTGGTAAGTATAAAAATATACAAATTACTATGAATTTATCATATTTTTACACAGTAACCAATGGCCCAGACACAGAATGGTAAAAATGCCTAGGACATAAAGGAAAATCCAATAACTCAATCACTTCTAACAGATTATCTCCTACAAGAGAATAGGAGAGAACAGAATTACATACATCTTTTATGTTTATTTCAATAAGAAAGACATAACACCAACAATGTAATGGAGCTTTACTCAATATATAATTCTCCATTTAAAGCCAGCATAACCCATTGTGCTAATTCCATGAAGGGAAGCCAATATATAAAGATAGTCCCAAGAATGAGACTCTTTATACTGATTTAAAAGTGTCTGAGGATTGTATATTAATGCTCATTTGACATGTTACATATACTAATGCTTCACACCGAGCTACACTTTAAAAATATTACATAAATGACATCATAATTGCTTCCACCTAGCTACACATTAAAACCATCCCAGTACCGACTCAGAACTACTAACACCGGAGGAGGTCTTCCCTTGCTTTTCACTATAAAGCCAGGTGATATTAAAGCAAAACTGTATCCTCTCCCCCCCCCCCCTCCCCTTGTTCTGGGTCCCATAACCGCAGAATGAAGAGGGCAGCGGAACAGCGTCAATGCTGGAACGGAAAGCCTAAATAACTATAACTGTAAACCTTTAGAGGATGACATTCTGAGCAACAAATAAAGGACCAGAACTTCTAAGGTCACCGGAGATGGACTCTATATTTCTAAGCTAAAACTTAGTGAAGGTAGAAGACTGTGTCCAGTACGCAGCTTTCATGAGATCAGTAATGGCTATACTGCTAGAATAGGCACAAGAAGTTGACAGCGCTTCGGCGCTAACTAGTTTGGATAAAGAAGTATTAGATCCGACATCCAAATTACCATGATGTGCATAAGTGTCTGATAGCATAGACCTACAGCCTTTAATAGTGACGAGCTGCAGTTTGAGACAAAGTGGACCAGAAAATTTGCAATGTCTGCTATGGATGGATCATAAACATCTATCGACTGATCCTTACACCAACGGAAGAAAATCCTCCACTTTGATGCGTAATTCAGCGAAGATGATGACCTCCTACAGTTAGAAATTGTGTCCATTGCTCATCCTGTAAAATGCTTGTTGTGCAAGAAGAACCGCACAATGGAAATATGTGTAGGTTGAGACCTTACGGATTGTGATGCAGTGCACATGACTTCCCGTGATAAAGAAGGTCCTCCCATGGAGGAAGCTTCTGGGCAACGTCCCATAACAGACACCTGAGAAGATTTATCCATGGTTTCTGTGCCGGCAGAGATGCTACTAACAGAATCTGGCAATGAGATTGCTTGATCTTTAACAAGATCTGTTGAATTAACGGAGTTGGAGGATACGCATATCCTATTATTCCGTCCCATGGAATTGAAAGAGCGTCTACTGCGTATGCTCAGTGATCTGGGCATGGCGACACATAAGTCTGCAACTGATTGTTGAGGTGTGTCGCGAATAAGTCTAGTAGAATAGGTTGATCCCACTGGTAGCAAATCTGTCTGAACACTCGCTTGTTGAGAGTCCATTCTGAAGGCAACAGGCGACCTTTCCGAGAGAACGTGTCTGCTAGTACGTTCAGACGACCTGGAATATGATGGACTGATAGTTGAACTTGATGTTCCAAGACATATAGAAGGATTCTTTCCGTTAGTTCTATAACGGAATCGAATGTGTGCCTCCCTGGTTCCTTATGTACGCTACGACTGTCGAGTTGTCCAACAGTTTTTGAACATGAGCGTTCTCTATAATGTGAATCCATTGTTGTAGCGCTAGCCATATTGACATCATTTCTTTGATGATTATGTGCTTTACTAGGAACTCTGGGTCCCAAAGACCCTGGCATTTCGGATTCAGGGTCGCATCTCAACCTGTTTGACTCGCATCCGTCATAATCGTGAAAGCTGGATCCGGCAATTGCAGCGGAACTCCCTGAGTTAACCACTGAATATCTGCCCAAATCTGAACCTTTTGTTTTAATTGGTCGTTAAAACAATATTGGTCTCGAGCGTATGCATCTTCGCACTCCAGTTCTGAGTAAAGAATATCTGGAGAGGATGTGTGCATAAGTGACCCATCGGAATGAGATCCGCGACCGCTCCGCACAGCCCCATCAGTCGCATAAATTCCCTCGCTGTTAATGCATCTGAGTGTAGACAAAAGCGAGCATAACAACTGCCTAATTTTGATCTGGGTAACGACAGATGAACCAGATTGTTGTGAGTCTCGAAGCTCATCCCCAAGTGAACAACTTGGATGGAGCTAGATCCGACTTCTTCTTGTTTACTATGAAACCGAGACGTCAGAATAGTAATAGCAGACTCTGAACATGGTTCTGAAGAGTATCTTTGTTGCCATATCTCTGGAGAATGTCGTCCAAGTAAGCCAACGTTATCGTGGGAGCTCGGAAATAAGACATTACCGAGTTCATTATTCGAGTGAACGCCCAGGGAGCTAGATTCAGGCCAAAGCACATTGCTCTCTTTTTGTAAGATTTGGCGGAAGTTGAGTCCATTGCGGACATCATGTTAAAATTCCTTCCCACTGAAATGATGTGCCATAGCTCTCGTCAGGTGATCTGTGTAAGACATAGCGTCCAAATTTGCTGTATTAGATGGAAATTGCCATCCCAATAGTGTCCGAGCAAATTGAAAATGATGGAGGTAAGGCCATATCTGGGTCCTCAGCCTGCTCATCCAAACGCAGGGTAACTCTCTGTACACCTTCCCCTACAGTCTAAAATGGACACAGTCCAACAGATGGTATACAGATGGAAGATGAAGATAAAAAGCTGCCTTTTTTCTTTCCGCTTGAAAGATTGAATATAACGTCAAGGAGAGCAAAGGTCTGTGATACTTGTTTTGACTGCACTGGAAAGGAAAGGACATCCTCCCTTGACCGGATATAGTCCGCGTCTAACGACGCTAGCAGCTTTTTAAGAGCAGTCGCAGCAGTCTGATTCTCTGGAAAAAAATTAGAAAAGAATTGATGAATAAAATTCATCACTACCATCTGTTGCTCCGAAAGGGAAGGGTTTGTACCCTCCATTTCCCTTTCCCATCCAATGGAATCAGATTATCCCCACGGTCTTCTGCATCTAAGCTCACAGATGACTGGGCCGACCCAGCTTCATCGGACAGCTTGTATTCCGAGGCTGCTGTAGTTTGCTCTTGACTTTGCTGGGATGCTGCAATGAGTTGTGCGATTTGTGACAGCAAGTCCGTTACTGAGGTCTGAGGAGCAGTGGTCTTCTGTTGCTTGGCCGCTGGCTGCTCCTGGGACTGTGTGTCCGAGACAGCACTTTTCTGTGGACGTCCCAGTGAACGAGGCCTCATTTCCTTGGCTACCGGATGATGTGACTTTTTTGCGGAAGCGCGGTCCTTTCTCGGCGATTCCGGCAGGATATCCGATGTCACATAGCCAAGGTGCAGTCATGTGTGCTCATTAGTTTCAGAGGAAGCCATTCTTATAGCTGTCCCCGGCTGTATATTAGACAGAGTATCCCGGACTGGATGCGTGGACGCAAGTTCCGTTTGATGCAAGTTCCGTACTACATCTGGTCCCAGATGTTGTTGATAAAGAGAGGGGACTCTTTAGCTCGCAGTCCTATCAGACCTTGCTGAGCTGACCGTCGAACTTGCTGGCTTCCTCCTTTCCATCATTGCTGGGTGAGCCTGTTTAGATATTATAGTGCTCGCTCTACCCTTTTTTCTTTCCTCGACTGCAATGGACACACCCGGGGTCGCGGTGCTCACTGCTTCACTGGTCGAGCTAGCTGGCAACAGGGCTTTGTAACCACCGGCGTGTAGTTTATTGCCCTGTCTAATATTTAGGAGCACTTTTGACGCTCGCTCTGACTGACTATCAATATGCGACAACAGATGCACACTATCAGACGTAGCCACGATACCATCACCATGTTCTTGTTCCTCTGAAATGGAAACTGAAAAGCTAGAATGACTCTGTGGCGAGAGGAATGGCACTGTCTTCTCACCGCTAACAATATACTGTGACACACGTCTCCAACGTTTGTCATCCCAACTGTCACAAGTTGCACAGGAATTAATGCGAGTACACTGACCACAGGAAACACAATAATCATGTGAATCTGAGGAAGACTTCCTCGAATTACAATTTGAGCAAAAAGCTTTCATTTTAAATAAACATGAGGGAGCGCGGTGGCTCAGTTGGTAGAGGTGCAGGCTGCAAGCCGAGAGGTCCTCGGTTCGAATCCCACCTGCGGCAACCACGTTGTGTCCTTGGGCAAGACACTTCATCTCCATTGCCCGCGTGGGGGCACGATGACGCCGTGTACTAAGGCGTACTGCACGTCGATGGTGCGCATGTCTTCAACCAATCTAACCCTGCCTGTGCTGCAGAGAATAAATCAGATAATTTGCGCCATAGAAGGCAGCATTGTGAAAATTGCTCTTCAAATTATTGTTCTTTTCAGTGCTTTTTTGGAGTTTCTTATTTTCGAAATTTGTACCATAATTTTGCTGGTGATTTGGAGCCTTTGAGGATTCAGAAATTACAGTGATATGGGATACTGTTTCTTCAAAAAATATTCTTTTATCTTTCTTTATTGTATATATTCTTTGCTGACTGAGCAGTTTTCAGTAGAAAACTCACTACCTTGTTCAATAATGTGTAGCCATCCGGATCATTCACTTTCTCAACCTGATGGAGTTATTCAACAGAGTCTCTTGTCTCAGTTTGACAGTAGTGAGAACCACACTACAAATTACTATAATAACAGCAGACCAGTGAATGAAAAGTGTTTTGCTTACTCATCTAATTCTCTTCATAAACTTAACCCTCAATCTTCTTTTGGACTTTCAACAGATACTTTTTCCAGGATTAAACAATTGGGAATTAATTGTGATAAACCTACTAAGCGTGGAGTGAGAGGTGGTAAATTTAGACGTATCCCCATAATACATACCATGACGGCAAAAAATAGAATTAACCCTTCAAATACTGTTCAATGCCAAAGTCATGAAATATCAACTCTGTGTCAGTCTGGGATAAACTGGAAAAATCTGATTAAAATTAATATTTCTCCCTGCTATGTAACAGGTTCAGACAATCTTAACTTGTCCTTCGGGATTCTCAGTGTTAGATCTGCCAATTGAAAGGAACTCGACATTCATGATATTATCTCTGATAGTGCATTCGACATATTTGCCATGACTGAAACATGGTTCAAAGGTGACGAACGGGACAATTTCTCTATTGCGAACCTACTTCCCTCCGAATACAAAATTCTGCAGAAAGCTAGAGGAAGCTGTGGTGGGGGAACTGCCGTTGTTTTTAAAGAGGGCATCACGATTAGACAGAATAATATGGATCAAACATTTGACACATTTGAAACTCTTGATTGCCTAATCACAAATGATATATCTGTCAGGCTGCTTATTGTCTACAGACCCCCTCCTTCAAAGTCCAACAAGTTCACCTGTACACAATTCCTCACAGAATTTACAGACTTTCTGTCCAATTTTGCTTCTTATACCGGTAACATTGTTATTGCCGGGGATTTTAATATTCATGTAGATGTGACAGGCGATGTTGTAGCACAGAGATTTCTAGATTTATCCGAGTCATTTGGATATGCTCAGCTTGTACGCAAACCTACGCATAGGAGTGGCCACATCCTCGATTTAATATTAACAAGGCAAGGGGATGTGCCTCTATTCAGGAATATAATTGTGCATGACCCAGCTATTTCCGATCACTTTATGGTATCTGCAATCATGCCATTGGAAAAACCGCACAGTCGTAAAAAAACTGTTTCCTTTCGGAAAATTAAAACTATTGATGTGCATTCATTTACAAGTAACATCCAGTCATCATCAGTAGGTCTGACGCCGAAATTAAACATGTCATCTGACACTTTAGTATCATTATATAACGACACTCTCTCTGAGATTTTGGATAAGCATGCCCCTTTGAAAGTAAAGAGAGTCGTCCCAAGACAAGATGCGCCCTGGTTTACAAATGATATTCAGGAAGCAAAGCAGAAGCGGCGTAGGCTGGAACGCCTTTACAACAAAACTAAACTTGAAATACACCATCAAATGTTACGACAACAAAGAAACATCACTAACATCCTAATAAAAAAGGCTAAAAGTGATTATTATAATGACTTAATCAGCAATACATCTGATAGTAAAGTGCTTTTTAACATTACAAGTCAGTTACTTGGTGGTGAAAAACATGTGATTCTTCCCGAACACATGACTAGTGATGAACTTGTTTCAAGGTTCAGTGATTATTTTATCTCGAAAATCAAGCATATTCAGGAAGGTATCGGTGATGCTGATCCACCACAACCGATCAATCCTTCCATACAATGTTATTTTTCAGAATTCTCTCCCGTGTCCGAGGAGGAAATATCAAAATGTATTCTCTCATGCCCCAGCAAATCAAATAACCTTGATCCTATTCCCACTTCGCTCCTTAAGTCGATGTCTGTATCTCTTGTTCCAATCATCACTAACATCATTCAAACTTCATTGTCTGAAGGTCATGTTCCTGATGATCTGAAACTAGCCTTGGTATCCCCACTCATTAAAAAGCCTACACTTGACCCCAATAATCTGAAAAATTACAGGCCAGTTTCAAACCTGCCATTCATTTCAAAAGTCCTTGAAAAGATTGTTGTGCGTAAATTGAACAGCCATTTATCTGCTAATAATCTCTCCGAACCTTTTCAGTCAGCATACAGATCTGATCACAGCACTGAAACTGCTTTATTATGTGTGCACAATGATATTGTCGTTGCTCTATCGGAAGGGAAAGCTGTACTCCTGGTCCTTCTGGACCTTTCCGCGGCATTTGACACCGTTGATCATACCTTTCTATTGAATATTCTTGAACAGAATGGAGTTACTGGCACCGTTCTTAAATGGTTTCAGAGTTACCTGGAAAATCGTTTTCAGCAAATTAATGTGGATAATACAAGATCTAAAAGCAAAGCATTGATCTGTGGTGTACCACAGGGTTCGGTCCTCGGCCATGTACTCTTTACATTATACACATCATCACTTGGCCGAATGCTGAGAGATCTGGGTGTTCCTTATCATCTTTATGCTGATGACACGCAGCTCTACTTAGTATTCAATCCGTCTGATACATCTGCCACAGCAGGTACTTTGTCTCAAATGGAAAGCTGTATTGAGTCTGTAAGACAGTGGATGTCCAGTCACCGATTGAAAATGAATGACTCAAAAACAGAAGTTATGGTCATCTCAAAGAAAAGAACAACTTTCTCCTCTCCTATACAAACTATCAACGTTGGTGATTCTACTGCTCAGGTCTCTAACGTTGCTAGGAATATAGGAGTGCTCTTCGACACCAATCTTACCCTTGAGCCTCATATTAAAAAAGTTAGTAAAACATGCTATTGGCAACTCAGAAAGCTGAGCAAGCTGCGCCCATTTATCAGCGGTAAAGCTTTAGAACAACTGGTTCACTCTTTTGTCACATCTCACTTGGACAACTGCAATTCACTTTTTCTGGGCCTGCCACTTTCACTAGTACAGCGGTTACAGAATATCCAGAACGTAGCTGCTCGAATCCTAAGCGGGGCTAAGCGCTTTGATCATATCACCCCTATCTTGAAGGATCTTCACTGGCTTCCAATCCAAAGCAGAGTGCATTTTAAGATTCTTATGCTAGTATTTAAATGCATTCATGGTCTCGCGCCTGCTTACCTGAGGGACCTTCTCTCTCATCGCCTCACGAAGCGTAGTCTCCGTTCTTCAGATCAATTGTTACTGACCACACCCTTCACTAAATCAGCTTTAGCGACCCAGCGGGCTTTCTCGATTGCTGGACCACGACTTTGGAATGCATTGCCCGCGCACCTTCGCTCACAAAATAATTTATCGACTTTCAAAAAGCATCTTAAGACTCATTTATTCAAATCATATTTCCCATAGTACCTTTCATGTGATTGTGAAGCGTTTTAGTGCACCTTCGGTGGTTTCACGCTATACAAAATCTATTATCATTATTATTATTAGCTACGATGTTGGGGAGCTGGCAGCTGCTCGTCGTTGCTCGGTGGTTCTCTCCGGGTACTCCGGCTTCCTCCACCCGTAAAACTGTCACGGTCATGATTAGCCATTGTGCATAAATATGTGACCTTAAACACCAATAAATAAATAAATAAATAAATAAATAAATAAATAAATAAATAAATAAACATGAAAGTCAACAGTACTTGCACTAACTCCCAATAATAACTGAAAAAGATACATCAAAACATTAATCAAAACAATGATTCGAAAAAGATTTTTAAAAAATTTAAAAAAAATTTTTTAAAATGTTGACATGAGCCCAAGTTCCCAAAGGGAACTATGAGCCCAAATGGATCTCGATAGAGCCCAAGTGTAGACGAAAAAGTTTTTTCATTTCCAAAAATTAAGACTACACTACCGGAATACAATATGTATCTTATACTAGTCCTAACATGATTAATTCATAGCAAAATTACAGGTAAAAGGAAGCGTTGTCAATGTGAACAACATCACAGAAAAACCGGAAACAAGACTCCAGGCACTAAAAAATATGGCCCAAAGTCAGTAACAGATTTAAAACTATCCGATGCAAAGCAAGATCTTCAAGAGAAGAAAATACAATACATAGGATGAATGATGCATGACCACAAATGCCTAAACACCCCTAGGGTGAGGCCGTAACCATGGGGATAAACAGAATAAACATTCTGTGAAAAACGTTAAACTCCCAAAAAATTTAATAAAAAAATTTCAATAAAAAGGCCAAAAAGCATGGGAGTTTAACTGGAGGGCTTCAAGGAAGGATAGGGCAGGCACACTTAACAAACAGTGGCAAAATCATTAGGAAGAATGATAATATTAGGCCATGCCCCGAAAATGGGGAACAAGAAATAATTTTGTAATAAAATTATAGAGTTACAGCCCTGAACATAAACTAGAGGGGGTATCAGGTGGCCAATGTGAAAGGGTGGAGTAAAAAAAAAAAGTACAAAACCTGCACACAAAAGTCCAAAATTAAAGTAAATAAGCAGCTAAAGGGTTAAATAATATAATAATAGCCCCAAGAAGCATGCTAACATAAAACAGGAACCAAGGCAATATGCTACAAGGTAAGTCTCCACTTTGAAGAAATGAAAGACAAACCTCAAAACCTGCACATAAAAGTCAAAAAAGTATCACATTTGTTTCAATGGGTTAAAATTGAGAAAAATACCCAGATAATCTTACAGTAACCACCATGGCAATATGCCAGTAAGGTGAAACTCTACCTGAAAAATATCCACTTGGAAGAAAAGAAAGAAAAACCTCAAAATCTGCACATAAAAGTCAAAAAAGTGTCACATTTGTTTCAAAGGGTTGAAATTTAGAAAAATACCCTGAAAATGTTACAGTAACCATCACAGCAATATGCCGGTGAGGTAAAAATCCACTTAAAAAAAGAAATATCAAAACCTGTACACAAAAGTCAAAAACCTGCACACAAAAGTCCAAAATTTAAGTAAATAAGCAGTCAAAGGGTTAAATAATATAATACTAGCCCCAAGAAGCATCCTAACATAAAATAGGAACCATGGCAATATGCTACAAGGTAAGTGGCCACTTGGAAGAAAAGAAAGAGAAACCTCAAAACCTGCACATAAAAATAAAAAAAAAAGTATCACATTTGTTTTAATGGGTTAAAATTGAGAAAAATACCCAGATAATGTTACAGTAACCACCATGGCAATATGCCAGTAAGGTGAAACTCTACCTGAAAAATATTCACTTGTAAGAAAAGAAAGAAAAACCTCAAAATTTGCACATAAAAGTCAAAAAAGTGTCACATTTGTTTCAAAGGGTTGAAATTTAGAAAAAATACCCTGAAAATGTTAAAGTAACTACCATGGCAATATGCCAGTGAGGTAAAACTCCGCTTAAAAAAAAAATATCAAAACCTGCACACAAAGGTCAAAAAAATATCAAAACCTGCACACAAAAGTCCAAAACCTGCACACAAAAGTCCAAAACCAAAGTAAATAAGCAGCTAAAGGGTTAAATAATATAATACTAGCCCCAAGAACCATGGCAATATGCTACAAGGTAAGTCACCACTTGGAAGAAAAGAAAGACAAACCTCAAAACCTGCACATAAAAGTAAAAAAAAGTATCACATTTTTTTCAAGGGGTTAAATTTGAGAAACATGCCCTGCAAATGTCACAGTAACCACAATGGCAATATGCCAGTAAGGTGAAACTCTACTTGAAAAATATCCACTTGGAAGAAAAGAAAGACAAACCTTAAAACCTGCACATAAAAGTCAAAAAAGTATCACATTTGTTTCAATGGGTTAAAATTGAGAAAAATACCCTGAAATGTTAAGGTAACCACCATGGCAATATGCCAGTAGGGTAAAACTCCATTTGAAGACAAAATTTCAAAACATGTACACAAAAGTCAAAAACCTGCACAGAAAAAGTCAAAAACCTGCACACAAAAGTCCAAAATTAAAGTAAATAAGTAGAGAGAGGGTTAAATAATATAATGCTGGTCCTAAGAAGCATTCTAACATAAAACTGGAACCATGGCAATATAGTGCAAGGTAAATTACTCCTTGGAAGAAAAGAAAGACAAATATCAAAACCAGCTCACAAAAGTCAAAAACCTGTACACAAAAGTCCAAAATCAAGTAACTAAGCATGGAAAGGGTTGAATAAAATATTACCCTCCCTGAAAGGCATGCTGACAGAAAAAAAAAAAAATCAAAACCTGCACACAGAAGTTCAAAATGTATGAATCTGGATGCCGACAATGCCGACGACATGAGGGCTATGCCATAGGCTCACACAACTATTGTTGGTCAGCCAAAAACTACTGTTTCTTCCTTCCATCACTCTATTCTATCCTCTGATCCACCATAATCATCACTGATCTGTGTCTGGCATCATTAAAACTGAGATTTAAAAGCACAGAAATTAGTTTGTTGTTATCTGACAGTGGGTCAAACAAGGAATGATATTTGGCAGCAATTTCGGTACTTCCTGGACACTGCACATGCGCTGACGTCAAATGTATGGAGGGTCACATAGGACATGAAATTTTTGTTTTTTTATGCAAATTTGGGGGATTGGGGACAAAATTTGTGTTTAGCCCTGGAAATTTTAGAGTTAGCACCAGCTAAGTCTGGGCCATTGGTTACTGTGTAAAAATATACATTTGCTTATTCAGTTGTATGTCCTCTACAGAATTATTGCTGCAAATACCATACTGTGGTCACAAAGGTGGACAGGGAATTTTGGCTGGATCATGGCTGAGATTTTCTCCTCGCAACACTGTAGTATCTCATCTGTCAATAAAGAATTACAAGGACATTAAATCTGGGATGCTCTTGATTTTCTAGTATTTTATTTAGCAAGTCCTGACCTTGTCTAAACTTAGCCCCACAGGCTGTAATATACCACTCAAAGTTTGCTAAGCACCAAATATTTGACACATCATTGTGAAATTTGCTTGTGACAAATTTGCGATATTTTTGGTGGATATGATTGAGGAATGTATTAAGATGGTCCCCAGTGTTTACATTAGCTCTCTTGATAGGCAGACGTTTCGTGACAGTCATGGAAAGCAAACACCCCTTGATTTACATAATATTTTCATGTACTGTCTACATGTACATGACATGTGTAGGGTATTCAATCTTCAATTCAACACAAACTCTTGTGATTTAATGATTGAATATGGCAAATGCAAATGTAAGAAGACATTTGTCTAAAGCAGAAATGTGATGGGCTGTAGGGATGGTGGAGCAAAGGGCTACCCATCGTCAGGTTGGTGAAGCCCTTGGTGTGCACCATACAGTGATCACTAGAGCCTGGGCAAGATTTCAGCAGCATGGCACACCACTAAGATGGCATGGTGGTGGCAGAGACAGGGTAACATCTGCAGACCGGTTTTCGATCATTCAGGCCTGTAGGAATCGCTTTGCCACAGCAACCCAGCTTTGCAGTGACCTTCAAAATGCATCCGGGGTAAATGTTTCAACGCAGACTATCCGGGCAAGGTTGCACGAAGGTGGTCTCAGATCGAGAAAACCATGTATTTGCATTCTGCTGTCCCAGAACCACCACCAGGCACGATATGAATGGGCCATGGACCACATTGGATGGACCAGAGAAGATTGGCGACCTGTCCCTTTTACAGATGAGTCAAGGTACTGCCTAGACCACACAGATAGGCCTTCTAAGGTATGGAGAAGATCAGGAGAGTGATTCCATGCAGCCAACATTGCTGAGCATGACTGCTATGGTGGAGAGTCAAGCTGGGGCAGCATCAGCTGGGATGGACGTACAGAGCTCTTTGTCCTTGAACGTGGTACATTGACTGCACAATGGTATATTGATGAGATCCTTGATGTCCACGTCAGATTGTATGCAGGTTCAGCAGGTGATAGATTCATTCTGATGAATGACAATGCCCATCCTCATGTTGCCCATGCTGTCGGTAAGTACCGACAGAGGGAGGGCATTGAGCATATGGACTGGCCAGCAAGATCCCCTGACCTCAATTCAATTGAACATGTCTGGAATGAGTTGCAGCTTGCAATTTCAGCCCGTCCAGTCCAGCCAAGAAGTGAGTTCGGTGCCATGCTGGTCCAAGAATGGAACAACATCCCACAAAGGACCACTAGGAACCTGATTGGAAGTATGAGAAGGCATTGTCAAGCTGTAATTAACAGTAATGGGTCTCATACTCGATACTGAAACCATACCAGGACGCTCCGTCAACTTTTTGGCATATTGAAAAATTTCCTCTTTTACCAAAAATATCCATTTTTCATGGTTATCATATTCAAAAGCTAAAAAAAAATGTCAAACACAAATAAAATCATAATTTCTGTACTTAAATCATTAAAGATATAATTAAATAAAAAATATACACACTTTTTATTACAATATTTCAACTAAAACGTAAAACAGGTAGTTGGATGTACTTGGTGCTTTGCAAACTTTAAGTAGTATATCATTTTTTGGTCTGCTACAACCTGTGGCCACAAGACACAGCACATCAAAAAATTATATTATGGTCTTTCAAGCCAAATTTAGACTAGTGTTGATCCGCTTGTATAAGTGTTCCAAATAGAATCACGAACTGATCGTGAAAGATACTGCTTTTGTGATCACTGTACTTCTCATAAATTCCGACTCATAGTTTATGTAAGAGTAGCCATGGATGTCTGGTTTTAATCTACTTAAAACCCAAGGTTAGATAGTTACGAGAATGGGTCAAACCTATCAGCAGTAATCAAGTCAGAAAGTTAAAAAATTTATAGTAATTTATATATTTTTTATACTTACCAATGACCCAGACTTAGCTGGTGCTAACTCTAACAAAACCAGGGCCAAACACAAATTTTGCCCCCCAATCCCCAAAATTTGCATCCAAAACCAAAAGAAATCATGTCCTATAGGACCTCCATACTAGGCCCCCACTGCGCATGCGCAATGTCAAGGACGTCCCGAAATTGGCGCCAATTATCATTCTTACTGGCAGTGCCTGGTCAGCGCTATGTACTCAGCGGGGAGGCAAGAGTTCCTAACTCCTGGGAGGGCCATCCCCGTCTGGGTCATTGGTAAGTATAAAAAATATATAAATTACTATAAATTTTTTAACATTTTTATACTGTACCAATGACCCAGACTTAGCTGAATAGTAAAAAGGCTGGAGGGCCTAGGACATAGAGGAAAATCCAATAAGCTCGACTATATAATAAAGAGGTAACCCCTTAAGGAGAAAAGGAGTATTGGGCTTTACATGTATCTTTCTTATATAATATTAAATTAGAAAGATACAATACCCTTAATAATTGAGCACAATAATATTCATGTTCTCTATTAACATCCAGTATAACCCTTATACTAATTATTTTTATAGTAAGCCAATAAATAAAGTAGTCCAGAGAATTGAGACTCTTTATAATCTTTTAAAAGTGTCCGAGTATTGTATATTAAAGCCCGTTTGACACTTGACATATACAAATGCTTCACACCGAGCTACACTTTAAAAATAAGACATGAATGAATTTTAACATTAATATTACACTTTAAAACCATCCCGGAAGCGACTCAGAAATACTGACTTTGGAGGAGGCATTCCCTTGCTTTTCACTATAAAGCAGGTGACCTAAGGGAACACCCGCCCCCCCCCCCCCCCCCTTCCCCTTGCCCTGGGTCAAATAGCCCAGAGTGAAGGGGGCAGCCGGATGGAGTCACTGCCGGAACAGAAAGCCTGCATAACTATAGTTGCAACTGTTTAGTGGACGACATTCTGAGCAACAGATAACGGACCTAAACAATGCAGGTCTCCAGGAATGGACTCAATATTTCTGAGATAAAAATTCGTGAATGTGGATGGCTGAGACCAATAAGCAGCCTTCATTAAATCTGTAATAGCAACACTATTAGCATAAGCCCAAGAAGTAGCAAGAGCTCTTACTTCATGAGCGGAAATCTTAAGCACAGACTGCTGAGAAGAAGATAAACTCTCATAAGCAGTACGGATAGTTAATTGAATCCATCTAGCAATAGAATGGACCGAAATGTCCCTTCTATTAGGCATCAAAGACAGAAAGAAATGTTTCCGTCCCTTTCTGATAAACTGAGATCTCTGTTTTCTAACAGGACAGAGTAAAGGCCTACGCCCGTCTGAAGATGGAAGAGCCTTAATAACAATAGGTTCCGGATATTCATTAGGAGCCTGATTCTTAGCTAAAAAACCCACATTAGTAGTGAAGGTGATAGTGTTCCCGACACTACGATAGTGAGAATCATCCACCGACAGTGCATGAAGCTCACTGACTCTTCTAGCAGAAGAGAAAGCTAAGAGAAAAGCTGTCTTATAAAATAAGAATTTGAAATCTACTGTCCCAAGAGGTTCAAATGGCTTTTCCTTCAATTTAAGAAGAACCCAAGCTAAATTCCATTTAGGAATTAATCTAAGAGTTCTGGGTCTATTTATCGAGAAGTTTCTAACCAACTTAGATAAAGAGACATTAGATCCAATTTGTAAACTATCATGATGTGCATAGGTATCAGATAACATAGACCTATAACCCTTAATAGTAACAGGCTGTAGTTTGATTTCGTCAAACAAGTATACTAGAAAGTTTGCAATGTCTGGTATAGAGGGATCAAAAATATCTACAGAATGATCCCTACACCAACGACGAAAAACCTTCCACTTAGCCGCATAGTTTAGCGAAGAGGAGGTCCTCCTACAGTTAGAAACCGCGTCCACTGCTCGTCCTGTAAAGTGCTTGCCATGCAAGAAGGACCGCACAACGGAAAAACGTGAAGGTTGAGACCTTGCGGGTTGTGATGGAGTTGACGCGATTTCCCCTGCGAAAGAAGATCCTCCCGTGGAGGAAGCTTTCGCGGTAGGTCCCACAACAGACACCTGAGTAGATTTATCCACGGTCTCTGTGGCGACAGAGATGCTACCAACAGAATCTTGCATTGAGATTGTTTTATCTTTAGCAATACTTGTTGAATTAACAGCGCTGGAGGATACGCATATCCTATCATTCCGTCCCAAGGGATCGACAGAGCGTCTACTGCAAATGCTCTTGGATCCGGACACGGAGACACATACGTCTGCAACTGATTGTTGAGATGTGTCGCAAATAAGTCTATCATTGGCCGTTCCCATTGGTAGCAAATCTGATTGAATACTTGTTTGTTGAGAGTCCACTCCGACGGCAACAAGCGACCCTTTCGTGAAAGGGAGTCTGCTAGCACATTCAGACGACCCGGTATGTGATGGACCGAAAGAAGAACCTGATGTTCTAGCGCAAACAGAAGGATTCTTTCCGTTAGATTGAACAACGGAACTGAATGAGTGCCTCCCTGATTCCGTATATACGCCACTACTGTCGTATTGTCGGATAGGATTTCGACATGAGCATTGTGAATAATGTCCATCCAATGACGTAACGCAAGCCAAATTGACATCATTTCCTTGATGTTTATGTGCTTGCACAGGAATTGCGGATCCCAAAGACCCTGGCATCTCGAATCCGTTGGGATCAATGATGCACCCCAACCTGTTTGACTGGCATCCGTCATAATGGTAAAACTCGGATCCGGCAACTGCAGCGGAACTCCCTGAGTTAACCACTGAATGATTGCCCAAGTCTGAATCTCTTGTTTCACTTGATCTGACAAGAGAACGTCTACGTCGAGCGAATGAATTTTCACACTCCAATTCTGAGTCAAGAAAATTTGGAGAGGATGCGTGCGTAACCGCCCCATCGGAATGAGATCCGCAGCGGCTCCGCACAGACCTATCAGTCTCATAAATTCTCTTGCTGTGACTTTGTCTGCGTGCAGACAATAGCGAGCGTAACAACTGACTAATTTCGCTCTGGTTAATGGCAGACGAATGAGATTGTTGTGCGTCTCGAAGCTCATTCCCAGATGTGTGAATGACTTGGACGGCACCAGATCTGACTTCTCCTCATTTACTATAAAACCGAGACGTCGGAGCAATAGAAGTAGATTCTGAACATCATTCTGAAGCGTTAACTCGTTGCCGTACCTCTGAAGAATGTCGTCCAGGTAGGCCGATGTTACCGCAGACGAATGAGCTCGGAAATAGATCATTACCGAGTTCATTACCCGAGTGAAAGCCCAGGGTGCTAGATTCAGTCCGAAGCACATCGCCCGGAATTGATACACCACTCCTAGGACTGCGAAGCGTAGATGCTTTCTGAATGTCGGATGTACCATGACGTGAAAGTACGCATCTTTGAGATCTATGCTTGTTGCATAATCGTTCACCCGAATACTCGCTCTGACCGACCGAATCGTCTCCATATAAAATTTCGGAGCGATGATCAGCTTGTTTATCCAGCTCAAATCTATGACTGGACGGAACGAGCCGTCTGGTTTCGGAACCAGAAACAGATGGCTGTAGAATCCCGGAGTCTCCTGGTTTTCTACGACCTCTACCGCGTTCTTCATTAAAAGAGACTGCACCTCTGATAATAGAGCATCTCTTTTCTGCGGATTTGACAGAAGTTGAGTCCACTTTGGACTTCGAGTTAATGGAGGCTTTCATTTGAAGGATATCTTTAGGCCTTCCGAAGTCACTCCTTTCACCCAAGGGTCATCCGTAATCGACGCCCATTCTTGTGAAAAGCTCGACAACCTTCCGCCAACTGGTACGCGATAGAGGTTTAAGCCATCACCTCCTGGACCTGCGAGGCCTGCGGTAGGAGAAACCACGTCCTCCACGACCCGCACCTCGTCCCGTCGACCTCAGGGCGTCCGACCGGTTGTCCCGGCCCGAAGGACGTCCCGAACGAGAGTCGCTACCCTGACGGTCTCTCGAATAAGACCAAGAGGACGCACCGGAACCTCTATAGGAACCTCTCTTGGGCGCATTAGACCCAGAAGTGCCTGTCTTATTCTTGTCTGCTGTATCCGACTTCTTAGAAGCAGATTTGAACAACAGAGAATCCGAAGCTTTCTTTGTAATTTTATCATAAATAGCAGAAAGCTTGCCGTCAAAGAGAAGTTCTCCGGAGACCGAAGCGACTCTAAGAGAGTTCTTCACCTTAGTATCCACAGTGTGGATGTAGCTAGGGCTGCGTCACGTCTAACCAACTCCAGGTTTGCCACTGAAAGGGCGGAGTTACATGTGGAATAAGCTACTGCCCTTGAAAGAAGTCTTAAAGAGGATTGTATATCCTGAAATTCTTTCCCTTGAAGACGCAGTGATAACGCCTTAGTAAGGTGATCTGCGTAAGATAAGGCATCTAAATTGGCTCTGTTAGACGAAATAGCTGTTTCCAACACCGCGGTTGGAATAGAAGCCGACGACGGTAATGATAGCTCTAAGTCTTCCGCCTCGTCGTCCATACGCAGAGGAACTCTCGGAATACCCTGTCCTGCTGTGTCGAATTTATTCCTTGCATTAATGAAAGGCAGGTTGAGAGTATTGGCGGACAAGAAACCTGCTTTCCCCGTCTTGGAAGCAAGTTTAAATATAGCGTCGTTCAATAATTCAAATGTTCTTGCAACATTATTGGACTGCGAAGGAAACTCGGGAGCGATGTCCCTGAACCGCTCAAAAAATTCAGAGTCCAATGACGCTATAATCCTCTTGTCCGGAACCGCAGCAGTCTGGCCCGACGGAACAACTTGAGGGAGAAAGTGCCGGATGAAGTCCACGGCAGCTTTATGTTGTTCCGAAAGGGATAGCTCCAAATCATCCGTATCCCTTTCACCATCCGGTCGGACCTCATGATGCTCCCGGTCGTCCGCCCCCGATGCTTCGGCGGAGCGTACCGACCCAGCACCGTCGGATAATTCCCGATCCGACACCGTTTCTGTCGGCTGCTGGGATGCTGCGATAAGCTGTGCTATCTGCACAAGAATGTCCGGCATCGAGACCTGCGGAGGCGCAGTCTTTCGCTGCTTCGCCGAGGGCAGCTCCGCATCAGATGGCTCCTGCATACTTTTTCTATGCGAACGTCCGGGGTCTATCGGCCTCGTTCCCTGGCTGCCGGATGGTGTGACCTGGTCACCGAAGAATCCCTGATCGGCGAAGCTGGTAAGATATCGACGGTCACGCAGCCAAGGTGCGGTCGTGTGCGCTGATGAGAAGAAGAAGCCTGAGCAGTCTCCGCGGACTGCCTATACAACGGAGCGTCCCGAGCGACGGACGTATGCTCCGCTTGCGACACATTTTGTACCACAACATCTGGTCCCAGATGTTGTTGTACGAGAGAGGGGCCTCTCTCGCTCGCGGCCCGGCTGGACCTGGACGAGCTAGGAACCGGACTCAAAGCCTTCCTCCGATCTCGCTTACTATCCGCCGTCACTGGGTGTGCACATTGAATATTTATAGTGCTCGCATCACCCAACATTTCCTCCTGGACCGCATTGGACGAACCCGGCTGCCGAACCATTCGGTGAATGGACGCTACACCGGGCGAGCTAGCGGACGACATTTGTTTAATCTCCATGAGCACTTTTGCCGCTAGCTCTGAATTCATTTGTGACGACGGAAGCGCACTTGCAGAAGATAACATGGAAACATCACCCTGTTCTTGTTCCTCTGAAATAGAAACTGAGAGAGTGGAGTGACCTTGTGGAGAAAGAGCAGGTATAGCCCTTTCTCCAGTAACAACATACCGTGACACACGTTTCCAATGTTTGTCATCCCAATATTGACATATAGAACAGGGATTAGTGCGAGAACACTGACTACAATTAATACAATGATCATGAAAGTCAGAGGAAGATTTCTTCCCATTACAATTTGAACAATATCCTTTCATTGTGAAAAGTCAACAACAAGTCCTAGTTACTCGCACAAACCCCTGACACAAAGATACATAATAACATGATCCATTAATAATGAAAAAACAATTGCAAATCAAAATAATTTTGAAAAAATATTTTTTCAGCGAAGCTCAAGTTTCTGAAAAGTAACGTTGAGCCCCAATGGATCCGATGGCAAAGTGTGGTCAAAAATTTTAAATTTATATAAAATAATTAATGAGACACTTACGGATAATATAAATGTATCTTATAGTGAGATAAACTACACCAAAGGCAAACAGCCCCCCTCAAAAAAGGCTGTTGCCAATGTAAACAAACAGTGTAAAACACCAGAAAACCCATGACTCCAGGCACTGAAAAAACTGGCCCGAAATCAGTCATCAAAATTACACTCTATCTGATGCAAGACAGAGACTCCCAGGGGAGAATCTGTAGAACATCAGATGGAAGATGCAGAACACAACGTTTATACACCCATGGGTGAAAACGTAACTATGGGGAAAATAACAGAAAACATTCTGTAACCAAGCAACTCTCCCAAGAGAATTTTAGAAATGAACTTTCTCAAAAATATGCCAAAAGCATGGGAGAATTGCAAGGGGAGACTTAGAAGGCCAGGGGAGAGGAAACACTGAATAAGCAGTGCAACATTTTAGCAAGAATGACAACAAGAGGCCCATGCCTCGAAAATAGGCAACTTAACATAATTTCATAAAAAATTTTAAGTACAGCCCTGATTATTTTTTGTCACTCCTTTTTCCTCTCCTCCTTCTATATCCTCCTTAGAATCACCATTTCTCCAAAAATTACGTGTCTGGCATCCTTTAAACTGAGATTTACAAGCACAAAGATCAGTGAGATGTTGACTGATGAAGGGTCAAACAGAGAATGATAATTGGCGCCAATTTCGGGACGTCCTTGACACTGCGCATGCGCAGTGGGGGCGTAGTATGGAGGTCCTATAGGACATGATTTCTTTTGGTTTTGGATGCAAATTTTGGGGATTGGGGGGCAAAATTTGTGTTTGGCCCTGATTTTGTTAGAGTTAGCACCAGCTAAGTCTAGGTCATTGGTACAGTATAAAAATATAAGCAGACTGTCATCTGCTAAATGAGGTTCCCAGAGGGGGAATTTAATGATCACTAAATTTACCCTCTGTGAACCTCAATCTGAATCATGGTCTCAAAACTAAACAGAAAGCGGTACACAGAGGATAAATTGGCCCACAGTATGGGATAGCATCAACCCTCTGCACACTGATATCAAGATAATGAAATTTCAAGGAGCAATTTTTTCCCATAATGCAACAGAGAAATTAGGCAAATCAGTCTTGTATGACAGAGCTCACTAAGCTCCATCAAACAAAATTGAATTGATTAACCCTCTGCACTCTGATGTCAAAATGGCAAAGTTTTCAGCAGCAAATATTTCTCATACTGCAGTTTGATACTTAACCAAATATGACAGAGCTCGCTGACCTCTGTCAAACGAGATATAATTGGTTAAATTCTTAGTAAAACAAGAGAAAAACAGAGTGATTGGAGAAAATTATGTTTACTACTAGAGTGCTAGGAGTGTGTTCCCATGCCGCCACAAACTGCCACTTTTATATTGCTTTGAAAAAGTTGCCCTCAAGTGTATTCTTCCTTGAGAACTCAACCGGCATGCTGCATTTATCTTGGCAGTGTTTACATCATTGTTGGCTGCCTGTACTATGTAGTCACATTTAACCAATATTTATCATCATACAGGAGACCTCTGGCCTGAACCCAAATTTATATAATGTAATGGCCATATCCAGCAACACTATTCCCAAAATTTGCCATATAAATTTTATTATTTTTTCAATTTTTGTCTCCAAAACACCCCTTATGGAGTCTTATTAGAATGAACTCATCAAGCTTGTTCCAACGAGGGGTCATAAGCTATGTTTTCAAGAAAAAAAGGAAAATTTTCTATTAGTGGGATTAAAGAAACTTCTTTTCAAATGTAGCCTGCAAGCTGATTTAGGTATAGTTAACCCTATTTAAAATGGCAGAGTTTTTTGTGCACTTTCAGAATAATATGGCACATAACAGCTTATCATCAGTTGTGTAGAAAGATGAAAATGTCACTCACTCATATTCGTGCAGTTTGAAGATGAAAGAAAAATTATCCATCTATTGACTGTCCATATATAATAGTAAAATCTTATGTTACGTCTCAGTTTGCCAGCTCCCTGGTTTTTAATAAATCTTGATCTATCCGCAAGATAATTATTTTCTTGGTTTGCTTGCAGCTTAGAAAAAGTGTACTGCTACTACTTCATTAACACATGAAATTAATTCTGCTCTTTATTCTGGAGTGCAGGACACACAACTTAAAGGCTTCACATTCTATCTATGTGCTTCATATTATCTTTGAAGTTATTTAGTCTGTATGGATGTGCCGTGCAAGCACGTTTCCATAAATTATAACAAAGCCAAGACAAGTGAATAAATTTTGATGACCTACAATAATTTTGCACTCTGCCACTTAATGCTTACAGGGAGGGTCTTCTAAAAAGTCTAATGATAAGCTTGGTATTTATTTCCGACAGTCTTATATATGTATCACCAGAGCGTGTACAGACCATGATAAACTTTCAAATCAAAAACACAAATTTACTGCTATTATATACAGCATTCACAATCTACTATTCGCAATTTGTCCAATTTAATTTCATATGTTTCGAACTTTGCATATTTCTTCATCTTCATGTGACAGCAAGCTCCTCTTATAGAAGTTTTCACAAGTTGCCTCTATTCATTGTTTTCCTCCATTGTTTATTTAAGCTCTATTCACGAAGTTAATAAGGCATATCAATAAGACCCAGTGAAAGCTTACTTTAATCTTTATAGCAAGTAAACTTGTTATGACATGACGCATTTATTATATTGTATATATAGCCTTGGTCACAAGTAAGAATTCAGTTATAGTTTGGATTTCCAAACGTTACTCTGCTTCATGTTATTGGGAAATCCCACAAGCTATTGCTGTGAAATTGTTCAGATATCCAACAAGTCTGGTTATTAAATGCTGATTGCTGTTAAGATATTTGGAATACCAGATTCGCTATTAAATTGTTATCATCTTTAATTTGTCTCCGAGTCATCAGTTCAACACCACTGTTTCACAGCAGATATCGACGGTCATTCCACTTGGTTATATTTGGTGAGAAAATCTGCGGCTGGACATCTTTTTAGCTTGTCCAAACGATCCAGGTAACTCATTTCCATTGTTAGTATAAAGATGTTCAACAAACTGCTAGACAATATACAGACAATCCTTGATAATCTTCATCTGGATAAAATGAAGATGCAATGGACTCTCCAGACTGGTGAGAATTCCACCATGTTGATTTTGTCATGGAAAAAACAACCAATGCAAAAATCCACTGCAAATAAACTACGAGCGACGTATAATGGATTACAACAAAAGGAAAAACATCGAAAAGCTAAAACAACCGACTTACCAGCATCAGAACAGTCAGTTTCCACCAAGCTCCAGCAAATCGCCAGAAGTTAGTGTATGTTCTTCAAGTGCTTTTATGAGAACAAACAAACACATCCACAAGGACTCAGTGAGTACTCAAACTTATAATCCCCAATTAAAAGTCAACGACAGTGTCAATGCAGTACCAACTTCCACCGACATGCCTGTTCAATGCTCCCCTCAGATGAAGAGCATTTCAATTCTCACGCCGCAGGAGGAGTGTTCAGCTCTATCCGTCCACAACCACCTGAAAAACACTGTCCAGTCAAAAAGAGTTACTGAGACTGTGATCAGATATTGTAGGTCCGTGCAATTTGGCCTTCAGTATCTGATTAAATGGAGAGACCACTCAGATGCTGATAACTCATGTGTTAAAGACTGTGAGTTGGAAGAAGCAGCTCAAGAGTACATCCGGGACAATCAGAGTAGAATCCCGGGCCTTCGTCCAACTTTGTCAAGACCGGGAACTTCTGAACACAAGAGACACCAACGGTACAAGTGACCATAATTGTTTTGTATTTCGGAATTTTGGGACATTATGATTTTAATGGTTTAAATGTGTTGCTGTTGGTCGCATCAATTGGAACAGCAGAGATTATATCACCAGAGCGTGTACGGACCATGATAAACTTTCAAATCAAAACCCCAAATTTACTGTTATTATACTGCATTCACAATCTACAATTTGCATTTTGTCCAATTTAATTTCATTTGTTTCAAACTTGTTATATTTCTTCATTGTCGTGTGACAGCAAGCCCCTCTTATAGAAGTTGTTAACAAGTTGCCTCTATTCATTGTTTTCCTCCATTGTTGTTTATTTAAGCTCTATTCACTAAGTTAATAAGGCATATCATTAAGACCCAGTGAAAGCTTACTTTAATTTTTATATCAAGTCAACATGTTATGACATGACACATTTATTATATTGTATATATAGCCTTGGTCACAAGTAAGAATTCAGTTGATCATCATTCATTCATTCATTGATGATTCATTTGGATTCACACTTCTGAACTCAGAGTGTCAACACCAACTAATTGAAATGGAAAACCTGGAATTACCAGCTCGACTACTCAAATACATCTCAGCTCAGGGTGTCTCTTGCCCCATCTCCTGGACCATCCAGGAAAAGGGCGAGAACGTCCATCTGAATCTTGAATTCAAGATCGAACCTACGGAAACAACCAAGACACCACCCTCCTCGGGGAGAGGTAGCAGCTTTGGTGAGAGGATCCCCTCTCGCACTGGTCCTCACCCAAGGAGGTCAGGATGCCCTGAAAAGGAAAAGGAAAACATCAAGAAAAAAGGCAGAAAGAAGAGTCCATCCACCAGACGCCGGGATTCCAGGCACCTGGAGGCCTTCTTGGAAAAGAGAGAGAAGAGCGAGGAAGGGAAGGAAGAGGAAACAGCTACCATTTCTACTCCAACTCTCACGGACTCACCCATCTTGCCTCCAGCCCCCCAGCTGGAGACACCAGATGTGGACGGTCCGATGGAGACTGAGCTGGAAATGGAGGCTGTCTTCTCGCCTTCCTCCCACTCCTCTCTCGCCTCTCCCCTCCTCTCCTGAAGACCTGGACCTGGAACTACAACGGGATAACATCAGCAGGGAGTACAGAGAAACGACAACCAAATGGCAACAGCAGGATGAAGAATTTGAACGAGGAAGAATCGAGACACAGAATACTATAAACAATATGCAAGAACAAATCAAGAACATACTAAAAGCAACTGAACAATATACAGCGCCTCTCAACAACAACAACACAGCACCTTCACCACCAACACCAAAAACAGACATCAACACTTTATCACCATCACAGCCTCCTCCTCATAAGAAAGCCAAGAAGCATCGGCACCGTTAACACTCTACCTCTCCCTTTCCTCCTTTAACACGCTCGGACATGATGCAGTACAAAAAGTAACAGGAAAACTAGTAAACAGTAATTGAGGGTCGAAAGGGTATACACCAAATCGTCCCAGCGCGCCTTCGGCACGCGAAACCATTCTTCATTCATTCAAGAATTCAGTTATAGTTTGGATTTCCAAACATTACTCTGCTTCATTTTATTGGGAAATCCCATGAGCTATTGCTGTAAAATTGTTTGGATATCCATCAAGTCCGGTTTTTAAATGCTGATTGCTGTTAGATATTTGGAATACTAGATTCGCTTTTAAATTGTTATCATCTTTAAATTGTCTACGAGTCATCAGTTGAACACCATTGTTTCACAGCAGATATTGACGGCCGTTCCGCTTGGTTATATATGTATATTTCAATGAAACTTTTATCAAGGAAGTCTCTTATTGTACTTATTAGAACTTGACCATAACAGTTAAACTTCCCCAAATGTTGATTCACCAATCAACATCCATCACCGAATCCTTCTTAGAAAGCAATATGAGCCAGAAAATCGAGTACATCCCCCACCCCCAAATCTGAGCCTCAAGATCAAATATTGGCATAAACAATGAGTATTTGACATAAATATCTGACTCTGGAGATGGGAATTTGGTGTCTGAAGCAAAATAAAGTATTAAATTTCAGGAATACTTAACAGTTCTATTGTTTTGAAAAAAATTTGGATGATGAAGTAAATAACACACACATAAAAATAAACATACTTTGATAAATTGTGGATCTTGAGATAAGCAATTATCAGCATCTATTAAGGCATTTTCTGAGTTACCTAACTGAATATAACAGCGTGATCTGGCCACAAGACAATGTATGTCATCTTCTTCCCTTTCTAGAGCCTTTAAGAAATAAAAAAAACACCTTATCTAATATGAGAGAATAACAGTTCAACTGTGTAATGCCATACTGGAAACCTCAGAAAGTAGAGCAGTGCTTCAAAATTGTGGTGAACAAGTTCTATTTTACTGGTAACGATTGGCTGAAACCAACCTCAAACAGTGGATCCCACTAAATTACATATTTGTTTATGGAATAATTCTGTTAACTGTCTGCTGTTGTGAAACACTGCAACACTTACTATGCCATTAGTTCAAATTTTACCTGTTAATGGCATTTCATATACAAAACCATCTGTGATAGAGTCATAGAGGATTGCAACTGGAATTGGTGAAAATGGACTAGAACAATGAGGGCTTTGTGGTGTGCATGATAAAGAGAAGCCAGGATTTATGGAATATCTTAAATAGCACCTTTGGGGGCTCACTGCTATTCAAATTGAGGCCAAGGTCACTAAAGGTTAGGAGGAAAGACTGACAAGAAGTGCCAAATTATTTAGTCAGTATGGATTTGGGAGCAATGGAGACCATGGGACACTGTATCTTAGAATGTCCAAAATGCCACCCAAACAGAGTAGAGTTCACTGAGAATGTAATGGGGAAGTGGGATGGGAGAATAAAGGGTAAGACAAAGGAGAGGGCTAGGATGCTCATCTCTGAAATTGGATGAATGAGGTGAGGGATATCATCAAGCAATTCATTTCCTGAGTGTTGGGAGGAGAGATGAGGTATTGGGAGAGGTGGAATTTGGGAGCAGTGGGGTAATCAAGGCCATCTTGTCTGAGAACTGTGGAATATCAGTGGCTGGCTGAATTAATTCCTTGTTTACTGAATGGACAATGTTTTGAACTAATTATCAGAAATTCATAAAGTCAACAACAAATTTCTCTCCTCCACAGGCTTGTACATGTAGGCCTCAGCACCTCCAACATGAGCTTTTAATCTTTAACTGCTTGCATGCTGCTGGCAGATATTCCCACCCAGGACAGGATTTCTCTTGTCATTGAAGAAGGTATAATGTGGGAACTTTCAATCAAATTTTCACCCTGTAAATTGAAAGGATTTTTTGCCAATGATTCCTTGAGTTAAATTTAGATGTATTTTTCATCAAATCTAGTCATGGCTGCTTTGAAGCAGCCATGCCTAGATTTCATGAAATATATTTTAAAACTACTCAGTGAGTTAAAAGCTTTTTTCAAACGTGATAGAACAGTTTAACACTGTTACACTTATTTCAAAATATCAGAATATCACAATGCAAATGTTTCTCATAATGCAACTAGGAATTTAACCAAATCAATCATATTCAACAGAGCTTACTGAGCTCTGTCAAATAAGATGGAGTTGCTTAAATTCCTAGTTGTATCTTCAAAAAATTGTTACTTGCAATTTTGGTACTTTGACATCACTGTTCAGTATGAAGTTAAATATTCAAATTGTCACTAGAGAACAGGGTTTATGCTTCTGTGGGCCATTCTGGGATACCTGAAATAGTATGACATGCACAAAACACACATACAAAAGTAATCTCAAAGAAATGACTAATTGCATCTCTGTAGAAAGCAAAATGGTGTAGTTTGAGGAAGTGTCAAGCAGTTGAAAAAAAGGATCTAAGAAACTACAGATTTAGATACTATTTTCTTTTTCGTTTGACATATGCATTACAATTTGCCCCAAAACCCATCTTCTGGTTTTGAACCAAGAGTTAAATACAGGCAGAAAAAAATAAAAAGATGATCGAGAACACTTATTTCCTAAATTTGATGAAATTTGCCATGATGTGGTTGATGTTACTGAAACATTTTTCAACTGATCCACCTGCTCCTATTTCCATGGATCCGTCAGTCGATCACTTAGGGTGGATGCCGGTTAAAGATAGAATAGATATGGGAAAGTTATGCTACCTAAACAACCTCCCAAACAGCAGATGGTGTAAAATGACATTTAATCATATATGGAATTATAACATTCAGACAGGATGGATAAGGTAGGCGAGGGAGCCAATAGAGAATTACGCTATAGAAACTGAAGATCTAGAAGGGGGACTGAAGCAGGGGAGAGTGCTGGAGGGCAGTAATAGAAACTGACGAGCTGGAATTAGGACTAAAAGTTCTTTAGATGTAACAGCTTTTGAGGTGGACCCGGATGGATCATTTGGGGGTCATTGTTGTTCAAAGGGAGATCCAAGTCACTGGAGTTGAGGGGGAGAATTAGGAAAGGCAAGGAAAGAGTATGCTAAATGTGTAACTCAGGTGAAATGGAGACCCTGGAACATTTCATTTTAGAATGACCCAATATTTTCCAGTAGAACAAGACTCCTTAGGAAACTAAAGGAAAAATGGTATGGGAACATGAAGGATAATTGGATGAGGAATGACTTGAGGAAAAGGGTAAATTTATAGTTGGGGAGATTGAGAAAGCGCCAATGAGGGAATTATGAAACAGTATTTGACGAATGATGAGAGATTAGGAGGGAGAGTGTGGGAGGAATACCCTGGCAGGGCACTGGGTTAATGTAGGCCTCCTTGTTACAAATCAGTAAAAGATCGAATTATTATTATTAGTTATTAATTTTTTTATTGAAATTTAATGACACTTTCAACAATCACAACCATATGTATGACAGTTTTACAGGTACAGTAAGCTGGAGCAAAAAGAGAAAATCACTGAGTGGTGGTAAGCAACTATCAAGCCACATAACATACTAACACGGCACTGGTAGGATTTGCATTGGATAAAGGCAAGTGCACTATTGATATCTGTACAGCTAAGTACATAGGGCCACGGTGCTCCCACTTGGGTAATTTGGGTTAAGTATCTTGCCCATGGACACAACACAGATTACATGGGTCTTTGTCGAACCAATGACCTATTGATCTCCGGTCTCATATGCAAATTAATGAGCCACCATGCTGTCAAAATAGTTAAAAACAACCTGAATTAACTGGTTGAGGGCTAGATTATTTTTTTGTGGTCTGATTTTGTTATTCAATATATTTTTTTTATTACAAATTATAGGAGAGTGCCCAAAGACACTCTCCAATAAATTGTAATAAAACAAATTTATATAAACAAAATATTATTTTGACTGAAAAGTGAAACATGAGTAGGGAAACTGTTGGCTTTTGGTCTGGTACTCTCATTTTTTTTAAAAACACTGATAATGGCTTCTAGCACTCAACCATTTAATGAAGAGAAACAGGTCTTTAGATTAGTCCAACTTAGGCACAACAGCAAACTACAGATCCACCATAATGTGGCCTTGTGGGAGAGAAAAACACTGGTATTCATCTTCTCTGTATCTGTTTCACATACTTTTCAGGTTTTTTCCCCTAAGAAACCGAATTTACAGCCTTTTGTTAAAGGTCTTCACTGTTATTACTGGTTCTCCTCTTTCAGCTAAAGTTTACTCAAGAGATTCCTAATGTTTTCTGCTGCCAAACCAAAATTCTATTTAAAAAGAACTTATGCATGTTGTTTAAATAGGAAATGCCACAAATATAAATATATTAGATCTCATGTTTAGAGTACATACTCAGAGTAGTTTGCCAGTGAAAAGCAGTCTGCGTTGACAGTGTTTTATGTAATTACTTTTCATTGGCAAACTGTGATTTTTCAGACTTATTTATCTGTTACATTGTTTCAGTCAGCAGGTAGGCCTTAAACTATGTGGAGTGCATCAGGGAACCTTGCCCAAAGTAAATGTTTTTACAGCTGGAACACTTCCAGACGATTAAAAAAAATTGTTAAACACCAGATAATTTGGGCACAATTACAATGTTTTGGCACAACATTTACCATTGCTATTCAGGGAAATTTAAAGGTCTGAGAAATAACAGTTTTACAAAATAAATATACTGAAAAACTACATAACAGAATAGGAAATTTCAAACAAAACATTTCTTTCCATGCCATCTTTCATCCTCATTACCCACAAAAGGTTCAACCCCCTATTCAGTTATACATTTATGTGACTGAATGTCCTGTTATTGGATTTGTGTTCAGGAGATAAATATGTGTCAAATAAATGCGACCCTGCTAGATTGCCTTTAGAATTTTTGAAAGAGCTTATAAATATAAAAAGGAAAATCTGGGATGGGGTATAAAGTGGTGTGCTCCCAGAGGAATGCTACTTATTGCACCTAGAAATCTGCTTGAACAAATGTGATTTTATGCCATCAAGTCATTGCACTTATTGGTTCTTGTGAAGGCTGCTTTCACAACTGAATCTTTTTGTTTGCCTCTGATTTGTGAAATATGAATAACTAATTCATAATGATCTGAATAAAATTTGAGGGATCTTGGTAAAATCCCATCCCATAGGCCAAAGCAACTTTATTTGAACACACTTCAAATATGATACAATGGAACCCTGGTAATTGAATAGCCACTTTGGCAATGAAAATTATTCAGTTAACTGTGATTTGGTTACTCTCCTGTATTCAAGAAATAAATTGAGTGTTTATTTTATTATGTCTTGTTTGACAGAGCTCTTGAAGAACTGTCAAACAAGACATAATTTGGTGACTGTTGAGGTAACTTCTTGATAAATTATAATAAAAACATATAAAAACAAAGTGAGCGGGGACTCACAAGAACTTCCTCCTTTGCCGTTCAGCCATCTGAAGGTGTATTTCCTCCCCGGTAAGATGTATATCAAATTTTGTTGCAATCAATTCACCCAAACCTAAGTTAAAATTCGGACAATACAAAAAAAAAAATTATTTCTAAGTCGAAAAAGGACCATAACTCACTTGAAAATAAACGGACCATGTCCACTTTCAAACTAAACCTGCATTACCTCCCAAATAAGCCATATATCAAATTTGGTTACGATCAATTCATCCAAACTCAAGTTAAAATTTGGACGCCAAAGTGTTTTGGATGGACAGACGGACCAGACTTGTCATTTTGAAAATTGCAGGAGGGCCATTATGATTTGCCTCAAATCACCACAGGAGGACCATTTTGGGTCTGCCTAAAATGCCCCCAGGAGGGCCATTTATGGATTGCAGGGGCCATTTTGCTTCAGCCTGCTGGGTAGACAACTAATATCATTTTAATGTACAAGGTTTTTGTAATTATGATGTATGTCATCACGTAATATATAGATGCAGGCTTGAATACTTGGATGCAAGATACCAGATTATGCATGACACTCACTAACATTGAGTGCTGTAGTTCGTCCCAGCTTTGATTTTGGGATGAAACGTCCTAGGCAAATCGTCAGGGGTTGAACTGGATTGGGGGGTGATTCGTCCCGTAATCGCGTGTGACACCAGAGTTGTCACAGTCTGATGTACAATGTAATAACTAATTACAATTTTGGAACTGGCAGACCTCTTGCTCATATTTGGAAAGTTAAAAAATTTATAGTAATTTATATATTTTTTATACTTACCAATGACCCAGACATAGCTGGTGCTAACTCTTAAAATATAGGGCCAAACACAAATTTTGCCCCCCAATCCCCAAAATTTGCATCTAAAACTAAAGAAAACATGTCCTGAATGGCCCTCCACACTTCACCTCTACTGCGCATGCGCAGTGTCAAGGACGTTCCGAAATTGGCGCCATTAATCATTCTAATAACCAGTGCCTGGTAAGCGCTATGTACTCAGCAGGGAGGTAAGAGTTCCCAACTCCTGGGAGGGCCATCCCCGTCTGGGTCATTGGTAAGTATAAAAAATATATAAATTACTATAAATTTTTTAACATTTTTATACTGTACCAATGACCCAGACATAGCGGAATAGTAAAAAGGCTGGAGGGCCAAGGACATAGAGCAAGATGGAATACGCTCAATAATATAAAATAGAGTCATCCCCTCTAGGGAAAAAGAAGTATTAGGCCTTACATGTATCTTTCTTATTTATGATAAATTAGAAAGATACAACACCTTCCAAAATTGAGCATCATACATCCATGTACTCTATTAATATCTAGTATAATCCTTATACTAATAATTTTTAAAGTAAGCCAATAAATAAAGTAAGTCTAGAGAATAGAGACTCTTTATACTCCTTAAAAGTGTCTGAGGATTGCATAATCATGTCCGTTGACACGTGCTATATTCAAAAGCTATACTTTAAAAACTAAGACTTGAATGAATTTTTAAAACATAAACTTCTCACTAAACAACCATCCCAATAACAGCTCAGAATTACTAACTCCGGAGGAGGTATCCCCTTGTTTTCATAGTAAAACAGGTGACCCAAGGGAACACCCACCCCCCCCCCCCCTTTTTCTTGCCCTGGGTCAAATAGCCCAGAGCGAAGAGGGCAGCAGAACGGAGTCACTGCCGAAACAGACAGCCTACCTAGCTATAGTAGCAACTGTTAAGTGAATGACATTCTGAGCAGTAGATTATAGACCTAACAATAGAGGCCTCCAGAAATGGACTCAATATTTCTGAGATAAAAAAATTCATGAATGTGGATAGCTGAGCGCAATGAGCAGCCTTTAAAAATCTATAATAGCGACACTATTAATGTAAGCCCAAGATGTAGAAGAACTCTTACTTCATGAGCCGAAATCTCAAACACAACTGCTGAGTCAAAAATATACCATAAGCAGTATCGATAGTTAATTGAATCCATTAGCAAAAGAATGGAGCGTAACGTCCTTCTAATAGGCATCAAAGACAGAAGAAGTTTACGCCCGTAGTAATAAACAGATATCTGTTTATAAATACATAAACACTAACCGGACAGAGTAAAGGCCTATGCCCGTACGAAGACGGAAGGACCTTAATAACAATAGGTTCCGGATATTAGGAGCCTAACTCTTATGCAAAAATCCAACCTAAATAGTAAAGGAAGTAGTGATTCCGAAACTACGAAAGTGAAAATCATCCACCGATAGTGCATGAAACTCACTGACTCTTCAGTAAAAGAGAAGCCAACAGAATTACTGTCTAAAAGGTCAGAATTTGAAAACTACTGTTTCCAGAGGCTCAAATGATTACTTAGCTAAATAAGAACCGAAGTTAAATTCCATATAGGAATTTAATCTAATGATTCTAAGTCTATTTATCAAAAAGTTACTAACTGACTTAAAGAGACATAAGACTCAATTGTAAACTATCATAGAGTGCATAGGTATGAGGTAACATAAACCTATAACCTTAATAATAACAGGCTGCAGTAGATCTTGTCAAACAAGTATACTAAAAAGTTGCAATGAGTAGTATGGAGGGATCAACAATATGAACATAGTGATCCCTACACCAACGACGGAAGAGCCTCCACTTTAGCCGCATAGAATAACGAAGAAGAGGATCTCCTATAGTAAGAAATCGCGTCCAAAGCTCGTCCAGTACAATGCTTACAATGCAATACGGACCACACAACAGAATACGTGAAGGTTGCGACCTTGCGGGTTGTGATAAAGATGACACGATTTTACCCAGCGAAAAAAGATCCTCTCATTGAGGAAGATTTCGCGTTAAGTCCCACAGTAGACATCAGAGTAAATTTACCCACGGTCTCTGTGAAGACAGAGATGCTATCAACAGAAATGCATTGTGGTTGTTTATCTTAGCAATACCTGCTGAAACAACAGCGCCGGAGGATACGCATATCCTATCATTCCGTCCTATTAGATCAATAGAGCGTTAACAACATTAGCTCAGAGATCCGGACAAGCAAACACATACGTCTGCAATTGATTAGCAAGCTGTGTCGTAAATAAATTATCATTGGGCGCTCCCATTGATAGCAAATCTGATGGAATACTTGTTTGTTGAGAGTCCATTCTGACGGCAACAAGCGACCCATAAGTGAACGGGAGTCCGGTAAAACAATCAGACGACCTGGAATATGACGGACCGAAACAGAACTTGGAGTACTATAACAAACAGAAGGATTCTTTCCATTGAATTGAATAACGGAAACGAATGAGTGCCTCCCTGGTTCCGGAGATACTCCACTACTGTCGAATTAACGGACAGGATTTGGACATGCGTTTCTGAATAATGTTCATCCCATGACATAAAGCAAGCCTAAAAAACATTATTCCGCGGAAGATAAGTGCTTGCTTAGAGACTGCGGAACCCAAAGACCCTGGCACTCCGAATCCGTTGGGATCAATATTATATCCCAACCTGTTTGACTGGCAACCGTCATAATTATAACACTCGGATCCGGCAACTGCAGTGGCACTCTCTGAGTCAACCACCGAATGTTTGCCCCAGTCTGAATCTCTTGCAACACTAGATAGACAAGAGAACGTGTAAATCGAGCAATTCATGGATTGCTGAAAAGTTGCCGTCGAAGAGAAGCTTCTCTGAGAACGAAGCGACTCTGAGAGAGTTCTTCACCTTACTATCCACGCGCGTGGATGTAGCTAGGGCTGCGTCACGTCTAACCAACTCCAATCAGCCACTGATGGGCGGAGTTATACGTGAACAAACTACTGCCCTCAAAAGAAATCACATTGAGGATAATATCCCGTAATTCTTTTCTTGAAGACGTAATGATAACGCCTCAGTAAGGTGGATTACGTATGATAAAGCGTCTAAGTTAAGTCTACTAGACAACATTGTCGTTTCCAACATTGTGGTTGGAAAAGACATAGACGGCGAAAAAGAATATTTCCAGTCTTTAACCATGCCGTCTAGACGCATATGAACTCTCGGTATGCCCTGCTCTGCCAAAATAAATTATTCGTATAAATGATAAAAAGGCAGAAATGAGCATTGCGGACAAGAAACTAAACTATCATGCTTGGTAGCAGGCTTATATGCATATATAGCGTCGATAAATAATACAGATGTTCTAATGACATTATTGGACTGTGTCAGTAAGTCAGGGACAATGTCCCTGAACCGATCCAAAATTCCGTGTCCAATGACGCTATAAGTCTCTTATCTAACATCGCAGCAATGTAGTCCGAAATAACAATCACTGGAAGATAATGCCAGAAGATATGAATGGCAGCTTCCGATGCTACGAAAAGGGAAAACTCGAAATCTTTCGAATCCCTTTCGCCATCCTGTCGGACCCTATAAAGCGTTCGGTCGTCCGTACCTGATGCAACTGCGGACCGCACCGACCCAGCGCCGTCAGATAATTCCTGATTCGACTAAGAAACTGTCGATTGCTGGGATGCTGCGAAAAAACTGTGCTAACTCCGATAGCACGTCCGTCACTGAGGCCTGTGGAGAAGCGGTCCTACAATGCATTGCCGCTGGAAGCTCCGTGATCGTTACCCCGTGCATACTACTAATATGCGAGCGAACGGAGTGTATAGGCCTCGTGTCCCTTGGCTACCGAATGGCGTGACCTATTCGCCGTGGAATCACTGAATGATGAAACTGATCGGATACTCGAGGTCACGTAGCCAATGTGTGGTCGTGTGCCCTGCTGTGAGGATGAGGAAGCATTATCGACAGTCTCTCGGACTGTCAATATAATGGAGCGTCCCGACCGACAGACATATGCTCCGAATGTAAAATATCTGAACCACAACATGCGGTCCCCTATGTTGTAGGACGAGAGAGGGACCTCTCTCGCTCACAGCCCGGACGGACCTGGACCAGCCAGGAACCGGACTAACAGGCTTCCTCCGATCTGTCCTCAATCTGCCGTCACTGGGTGAGTACTAAAGTAATTATAGTGCTCGCATCACCCAAATCTCCTTCCTAGACCGCAACGGACGAACCCGGCAGCCGAACCATTCGATGAATGTACGCTACACCGGGTGAGCTAGCGAATGTCATTCCGTCGATCCTACAAGGGACCTCTTAGGCGATAGACATAATCCATGAGCACTTATTGCCGCTTCATTAACTATGACGACAGAGGCACACTTTTGAAAGACATCTCCGTAACTTTGCGAACAAGAAACCACAAATGCTTGGTAATAGCAAGCACATAATAATAATATATATAGCGTCGTTCAATAATTCGAAAGTTTGTGTGACATTATTGGACTATGTCGGAACTGAGGGACGATGTCCCTGAACCGAACCAAAAATTTCTAAGTCCACCGATGCTATCAGTTTCTTATCCGGCATCGCAGCATTCTGGTCCGACGAAAGAAGCTGTAGAAGATCAAGTCAGAAGACATACACAACAGCATATGCTGTTCCGAAAGGGAAAGCTTGAAATCCTCCGAATCCCTTTCGATATCCCGTCGGACCGGATGAAATTTTCGGACGTCCGTACCCGCGACATATAATATGCGACAGATTCAGTTGATGCTGGGATGCTGCGATAAGCTGTGCTATTTAGGAAAGCACGTCCGTTCCCGAGGCCTGTGCAGTAGCGGTCTTACGATGCATTGCCGCCGGAAGCTCCGTGTACGTTGACTCCCGCACACTTTCCTATGCGAACGTCCGGAGTCTGCAGGCCTCGTGTCCCTGGCTACCGGATGGTGTGACCTGGTCGCCGATGATTCTCTGACTGGCGAAGCTGACTGGATATCCGAGGTCACGTAGCCAAGAGCGGTCGTGTGCGCTACCATGAGAATGAGGAAGCCTTATTGACAGTTTACTCCGGACTGACTATATGTCGGAGCGTCCCGAGCGACGGACGTATGCTCCAAATGCGAAACATTTTGTACCACAACATCTGGGGCCAGATGTTGTTGTACGAGAGAGGGGCCTCTCTCGCTCGCCATCCGGATGGACCAGAACGAGCTATGAACCGGACTAAAAGGCTTCCTCCATTCTCCCTCTAATCTGCCGTCACTGGGTGTGCATTTGGTTGATTTATAGTGCTCGCATCACCCTAAAACTCCTTCTAGACCGCAACGGACGAACCCGGCTGCCGAACCATTCGATGAATGGACGCTACACCGGGTGAGCTAGCGGACGTCAAAGGCCGTCGAACCTACTGGGGTCCTCTTAGGCAATTGGCGTATTTACATGAGCACTTTTCTGCTAGCCCTTCATTAATTGTGACGACGGAGGCACACTGTTGGAAGACATCACAGATACATCACCCTAATCTTGATCGTCTGAAATAGAAATTGATAAAGTAGAGTGACCCTGCGGGGAAAGGACCGGAGTGTCCAATTCCCCACTAACATACCGTGACATATGCTTCCCATGTTGTCATCGAAATCATCAGATACAGAACAGGAGTTAATGCGAGTACACTGACCACATATAGAATGATAATAAAAGTCAGAGGAAGACTTCCTCTTATTACAATTGATCAAAATCCTTTCAATGTGAAAAGAAAACCAAGTCCTGGTACTCGCACCAACCCCTGGCAATCAAAATACATAATAATAATATGATCCATTAATATAGAAAAAATAATTGAAATCAAAATATTTTGAAAAAATATTTTTTCAGAACAGCCCAAGTTTCTGAAAAGTAACGTTGAGCCCCAATGGATCCCAAGCCTAAGTGTGGACAAAAATTTTTAAAATATTTTAAACAATTTATTCAACACTTACGAACAATAATAATGTATCTAGTTATGATTAAAATAACATCAAGATATTATTTTCAAGAAATCCCCCCCTCACACAGAGGGCTGTTGTAAATGTAAACAATGAGTGTAAAAACACTAAAATAAGACTCCAGGCACCCAGGCCCGGAATCAGTTACCAAAAATACACCATCTGATGCAAAACAGAGACTTCCAGGGAAGAAACTGCAGAACATCAGATGGTAGATGCAGAACACAACGCCTAACCACCCGTAGGTGAAGACGTAAACATGGGGAAAAGAACAGAATTCATTCTGTTATTAAGCTAAAACTCCCAAGAAATTTTAGTAATAATAATTACAGAAACTATGCCAAAAGCATGGGAGAATAGCAAGAGGGGACTTAATGGAAAGGGAGAGAGGAAAACACTGAAAAATCAGTGTAACTAAATAACCAGAATGACAACAAAATGGCTGCTGCCTCGAAAATAGGTAACTTAACATAATTTCATTAAAAAATTTTAAGTTACAGCCCTGATAATATTCTGTCACACATTTTTCCTCTCCTCCTTCTCTATCCTCCTTAGAATCACCATTTCACTAATATTTATGTGTCTGGCATCATTTAAACTGAGATTTACAAGCACAAAGATCAGTCAGAAGTTAACTGATGAAGGGCCAAACTTAGAATGATTAATGGCGCCAATTTCGGAACGTCCTTGACACTGCGCAAGCGCAGTAGAGGTGAAGTGTGGAGGGCCATTCAGGACATGTTTTCTTTGGTTTTAGATGCAAATTTTGGGGATTGGGGGGCAAAATTTGTGTTTGGCCCTATATTTTAAGAGTTAGCACCAGCTATGTCTGGGTCATTGGTACAGTATAAAAATATTACTTTCTGTCTTTGGATGACTGCGTCAATGACATACTACAAACTTCGATAATTGTAATTTGTAACCGTCTTCAGTCTGCAAAAAATGCCATTTGAGATGGCCCATTTTGAGGTGCCACTGACTGAATTAATGAGCTACAGAAATCGGGATTAGGCAGGTGTTTGAACTCAGACGGCGACAGTGGCACAGGGTGATCGCCCGCCTCAAAATGACAAGCCTCACAGACGTCCATGCGCACAGATGGGACATCTTGGATGGACGAAAATCACTCATTACTTTTGACTGCCAAATTTCTTTTTCCAGAGGACAATAAAGTCATAGTTTCCTACACAAAAGAAAAGTAAAGTTACTGCATGGAAACAAAAAATCTATTTATAGTAACAGTAACTTTGACCATTGATCTAATTACCCCAAATGCAATCCCAACGATTGACATCTCAAATGCAACCACAGTATGAAGTTATAGCTTCGTACACAAAAGAAAACTAAAGTTATTGCACGGAAACAAAAAATCTATTTATAGTAACAGTGACATTGACCTTTGACCCCAAATTCAATCCCAACGATCAACATCTCAAATGCAACCACAATATGAAGTTATAGGTATGTACGCAAAAGAAAACTAAAGTTATTTCACGGAAACCAAAAAATCTACTTATAGTAACAGTGGCCTTGACCTTTGACTTACTGACCCCAAATGCAATCCCAATGATCGACATTGCAAATGCAACAGTATGAAGTTATAGCTTCATACACAAAAGAAAACTAAAGTTAATGCACGGGAACCAAAAATCTATTTATAGTAATGGTGACCTTGACCTTTGACCCCAAATGCAATCCCAACGATCGACATCTCAAATGCAACCACTTCATGAAGTGATAGCCTAGTACATAAAAAAAACTAAAGTTATTGCACGGAAACCCCAAAATCCATTTATGGTAACAGTGACCTTGACCTTTGACCCAAAATGCAATCCCAACGATTGACATCTCAAGTACAACCACAATATGAAGTTATAGCTTTGTACACAAAAGAAAACTAAAGTTATTGCATGGGAACCAAAAATTCTATTTATAGTAACAGTGACCTTGATCTTTGACCTGCAGATCCCAATAGCAATCCCAATCATGATCCCATTACAAGCAGCCAACCTGTGAAATATGAGTACTGTGCAACCAATGGTACAAAAGTTATTGCCCGGAAACAAGCATGATGGATAGACAAATGGACAGACAGATGGATGAATGGATAAAGTGATTACTATATACCCCTCCCCCTCCCTTTTTTAAAGGGGGGAGGTATAATTAACTGGAGTTTACACTATATTAACCAACATGCAATTAACAGGTCAAACTTACACTGAAGATATGATGAATAGTTTTGTGTTTGGAAATTTCTAGTATATTCAGTTAACAGGGAAACTCAATTAAAAGATATCCAATAAAGTGGGCTCCATCCACTGCATCTCCACTGATGAATGGTGATGTGACGGAGTCCTCATATACATTTTTTATAGGATGAACCAGGGACCAGCCGTGAGGGCGACTAGGGCGATTAAGTCGCCCTTCTAAGCCCAAAGTCGCCTAGAAAAATAGTCGGGTCGATTACAAGTCGCCCTCTAAAAATTGGCCAAAATGAGAAAAGGCTGAACTGAGTGAAGTGAACTGAGGTTTACATGAAAACGAGTATTTTCAAAAATCGAATGTGCTCGAGTGTGATAAATGGGCATTTTAATTCGTCAAATAAACGTCCATTTATTTGAAATCACACGACAAGCAATTGTCCATTGTCGCTTTCGGCGGATTTTTTTTATTTCTATTTTGTTGCGTTCCAGTCGGAGTTTCAAGTGTCGAAACGAAAATAAGTGACTTACGCGACTCAACAAAACAACCCAGTTTGAAAGTAGGTTACGTCGCTTAGGATGCCGAAAATTTATACACAACCGACGTATTTTATAACACATTATTTTCATTTCGATTTGCTGACGACTGTCTGATCTATATGACGACTGGGCTGTCTATTCCCAGAAAAACACGAATGGAATTGAAACACATGAAAAAAAGCTTTAGTGATGTCAAGAAAAGCTTTGTACAGGACAAGTGTGCATGTGGACGATCTTGAAAAAGGGTCCTCCTAAACATCGGAATGACATGAAATGACGCGGAATGACACCGGAATGCCATAAAAATGATGCGGAATGACATTTCTTTTACAAAATACTCGACCCCAGAATGTATTTTGCTTATTAACTAACAAAGTACCTCCTAAGCAACCTTCTTACATCTGGTCCTGTTCACACTTTCAGACTTAGGAAATTATTAGCTTAGTAGACTTTGTTGAAAGGCAACCACAGGAGGGTGATGGGGGATTGGCACGAAGAAGAGGTGAGGGGTCATGAAGGAGAAGGTAGCAGTGGGGGATTTTCAGTCAATAATTACATTGTGATTTTTTAACCTGGCACAGATGCATCATAGACAACTGGACCTGGATTATTTGTACGTTAATGGAGGACCATAAATTGAAAATATGAAGGGGCGGCGGGGGTGGTACATGAATATTCTTAATTTTCCCCACTTGCCTATGAAGTCTCCCTACATGACTCTGCAGTCTCCCTATTTTTTCTGGAGGGAGACTTGAAGTCTCCCTAAAATTCCCCCTAGGATGGTCCCTGGGATGAACATGCTATTTTACTTTTCTTAATTATCAAATATTGGTAAAATATGAAGGGAATTTGAAGGAGTTCAAGAACTTTTTGCAACTTCAACTATGTAAAATTAATAAACAACTGTTTACCTGTTATTATGTCAAATTCATTCTACATAGAATCATCTAAAATTTGTTTGTAATAACAATGAAGAGTGTTCATGTGCATACATTTTCAACTGGTCAGAAACACCATATTTCAATCTCTCTCCCTTCTTTAACTACAATGTAGTGTTCGATGCTTCTTGAGAACCATTTTTATACTCCATTTTCCTAGAATAAAAACAATAGGCCCAGGGGACCTGACGTATTCACCCGAAAAAGTTGTATAAAGAAGGATTTAAGGTCACATTCAGCATTTATGGCTAGTTAACAACACAGAAGAATGAAGTCATATAATTATTTATACTTCTGATGTCCTTGTCAGATGACTTTGCAAGTATTCAGATGATACACAGAAATAATGCTTAGAATAATGATGGATTTCCAATATTCCCAGAAAAGCTCAAAAGCGTTGTTTTTTCCAGGAATTAGAATTGTAAATATACTGAAATCTTGATAACTCATAGTACGAAGAACCAGGAAAATGGCTTGCGGTTAGCGAATGTTGTAGTTTTCAAAATTTCAAAAACAGGTAACGTGTTGATTTGCAGTCCAGGTAATGTTTGGGCAAAAAGGAGATTTATATTGAGATGCATGTTATATCTGTAAAATAGCAGATTATGAATTACATGTACAGTGCATCCCACTTAATTGGATATCTCTTAATTGAATAACCCTTTTACTTGAATATAACTTCCAAACACAAAATAATTTGCCATACCTTCACTACAAATTTGACCTGTTATTTGCATAATGGCAACAGAGTAAACTCCTGTTGACTGAAAAAAAAATCTTGTAATATGCTGAAAAATTACCTTTACAGTCATCAAATTCCACTTCTTAATAGAGCTATTTAGCCTCAGTACATCCAAAAAAGGCATTTTATCCCTATGATTTCTATCCAACAAGATTTGATAAAATAAATGTTCAGTTTATCTCCAGAATACAGGAAAGTTACCAATTACCTGCTCATTGAATTCTCGTTAACTGAATAATTTTCACTCATAAAGTAACTATTCAATTAAAAGGGTTCCACTGTACCTGTATCTAAAATAAAAAATAATGAACAACTGATCACATTTCATTTTTTATTCACATTCCAAATGCACATGCACACACAGAAACAGACTGCAGCAAAGCACTGAAGTACAGAACAACACACATGCACATGAGGTAAATGGTGAAGGGTAAATGTGAGAATGTTTCTTTTTTCTGAGATTTGACTAGTCCCTGACAAAGATTCTTGAAAAATCTTGTAATATGCTGAACTTTTATACTGATTTTATGACCTGGGTATTTATTTATTGGGGTTCAACAACACTTTTGATATCCAGATTCACCTTGTGTGGGACTGTTTTATGGGTGGAGGAAACCAAAGTAAGCGTAGGGAACTAGTGAGCAACAGTCAGACTCCCCAGTGTACTAATTCCATACAAGCCGGGTCAGCTCTGTTTGAAGTCAAGTGCACCACTGATGTGCAGTATGCCTTAGAACACAGTGCCACCATGTCCCCACATGGGCAATCAGGATTAAATGCCTTGCCCAATGACACAATGCAGTTACCCCGAGCAGTTTGAAATCCATTGCTGTAAGCACTGAATCACTGCGCACCCTTTATGGTCTGGGTATTTCTCAACTTAGTAAATCTCTTATTAATAAAACAAAAGACTTCAAGAGATCACAGGTATTCAAGATATTAAAGATCGAGTTTTCGAAGTTGAAATTAATGGATTTGTACACACAAATGGTAAGGACCAACAACTCACTTCGGCTATCTGGAGTATTTGATTTTTTGACATTCGAATTATCAACATTTCACTGTATCTATTTTTCAGTTCCTAGGAAAGGTGTGAAACCTTGCATTCAAACTCCTGTTAACATTAACTTTTTGACTGACTGGGTGTGGGGGGTGAATGGGAAAAGATGCATCCATTTAGTAAACTATTTTAGTTTTTGCTTTAAGAGGAGTATTGAAGCATTTTGAATGACCTGGTAAAAAAAACAAATTACCCAACTGATCTGCAGGAAGAGGGCAAGAGTAGATAGTGTTAAGCTCAGTTGAGTAAATTTCTTTAGGTCCAAAATCACTTATAATCCTTCAAACCTCATATGGAGCTCAAATTTGAACCCATGCAACTGAATCAGTTCAAATCTGCTCCCCATGAGTATGTTGTATACCAACTATCAAAATATAATCTGACTGGAGGTTCTGAAGAAGATTTATAAAGAATATATCTCATATTGTGGCAAGTTAAAATTCAGGCTACCATAGGTAAAATAAGCCATAATATTAACCAAGGGATTCAAATTGACCAAACTTGAATATGACCACCCTAAAGATGCTCTATACCAAATATTAAAAGATTCTGAAGAACATTTGTATGGCGGTGGATTTTTCCTCATATTACACTAAGCTAAAATTGGGCTCCCATAGGGCGACCAAATATGAATCCAGGGACTTGATTTGAACAAACTTAAATTTGACCCTCCTCGACCCTTGACCTTACAACTATATCAAAAGATTTTGACTGGTGGCCAAATACACAAAAATAAATGAACAGACATGAGCTAAATTTTGAATTAATGATAGTTTTTCTAACAGCAAGAAAAACATGTATCACATTTAATTATATTTTAATAATTGTGTTTTAAATCCTAATGTCTGAACTAGTGCGAGAAAAATTAGCCATCCAAAATACATGCATGCATGTTTAATTTTGTGTAGCCTTAGGCCTATCTGGTGTTTCGGAATCACTCCCTTTATGCTTACTAAGTTAAATATGGCCTTTATCCATCTTCCCAAGAAATTGCTTCATGGGAAAAAATATCAAGTAAAATGAAGTTAAATATCACAAGAGATTAGAAATATGTTGTTTTGATCACATAGTGCCAGCATATGGCACTGGTGTATTGCTCCAAAAAGGAGAGGCGAGGTAAGGTTTTGAAATGTGAACATTTTTCATTGACACACTGACAGAAATATATGCTATATGGAGGACTCACATGACAAACCATATGAAAAAATTAAATTGTGGCTTTTGGTTCCAAGTTTGAACTTACACCCACCCCCCCCCCCCAAAAAAAAAAAAAAACAATCCCCACGGGCATGGCCGTGGCCTTGTTTGTTTACTGTAAATGGTAAAAGGAATCTGCCAGCTGGGTTTGTCTGATACTTTCATTTCCGACCACCACTTTGGGCTTCACTGAACACTCCATTGCCACATTTAGCCTGTTGTTAGACGAGGTCTTTAGTCACAATAAAACTCTCATATTGTCTGGGTCTCTGACTGGCTTTGGTAGTAACAAAATTTTGGTCAGAGCCAGAATCCTGCTTCTGTGGTTATAAAATGACAAATTTTGAAAGTGAATGTGTCCCAGAATTTTGCGTAATCAAAAGTAGGGTGCGACACACCTATATGCAAATAAACAGACATATTTCATCTGGTTTCTAGACAACTCGTACCCACGGCAACTCATACCAGTCAAGTCGTACCCAAAATTAGACACTTGTAGCCATTTTTGTCTGGATAACTCATACCCACGATTGGATAACTCATACCCACAGCCAGTATGATTTACAGGGGGAGGGGCAGATAGTAACACAAAAATGAAAAATTTAAAGTAATTTGTATATTTTTTATACTTACCAATGGCCCAGGCTAGCTGGTACAAACTAACTGTTATTAAGGGCTAAACACAAATTTTGACCAACCCCCAAATCCCCAAAATTTGCTTGCAAAACCGAAAATTAAAGTCCTATCTGGTCCTCCATACTTTTACCCTCCGCGTATGCCCTGCCATCAGGAAGTGACAGAAACTGGCGCCAACATCATTCTTTGTAGATGAGCTTACTACATAATAACTCAGCACGGAGGTATGAGTGCCCACTCATGGGAGGGCCATCCCTGTCTGGGCCATTGGTGAGTATAAAAAATATACAAATTACTTTAAATTTTTCATATTTTCATACTATAAACCAATGGCCCAGACAAGCTGAATTGTAAAAAGGCAGAGGGCCTAGGACTTCAGAATTAGCGCACCAACATAGTTCCTAAGCCTGCAATCCAAGGTGAAAGGAAAATTGAATTTAAAAGGAATTACATGTATGTCTCTCTATACAATAACAGAGAAGACATATCATAAATAAGGAGTCAAATTCCAGTAATTCCTTATTCTTAGCATAAATGACTATACTAATTGGGTGTAACAAGTTCCCAATTTTAAAGGATAGTTCGAACTAAGCCCCATAAATTAGGATGGCGTATTCGAGAGTGAGAGGTTAACCACCACAAACCACGCCAAATACAATAATAAAACAACCTGTATCCAGGATTCGATATAATCTACAGACAAAACAGCTTCACTCATAGTTACACTCTATCAAACCAGAGGAGATTTTAATAAATCTACCCCCCCCCCACACTTTTTAAAGGAATCTTCTTCAAAAACAAAGAGAGAAGCACTCTGGAATCAGTAAAAGTGGTACCAGTTAACAATATATATTCGTCGAACAGGCACCCAGATATTAATTTTTATTAATAAAATAGGTGCTTCATGCCACTTCAGAAGCTGAGGCTATATTGGCAATCCTGGTAATTAATTGCACGCTTCTTAACGAATACCGGAGTTAGCATATGTAGATAGGTTAAAAACCAGTGATAAATATATACAAAATGCACTTGTTCAAAAGAATATCAATGAATGGTCTCTGGAGAGTAAACACATTTCCAAGGCAACCCACAGGCAACCCCGTTCAGGTGTACAATTAATCCCAATAATAATACTCCCAGACGTATGGAAATACATCTACCGGAATACATAGAAATCTCCATTCGATTTCCATGTAAAATGTGTACTGAAACTATATAACCCGGATTTAGAAATGGATCGAGCTATGATTAACAGATTCGTCATGGACCGCCCCAAAATACATTATTTTTTCTGAGGTTCATAACATACAATAACATGTCCGCCTAATAAACACATATTATGTACGCGAGCCTTGAATCTCGCACGTAATAATCAGAATACCAGTTAACTGACTTGTCAGACAAACCGGTACACAAAGGCCAGCAATTTATTGATAATGAATCGTATGCTCGTATATGACTTATAACGAACAACCACAGGAAGCAAACCAACCAAAAAGTGGATGTGCCCATGAGGTCACCATAGAACATGACCCAGCTGCTAATAGATAAGCCATGAAAGGCATGTAAATACTTAAATGCATGAGGCTTTCGGGAAGGAAACTACTTCCTGTCCTGTAATCGCCTCTTAACGCATTGGCGGTGGGGAGGGGGGATTTGATGAACATTTCATATCGAACCCTCCTCACCCGCATTACTTGAATCATTCTTGAGTTTGTCATAACAAATACACCGTATTTTCATAATAACTCACACCAATCCATATCGGTTGGGAGAGAATAACCTCCTCTAACAAACAATATTATGTCCTATAGGACAACAAACTTAGCTAAGCAGCTAAAGGACTTCCTATACATGAAGACAATAAAGCTGATAAGACAGATATATTGGTTAAGCTGCGACCCTGAAGGCTCACTGACTGAAGACTTACAACTATCATCGCACAAGGTAGGGAATGAAAACCCGTTAATAAACAGCCCTAAATTCATAAATATTATAGACTGCAGTCTCAAGAGATTTTTAATTCAGTTATGTCACTGCATAATACTGAAAAAATCTCGCTCATAATTCTATTTAGACTACAATGGTGTAAACAATAAGACTTAAGTATATGACACCTGGGAAAAAACAAACCGAAAAGCACAGCGCTTCTTTTTGTCTTTATTCCCAAAAGACAGCGGTCAGAGCCTAACTAACGTAGCTTGAAGCCTTCTTGGTGTAATTAGTGACTTAATCATCATCACGCAATTAGGGAATGACAAGCCATTTTCCTAACAGCTATAATTCCCAAAAGACCGCTGTAACTGTACATAAGCCTACCACGGCATCCACAATGACATAAATGCCTTGCTGCCACGGAATATCTCAGTCTATCTATGCACTATCCTTCCTGATACAGGATGAGAAACAGGTGATTATAAAAAACTGGAGAATAATTTTGACAACATCTAATGCTTTTCTTCAATAGGAGCTTGGACCTCCAGAAGGAAAGCCTTTCTTGGAAGATTCTCCCACAAGTATTTCTTGAAGTGGAGCTTGCTCGGGCTGATAGCCACTGGCCTGCCGAGACTATTCTCATCCACTGATCTTCTGTAATATTATCCACTTTATTGTGAGGCTGATAACCTACCGCCAAATGGATTTACCGAAATCTATTCTCGAAGACCTCAATTGTTCCCTTAATATGAGAGCCTTAACCTCCATTAGGAACGACTCTCTTTGAAGGAATTTCCGTTATTAACGTCCAGTTCTTTTGAAGTTGATAACCTTCCGTCCACTGACAAACAACAGAGGTCATATCCATCACCTGTATGACTTACAAAGTTTATGGAAGGAGAAACTATGTTCTCCCCTCAAAGCAGCTTGTCTCGTCGATCTCAATAGTTCCCTCCAAGAGAGTTTTACCTTTACTTGTAGAGACTCTCTTTGACAGGAACTTCTGTGATTAACTTCCAGTCTCTCATGGATACCTTCTATGTTAATCGATGGCCTAGGGGGTCTGATCTATAGTCTTGATCAGACGTATGCCCCTTTTCCGAATCGCTATAATGGCGACCTCTGGGATAAATATAGAGGGTTGTCTCCCTTGCAAGACATTCTCTTGATGCTTTCTTAGAAGCGGAACAGCCTCGCTTACACTGGTCTGCTGAAGTGTGTTGATGAGACACCTACTTCAATAGCAGTGCTCTGGAAGCCTTCTTGTAGCCTGCTTGTATAGCAGTGCAAGCTTGTCATCAAATAGTGTATTTCCGGTGACCAGAGTGACTCTGAGAGAGCTTTTCACCTTGTCATCTAAAAGTGATGATGACACAAGGGCAGCATCACGTCTTACCAACTCCAAATTTTCCACTGTCAGTGCAGAGTTGAATGTGGCATACATGGCTGCCCTGGAAAGAACTCTCAGTGAGGAACAACGTCCTCAGATTCCTTCCCATTGAAACGTTGCATCACAGCTCTGGTAAGGTGATCTGCGTAGGACACCATTCCAGATTCGCTTATCAGGTGTAACAGATGCAGGAAAGTAATGCAGTCCATCGCTACCCTATGCTGTTCCGAAAGGGAAGGGCAATTCTCTTCCTCATCCCTTTCATCATTCGACTGAATCAGCTATGACGTCTGGTCCCCTTGCGTCTGCATGTACCGATGACTGGACTGACCCAGCACCATCCTACAGCTCACCTCTGGAGTCTGCAGGAGGCTGCTCTTGCACTTGCTGGGATGCTGCGATTAGCTGCACGATCAGCGACAGCATTTGCATTACTGAGGCTTGAGGAGCAGTGGTCTTCTGTATCTTTGCTGCTGCCCCTGGGACGAATATCCAGAGGTAGCACTTCAGAGCAATATGTAATGATGCAGGTAGGGACATTTCTTCATCCCCGGCCCGCTCATATCTTCTCCGAACGTCCCTATACTTGAGGAGCAGCAGCTTCTGTTCTTCGCAGCTGCTCCTGGGACGAATATCCGGAGGAAGTACTTCCGAGCATATATCAAATGATGCAGGTAGGGATAGATCTTCATCTCTGGCCTGCTCATGTCTTCACCGAACGTCCCATTATCGATGCCTCGGATCGCTAGCTAACTTAACTTCAAAAACTGTTCTGAAAGGGAAGGATAATTCTCTTTCTAGTCCCTTTCACCATCCGACTGAATCAGCTATGACATCTGGTCCCTGGCGTCTGCATCTGCAATTGACTGGACCGACCCAGTACCATCCGATAGCTCACCTCCAGAGTCTGTGGGAAACTGCTCTTGCATATGATGGGATGCTGCGATTTGCTGCGTGATCTACGACAGCCAGTCCGTTACCAAAGCTTGTGGAGCAGCGGTCTTCCATCTTAAGCTCCGCTTGCTGATCCTGGGACAAAGATCCAGAGGTATATCTTCTGCGAACGTCCCATTGATTGATGCCTCAGAGCGCTAGCTACTGAAAGGTCCAACTTCATGGGCAAAGAATGGCTCTGTCATCGTGCAAGTGGCTGGATATTTGAAGTCGAGTAGCAAGACTGCCGTCGTGTGTGCTTTAATAACATGGTGAAGGAAGCCGTGGCTGAAGCCGACCCCGGCTGTAGACTTAATGGAGCATCCTGGGCGGTGGTTGGACGTATGTTCCATTCATACAAGTTTCTCAAAACAACATTTGGCCCCAAATCTTGGGTTCGAGAGGGACCTCTCTTGCTTGCGGTCTCATCAGACCTCGCCGAGCCTCCTGAAAAGAAAACTTGGTTCTGGCTTGTGTAACATAGCGGAGGAAGTCCTGACTGAAGCCGACCCTGGCTGCAGACTAGATGGAGTGTCCCGAGCAACGGGTGGACGCATGCTCCAGCTCGTGCAAGTTTCTCAAAACAACATTTGACCCCAAATGCTGATGGGTTAGAAAGGGGCCTCCCACGCTCGCTGTCCTATCAGACTTCGCCGAGCCTCCCTAAAAGAAACTTGCCGACTTCCTCCCTATTCCTCACTATTTCCGTCATTGCTGGGTGAGCCTTTAAGGTGATTGTCTACCCAAATCTACACACTTCCCTCAACTGCAACGGACCTACCCTACACCCCCCCCCCCCCCCCCCCCCCAGATGGAGTAACTGCTTCATCGGTCGAGCTAGCTGCTTGCAAGGATCCCTTGCTTATATATGAACACCCTGCAGCTAGCCCGAGCAGGTGGAGTGGACGTATGCTCCGACTGACGAATGTTACGTACAACAACATCTGGGTCCAGAGGTTGCTGTAAGAGAGAGGGGCCTCTCTCGCTCGTGGTCCGGGTAGACCTGGATGAGCTAGCTACTGGACTGACAGGCTTCCTCCGTACTATCCTTGGATCCGTCATTGCTGGGTATGCACATTTCAATGTTTATAGTGCTCGCATCACCCGAAATCCTTCCCTGGACCGCAGTGGACGAACCCGGCTGTCGAGCCATTCCATGAATGGGCGCTTCACCGGGCGAGCTAGCGGACGACAATGCCGTCGATCCTACTTGGGACCTCTTAGGCAATTGCCGTATTTCCATGAGCACTTTAGCCGCTAGCTCTTTGTTAGACTGCGACGACGGAGGCACACTTCCTGAAGACATCACGGAAACACCACCCTGTTCTTGTTCCTCTGAATAAGAGACTGAAAAACTAGAGTGACCCTGTGGTGAGAGGACCGGCGTGGCCCTCTCACCGCTAACAATATACCGTGACACACGTCTCCAACATTTGTCATCCCAATTGACACACACTGAGCAAGAATTAGTGCGGGTACATTGACTACAAGAAACATGAGAATCAGAGGAAGACTTCCTCGCATTACAATTTGAACAATATTCTTTCATCATGAAAAAATATAAACAGTCATAGTACTCGCACTAACCCTTGAAAACAAAGATACATAATATAATATAATCCATTATAACATTTCGAAAAAGTTAAAAAATTTATAGTAATTTATATATTTTTTATACTTACCCATGGTAATTTATATATTTTTTATACTTACCGATGGCCCAGACGGGGATGGCCCTCCCATCAGTTGGGAACTCATACCTCCCCGCTGAGTACATAACGCCTACCAGACACCGGTTGTAAGAATGACTTTTGCGCCAATTGCGAGACCTCCTTGACACTGCGCATGCGCAGTGGAGTAAAATTATGGAGGACCATATAGGACATGTAATTTTTGGTTTTTGATGCAAATTTTGGGGATTGGGGGTAAAATTTGCGTTTGGCCCAAAATATTTAAGAGTTAGCATCAGCTAAGTCTGGGTCATTGGTACAGTATAAAAATATAATTCAAAAGAAAAAAAAATTTTCGAACAAATTTCAGGAGAGCCCAAGTTCCCAATGGGAACAATGAGCCCAAATGGATCCCAAAAAAGCCTAAGTGTGGACAAAGATTTTAAAAACAAATTTAAAAATTAATGTAACACTTACGAACAATATTAATGTATGTGGCTATAAGCAGAACTAAACAGAAGACAAGTAATCACTATCAAAAGTAACTGCTGTCAACATAAACAAATGTGTACAAAAACCAGAAACATGACTCCAGGCACTATAAACATGGCCCTAAATCAATTACCAATTTAAACACTATCTGATGTAAAACAGAGACTTCCAGAGAAGAAACTGCAGTATTTTGGATGGTAGATGCAGACCAAAACGCGCAACCACCCAAGGGTGAGGACGTAAACATGGGGAAAAACAGAATAATCATTCTGTTACCAAGCCAAAACTCCCAAGAAATTTTAGTAAAAAAATCACAAAAATTATGCCAAAAGCATGGGAGAATAGCAAGGGGGAATAAAGGAAAGGGAGAGAGGAAACACTGAACAAACAATGGTAAATTCATAGCAAGAATGACAACATCAGGCCCATGCCCCGAAATTAGGGAACATGAAATAATTTCGTTAAAAAAATTATAAGTTACAGCCCTGAACACATCCTACCACTGTTTCTTCCTCTCATCCTTCTATTTCCTCCTTAGATCAACCATTTCTTTCATAATTATGTGTCTGGCATCATTTAAACTGAGATTTACAAGCACAAATATCAGTGAGGTGTTGTCGATTTTAGGGCCAAACAAAGAATGACATTTTGCACCAATTTCGAGACCTCCTTGACACTGCGCATGCGCAGTGGATAAAAAGTATGGAGGACCACACAGGACATTGAATTTTCGGATTTTGATGCAAATTTTTGGACTGGGGGGCAAAATTTGTGTTTGGCCCTAGAATTTAAGGAGTTAGCACCAGCTAAGTCTGGGTCATTGGTACAGTATAAAAATAAATATTTTTTGAAAATTTTTTAAAGAAAAGCCTAAGTTCCCAAGGGGAGCCCAAGGGCATCCTGATAGAGCCTAAGTGTGGACAAAATCCAATTTTTTTTTAGCTACACTACCGGAATAATAGTAATTGAATCTTACAACAATTATATAGCAATATAATATGAAATACTACACATATTGAGGACGTTGTCAATGAAAACAACGTCAAAAGAAAAACAGGAAACAAGACATCAGGCACACAACAAGGCCCAAAGTCAATAACCAATTTGATGCTACCAGATGCAAAGCTAGATCTTCATATGAAGAAAAAATGATACATCGGATATTAGATACAAGACCTAACACCCCTTAGGTGAAGACATAACCATGGGGATAAACAGAATAAATATTCTGTAATACATGTTAAACTCCCAAGAAATTTAATAAAAAATGTCAATAAAAATTAGCCAAAAAGCTTTGGAGTTTAACAGGAAGAGTTCACGGAAGGATAGAGAAGGAATACTCAACAAACAGTGGATAATTCATTCGTAAAAATGATGCCGTAAGGCAAATGTCCTGAAATTGGGAAATATGAAATAATTTTGTAAGTATTATAAAAGTTACAGCCATGAACATAGGAAACCACCACTGTTCACTTCCATCATCCAATAACAGCCTAGGATCCACCAATTCTTGCATTGATTTGTTTCTGGCATCTTCAAAAAGTAGATTATCAAAGCACAGATGTCAAAACGTTGTTATTGACTGCAGGACCAAACAAAGAATGATGTTGGCACCAGTTTCAGTCACTTCCTGATGGCTGCACATGTGCAGAGGGTAAAAGTATGGAGGACCAGATAGGACTTTAATTTTTGGTTTTGCAAGCAAATTTGGGGGATTGGAGGGGGGGCAGGACAAAATTTGTGTTTGGTCCTAAATAACAGCTAGTTTGCACCAGCTAGTCTGGGCCATTGGTTTATAGTATAAAAATATAACAGACCAATTGACATGCTATCATTATTTTTTTTTAAAATCACTATTGATTTGACTTTTGGAACATACACTTCTATAAGTTTATGCAGTGAAAACTTGCTGTTGGAAATGTCGCATATGTTTGGATAATGATTTGCTCAGTTGTTGTCAGCACATGTTGCATTTTGATAATGATTTGCTTTGTATGTCTACTTTGTTGTGATAGTGAAATCTTAATTGATTGGTTTGCAAGTAGCCTTCAGTCAAAGAGATCAAATTTTCCACTTCATAAAAGGATAAAGTAACAAAGCATTGTGAGAATGTCGGTTTTTATGCCCCTGACTTAAGTCAGGAGGCATATAGTGATTGAAGTGTACGTGTGACTGTGTGTGTGTGTGTGTGTGTCCGAGCCAATAACTCGACAACTGTTAGGGTCACAGTCATCAAACTTCACACAATTATAAAGGACCATGGGTGGATATATCACACACCATAGCCGGAGTCATACCTCCAAGGTCAAGGTCACATTTCAAGGTCACAGTAAAAACCAATCAATATTCATGTCTCAACCATAACTCAACCATAACTCAGAAACGAATCATAGTACAATTGTTAAACTTTTTAAAAATGTTAAGGACAGTCAGAAGGTGCGTCGTGTATAATAGTTTATGGCGTATCTGCAAGGTGAAGGTCACAATTGTGTTCATATGTTCAGGGTCACAAATTGTGTCTCAAGCGTAACTTCAAAACTATTAGGGCTACAATCATCTAACTTTGCTCAATTATAAAGGACAATGGGTGGATGTGACACACACCACAGCCCGGTCAGTAAGGTCAAGGTGGGGGTGGGGGCAGGTTGTGGTCTTGTGTTACCTTAGTAACATTTTTCTTGTTCTAATTATATATTTCTCTACAACTGTATTATTTCACAATGTTTCCTGACCATTGTGGGTATCATTAGATATAACTGACAAGATCAATTAATAGAGCTTTTTGTTTTTTCGTTCTCTGTGCTCTAATTACTTGTTGACATTAGACCCACAAGCCCAATGTAAATGGTTTGACAAGATCAGTTATAGGGCTTTTTGTTTGTCATTGTGCTTTGACTACAAATTAATAAATATTGATATGAAATTGAACCACTGGTTTGTTATTTTTCTTTCACTGCAGGGGCTGCAGAACAATATCAGCTGTGTAGAAGTTGTGACAAAAAACTGATTGGACCTAATTTCGGTACAAAATGGCCACTGGCAGCCATCTTGAATTTTGGACCACACCCCAAAACACTCGTTCTCATCCCACGGTGATAACAAAGGTACCCAAGAAGTTTCGTAAAGATTGGTTCATAAATACGGCCTCTAGCCTGAGCCGTATAGAAGTTGTGTACAAAAAACTGATTAGACCTAATTTCGGTACAAAATGGCCACTGGCAGCCATCTTGAATTTTGGACCGCACCCAGAAACACCTGTTCTCATCCCAAGGTGATAACAAAGGTACCCAAGACGTTTCGTGAAGATCAGTTCATAAATACAGACTCTAGCCCGAGCCGTATTGACATGTGTACTTACTGTGTGTAAGTAGCACTGAAAAAAAGTTCATCTAATTTGCATAATTTCTGCACGAGAAAAAACCCTGTATTATATGTGATGTATCCCATGGTACTAAACATTCACACACAAAAATTATTCAAATCAGCGCTTTCATTTGGAAATTCTGTGCAAAAATCTGATTGCACCAAATTTTGTACAAAATGGCTGCCATCGGCCATCTTGAATTTCGGACCAGACCCCAAAACACTCGTTCTCGTCCCACGGTGAGAACAAAGGTACCCAAGGAGTTTCGTAAAGATCGGTTTGTAAATACGGCCTCTAGCCCGAGCTGTATTGGCATTTGCACTTACAGTGCTGAGAGTAACACCAAAAAACATCAAAGTTAGTCTAATTTGGATAATTTATGCACGAGAAAAAAACCTGTATTATATGTGATGTATCCCATGGTACTAAACATTCATACAAAAAATTATTCAAATCAGAGCTTTCATATGGAAGTTCTGTACAAAAAACAGATTTCTGCATCATCGGTACAAAATGGTGGCTGGCAGCCAACTTGAATTTTGGACTGCACCCAAAAACACTCGTTCTCGTCCCACAGTCATAACAAAGGTACCCAAGAAGTTTCGTAAAGATCGGTTCATAAATACGGCCTCTAGCCCGAGGCGTATCCAATTGCTGACGGACAGACGGACGACGGGCCATGGCATAAGCTCAAATTTGGCTTTGCCAAAGTTGAGCTAAAAATCAAAGTTCATCTAATTTGCATAATTTCTACACGAGAAAAAAACCTGTATTATATGTGATGTATCCCATGGTACTAAACATTCACACAAAAAATTATTCAAATCAGCGCTTTCATATGGAAGTTCTGTGCAAAAATCTGATTGCACCAAATTTTGTACAAAATGGCTG